>OZ024724.1:39783319-40100819 GCA_964016875.1 Fallopia convolvulus
CCCATAACTCTTATACGGTCTAAAAATAAGTAATAGACGAGCGTAAAGAAGGCTCGATTGTTTGAATAATCCATCCCACAAGCATTGAATTGACGCTGTACCAGTGCTCTAGATCCGGCGAATCAGCGTCGGGTTGTATGATTGAGCCATCAATGAACTCTAGTTTCCGCTTGGCGCGAAAAGAATTGCACATAATAATCTATTTATTATGTGCATATGTCTTAAAACCTGTGGAGTATGTCCTTACTATAAAAATTAAAAAGTGTCCATGGATGTAAAAGCTTTTTATTCACACACTCACACACACACACTTACCATCAAACACGTGGATTTTTAGTTTCTCTTTAGCTAGGCACACTACATACATGTCTTATTGGCACAATTGTATAGTGTATCCAACTCAAGTTACGGCGCCAACAAAGGTTCAATGAACAAAAGTGTAATGGCATCCTTGACTCTTTGGCTAACAATGGTAAAACCATCCTCATCCCTATAGACATACTCCACTGCACAACAGAAGTTGTAGATGTGGTTTAACAATGGCCTAGGCACTTGTTGCGTTATGGGACGGAATATCGCTTCGTTTAGATCTTTCCATGCATTCTCAATCATCATGTTGATTGCTTCACAGGCTTCTTCCTCGGATACACCATATTGTTTCATGTAGCAATCCACAGCTCCCACGACATGGTCTCTGTGTTTGTCCCACTAAGAAAAAAAAACGCTAGTTCCATCACTTTCATGTATAGATGTGTGCATGGAAGACTATATATTAAGTAGGGATTTATTTGGAACTAAGGAATAAAGTTGCAAGGAATTGTAATTACCTTGTGGCCTGCTAGGTCATTGTTCAACCTACCAATTATGCATGTAGCTCTTTGGGGCTTGCAATTCCCTGAAATGCTTTCGAAAGCCTTGTTTGCAACACTCTCGTCGAGTTCATTGTCGAGGAAAGAGACGATCACCATTGTTGTGCAGGCTATACTTTTAATTCCATTCTCAAAGTAGTCGTCAAATGTTGGAATGTATTTGAGTTCACGCCATTTGGCCTCTTTAAGGTACCATTTTGTTACATTTATAACCTATAAACGCAAGATATAAATAATCAACACAAATACGTACTCAAGTCATCTTCAAATTGCTTGTAGCATAGATCTGGTTCCGGATCATTCATATTATATACCTCTTTAACTGCATAATGGACATGGTTTCTCCTCCCGAGTTTGGCCAAGTCATCTTCAAATTGCTTGTAGGTATTGTACTGAATTTCATAGAACATCTTCATGTATTTGGGAAGCTGATCAACTGTAGAGCCCTTTCCCCACCTAAACAAATTATTCAACAATTAAGTAAGGAATCAACAATATATATTAGTATGTAACTAGTAGTAGATGGAGCACCTGGTAATGGCCTGAGAGAAAGCCGTTAGCTCTTGAAGCGTGCCAAAGGAATCATAAATGTCGTCACAAACGGTCAACATCATAAAAGCTTTGGTGTACATTATCCTGGCTACAGAATATTTGGGCTCGTAGTACACTCCAATGCTGAAAAGATAGGCTTCCACCACTCGATCTCTTATGAACGGCAGTTCCTTGCCAAAATCAAAGCTTCTCCACCACCTTAATAATATATTTAAAGCTTCAAATCATCAATACAAAACGCACATGCAGATGGATCAATAATTGAACAAAACAGTTAGTCCATACTCGCTAATCTCTTGAAGCTCGCTCTTGTAAAGCGATTGCAGGAGGATGAAATCCAACTTTGCGAATTTCAGAAGCGATGCGTTGTGCGAAGGATCTTGTTGGTAGTAGGACAGGTGGTTTCTGGATTCGATCCGAATGAGGCGCCTGTGAATGGGAAAAGCAAGGGCACGAGAGATTTGCGATGCTAAAGGATGGCTTTTCTGAGCGGCCATCACTTTGAGACGAGATGCGGCCAACACGACGCCCTTTTCCAGTACATCCTCTCCCTGGCCTCTAAGATGCGCCGCTTCGTATAAGCTCAAAAGTGCTCTTGCATCGTCGCTCTCCTTGAAATCTCCCTCTTCGTCGGTGAATTTCAATAACACGTCTGCATATAAATTTAACATGGAAAAATATACAACAACAATAATTACCTAATAAGGGAAATCTCGGGGTTAAGATAGGACCCTCACTTAACACAAAGGGGGAGCGCCTAAAAGACTCTCGATAGGACCACAGAGCACAAAAAACCAAACTAGGCAACCAAAATGTTGGATGATAAAAATGAGTCCCACATCGAGAACACATCACAAAATCCACTAGCATATATAGAAAAGGTGAAACCCAACCCAATGGCTTAAGATCTTGGGTAAAAAGAGTGTATCTCGACTTTATATGCTAAGTGGTAAAACAATCCAATGACTTACCCTCTTGGGTAAAAAGGGTGGATCTTAAAACCGAAACAAAAACAAAAAAGGAGGCATAAAACCGAAACATAAGCTTGAAGCCTCAAGGCTCCCGTGGACCGGTCTGTTCAAGTGACTAAGATCGATAAAGCCCAATCAATTGAACCTTAATTACCAGATGATATGTAGTAGCCATGTTGCCGGAGGATTCGGAATCTGAGAGAAGCGTGATAGAATTGTGGAAGCCGCAATCGTCGTCCTGGTCGATTTGGCTCAAGAACTGCTCGATTTCCTTGTCGAAATGATAAGCTACCCCGAGCCTTTCGATCGTGTCGATCAGTTCGAGCTGATCCAGTGGATCAACCGTTCCGAGTAGCTCCTTTCTCACTTGTGATTTGAGCGATTCATGCTCTTGCTTTTTTGCATTGAGTTCCTGTAATAATATCAAATTAATATATATTGAAAACATTATAACTATATAGTATTCATTTGTGGTAGCTAGCACCACTACAAACTTTGATAATTACAAAGATATAATATGATCTGCATGTTAAAAAGCAAGAGCATAAATATAATTAGTATACCTGGTTATTGGGAGTGTAGTTGATGAAACGGTCACCCCAAACACTAGGGTGAAAGTTTGCAATGGGTCGGGCTACATCGGAAGCCATAATAATAGATGTCGGTGAGATGAACAGAAAAATTCGAAAGGGAAGAAATACTACTTAACAATACGCAACTGCTTAATTTTGAGTAAGAATTTTATGTGTGGTTTTGCAATGCCGGGTAAAGAGTACATATAGAGCGCACTTGGAAGGGTAATTGCGGAATTAACTACCTGAATTATTCAATTAATCATGCAGATGGTGGATGTGTCCATTCATAGTTTTTACAAATTTTTTAAACGCTTGGGGGACATACTGTCATCAAATAAATTATGAAGGTGTAACCAAGAAACAAACAAGGATCTACCTCAATTTCTAAAAAAGAAGCTCTAGTATTTGAAAAAGGAATTAAAGAAACTAAGAGAATGGAAATTACAAAATTCAAAATTAAAGGAGATAATTTTATAGTAATAAATGTTATTAATAATATCGGAAATTGCGCGTGGAAAATTGAAATGATGATATTAGATATTATGGGGTCTCCCTCAAACAATTTAATATTATCAAAGTCCAATATGCGGGTAGGGCGTGCAATGTTGTGGCCGATAAAATCGCTAAGTTGAGCCACATCATTCCTACCAACCTTCTTATGGATAATTCAGAACTTCGAGTTCTCATCTGCAAGATGCTCTAGGACGCTCTCTTTAAAAGATCTCCTAAATCTTAACTCATTAAAATTAAATTATGAAGGTAAGTTATTCATTTTTATTGAGCAATTTTGTACTCTTATAGTTCTTGGTAACGCCTAAAGTTTGTGCTTACAAACAAATGAGCATGCCGACACACGACACAGAAGATTAAAGAAAACAAATAAGCAATTCTTTTCGAGACTTCATTGTGTAAGATGAAAAACATTGCGTTAATTTTATCTACATGCAAAGAGGCTAGGCCCGCCATGATCTTTCATTGGCATTTCCTCGGATTTTTCATCTAAATATCAACTTTGTTATGAAATTTTTCAGCTTTCTATCTTAGGACTAGATTTGTTATCTTTTAGATTACTTTGCTGTTTTTTTTTGTGAATTTCACAAATCACCTACAAATTATAGGGTTATGCACGTAACCACCCTTAAAAGTCGAAATTTCTTTTAACCGCCTTTTCAAAAACTCTATTAGCATAACACCCCCCGAATTTCCTCACCGTTATAATTGCCGTTAAATAGCAATTAAATTACACAAATGCCCCTGTTCAATTTTTACATCCCAAATTTACCCTAAACCTAAATCCCCAGTTTAAAGGATCAACCGCCGTTTTATGCTTCTTCTTTGCCTTTCCCGATGAGTGTTTATGGTTCACTCTCGTAACTCATGTTGTCGGTCCCTGTCGTGACGTCGTCCCCGACGTTCTGCATCGTTAGGGAGTTCTTTGTGAGAACTGCCTGTCATCCTCGCTGTCTGCCGATAAGCGCGGCCTCCATCGTCCCTCACGCCCCTCTCCCTCTTAGTTCTAGGTTGTTGGAGTCGGGTTTGGCCATTTGGGTTTCGTGGACTGTTTTAGATCAAGGCTATATTTCACATTCGAGGTGAATCTGAATTAGGGTAGGTAGGTATTCATGTGTGTGGGTTTGAATTCAGCTTGTTCCCTTTTTCTTTTTCTTTTTTACTTCTAATTCTGGAATTGGTTTTGGGATTATTTGGTACGGTGGGTATTCTTAGGGGTCTCTAAACCCACTTAACCAAGATTTCGGTTAACCGAACTTCGATTAACCATGATTTCGCTTAGTTAAAATCATGAACCGAGATCGAACCGTGAATCCCGGTTAACCGTGGTTCGGTTAAGCAATTTTTCGGTTCGGTTTTCTCGGTTAAACAATAACCGTTTATGTAATTTTTACCTTAAATAATTAAGACTAAAATAATAAATTTTGAATAAAAAAATGATCAAGCAAGACTTTTATTTTAAATATGTAGTTATATCATATTGTTTTGGTTGTTGTAAACAAATATCGAGAGTATATACTATATTGTGTGAAATCAAACATTGTGTGTATTAATTTTTACCCCATCAAATTTAAGAAGTGACTCTTATATCAATAAAAAGTGGGAAAATAGTGTGTAAGTTGTTAAAATTGAAGATGAAAAGACTCAAACTAGATTAACATCTTGAAAATCATAGAGTTTAACCACTAAATAAATCAAAGAGAACTAATATTTGAAAAAATATTAATATATTTTTGACTTTTCGGTTAACCGTTATATGTAAAGTTGTGAACCAAAACCGAACCGATAAACCGAAAATATTTTCGGTTTGGATAACCAAACCGAAATTTCAACAAAAGCCAGTTTGGTTAACCTAAAAATAATCGGTTTTTCGGTTTCAATTTTTTACCGAAGATTTGTCAAAACAAGCAAAAATCATCAAGAGAACTTAGGCTCAATGAAAAACTTCATAGAAGCTTCGATTCGGCCGGGTTGTAACGGGGCTTAGTAAAAAAGATAAGGCGTGGAAAATATTTGGTCATGTGATGCTAATAATATCCGGGAATCAAAGACTCCTAAAAACTCTCACATATATCCAAAACTCTCATAAAAACAATACCAAACTCACTCAACATTATGCACTTTTTCTTTCACTCACCCAACATATCCTAGAAAGTCTCATAAAACAACTCAAAAGAATTTCCAGCTTATCTATTGAACACAAATGCACATCTTACTTATTTCTCTTTTAATGTTTCTTTCAACTCCTCTTTTTAGCTTAATAATTTTTTTCTTCTGCGCAGCCTCGTTAACGAACCAATAGGGTCGTTAACGAGCTTCATCGTGTACACTTTCTTCTTCTTTTGTTTCCCCCCTTTTTTTTCAAACAACTTTATTTTGTGCATCTTTTGTTACCAAGAGATCTTTTTACTTACAAATTAAAACAAGAGACTTCCAACCTACCCTTCCCAGAAACCCTTGATTTCGAACCAAACATAACTTTTTACTCGACAAAACAATCCTCTCCAATCTAAGTCCAAATCCCCGGATAGGGTCAAGCTTATCTCGGCTAGGGAATATTTTTGTGGAGCTAAAAACAAAAAGGCTTCAGGCTCAAATTGGCTTCAAAAAGAAGGATAATGTAAAGGTGGATAAGGATTAATAGGGCTTATGAAAAAGTTCTCTATCATATGATTTTCACAAGTACTGAACTATAAATCTTATATAGGTCTCAAGTAATAGATAATCATCACAATTCCAAGAGATAATATGCATATAGAGACTAAATCATACAAGAAAAGAAGAGGGATTTTAATGTTCTCCCTATAAGATCAAAAAATAACTCACAAGGTCAAATTTTTGTTGGATTGCATCACTTATGCTAAAAAGTATAAATGCTCAATTTCATCAAATGTTATTCCTCTATAAAAAAACAACTTCAAATTGAAAATCAGGCTATACTATCAAAGACATGCTTGCAAGAAATTATATGATCATGCTAGCAACTACTATCATAGAACCATAAGAAAAAGGGGATCATCAATTCTAAAACTCTTTTTGGAATTTTCAAATTTTTTATTTTTTTTTGTGCTTTTTGATTTTTATGAAACAAAGAACTACTTAAAACAAAAAAGACACATAAAACAAACAAGACACAAGTTTACTACCCTTTCCACCCCATACTTGAAATTACAGTGTCCCCACTGTAATAAAATAAGCAGAAAAAAAGAACAGAAAAGCAAAAAATAAAAATAAAAGAAAAGAAAACCGAAAAACTTACAAGATTTTAAAGCAGAAAAGAAACAACTCTCGAGCGGAATCAACGCTGTGGTGGAAATCGGTGCTCAAAGTTCCCCATGAAGTCATACATCGTCCTCCAACGCTCTGCATCATCCGCCTCTCTCTGTTGCTGCCTCGCATCATCCAATGCCATGCGAGCAGAATAGATACTCTCCCACCTATCCATCCTCTGGTGGATGTGTGTCTGCTGAAGGTTAAGTTGTTGCATCTGAGCAGAAAGATCTTCAGCCCATGCAGGCGGGATACTCGATTCAGTGTAAGCGGGCTGAGGAGGTGGTTGATAGTGTTTGTGAGGCTGGAAGTGGTCTTGAAAAATTATCGGATGATAGGGCATAAGACCATAGGAATGTGGCTCGGTAGTTGGCGGCGGGGGGTCGTTACCAAAGTTGTGGGCCTCGGTAGTAGCCTCGAAGTGGTCGTTAACGACCCTGGTAGGCTCGTTAACGAAGATGTTGTTGCCAAGAATCTCAGTATCGAGGTCGTCTTCCCCAATGTCGAGCTCTTTTGCACCTCCCTCGGTAGCTTCTTCAGTCTTATCCTCATCCTCTTCCATAGCATCTTCCTCCCTCCGAAACCGTGACTCACATGGCCTTAGCGATGGCTCATCCTGTGTCTTGTGCTCTAACGGGAAAGCATGACCCGTCCATGACTCGTACCAGTTTGGTACGTAAAGAATCTCCAACTTATCCCCGGTGGGAATGACATCTCGACCTTGAACTTTTGTAGTACATCCTCCCTCAACAAGGGTAAAAATGCCGGAGCTAAACCAATAGTTCATGTTGAGTAATTGAGCATGGGACGGTGTGTAGAGGGAGAGATCGACTCCTAGATTGGTTGCCAAGAGACTGACCAAGTTTCCGCACCAAACTTCCTTTGACTTCATCCCTTGTTTCTCCACGTAATGTAACCATTCATACCCCAAGTTCAATGGGGCGGGCTCCTCAAATAGTATGGTTTGGAGGCATGCAACATTCATCCTCGTTGGCCTGTTCAACTCTCTCTTGGGCCAAAATGTAGTGGCTAGGACTCGGAGGATGATCCGAAAATGGGGTTGATGATGCTTGCCTCGGAAAGTGCTGCGGCAGAAGGCTCTACTTCCCCGGTGATGTAGCTTCAAGTCCTTGTCACCTTTTAGTCCTTAAGATTGTAGTCCTGAGAAGGATTTGGGAGCTCGAGAAGACCATTGAACTCCGCCATAGTGAACTCACGGCTCACATTACCGAGCCTGAATCTGATTTTTCCTTCCGATGTCTTGGTCGGGAATCTTGTTTCCAGCGTGGCTAGAAATTCAGAAGTGAGAGCCGGGAAGTGCGGTACCTCTTCCTTCTTTAGCAAGTGAGGCATGCCAAGAAGAGTAAAGGCCTCTTTAACATCATCATACAACCTCATCGCCTTTAGCACTCGACTTTGAGAACCATCGAGTGTAGTGGAACTTGTCTAATATAGCATCGTACCGATCGGCTTATGCTTGAGTGCGCAAGATCACATTGTCCATGCGTGGGGGAGATGGGGACCGTTGAGTCCTCTTCTTCTTGTCGGCTCTTGTTGTAGCTCTGCTAGAACTTGCCATATGGACCTATAGAAATATGAATTGACAAAGATAAGATCCATACAAATCAATAGGAAAGAGACTCCATACTTGGTCTCGAAATTGCTCTCGAAGTGCCTCGTTAGCGACCCTTCTAGGGTCGGTAACAAGCCTGGACTGGTATTTTGGACTAGACAAATTGCAGGGTCGTTAACGAGCCTAGACAGGTCGTTAACGAGCCTGTGCGAGAACCAGTTCGCAGTTTCCGAGTGCAAAATACTAAAAAATTAAGCCATAAATCAAGCATGCATTACACACAATCCTACATAAGGCACACAATCGGATATACGCACCCCATACTTGCTCGATTACCCATCCCAAACATGCTGAAATTGCCCAAAAACAATGGTGAAGATCAAACTTAATTCTAGAACAAGGTAATTCATGCTTTTCTAGATCAAATTTCAATGGAGAATCAAGCAAGAACAACCAATAAAAACCAAGATCAACTACAAATAAATCTAGCACAAAAAATCATTGAGCAAGAATAAACATGCCTTTCAACCCTCTATACAAGCACGATCTAGATATGAAAATTTCGACCCTATTAACCTTGAATCTCGCAAATAGAGAGGTAGGGTTTAGAAATCATACCGTTAGATCGAGAAATTGAAGAACAAAGATCGAAATTTGGAGTGGTTAACGAGCTTGGATCTCGCTGGTAACGATTGCAAGGGTGCGAGTTCGTTAACGAGGTTGAGTTCCGGGGGTAGGGCGGTGTGAAGATTTCTGATCGGTAGAAGGGGATACCGGTAGGAATTTTTTTGGGAGAGATTTAAGTTTTGGGTTTGATAATTTGAGAGTGGGATTTTGGGAATCTTGGGAGGGTTTTATAGGAGAGGCTAGAGGTAGGGGAAGAGGTGAAAGGGGCGGCACATGGTAAAAATATAAGATAGATTAGTTTAAAAACACTTACCTGCCCGTTTCCACTCTCGGATCGTCGAACTGGGTTGTTAACGACCCTGGGTGGGGTCGTTTACGAGCCTGCGTAACCTCTTTCAAGTGATTTTTTCGAGCCCAACTCCTATTTTAGGTTAGCCTAAAAATATTTCGACCTTGCTATCCTAAAAACTACTCAAAACTCAAAAGAAAACTAGAAAAAAGATCTAAAAAGAAAGAAGAAAAACTTAAACTATACTAAAAGCGGGTTGCCTCCCGTAAGCGCTATTTTTAACGTCATCAGCCCAACGTACTTACCTCGGTCAGGGTGGCTCTCTTGTAACTAAGTCGGGGTTTTGAGGGACCCCATACTTAGGGCATCTCCAAGGGTCTCTCACCATTAAAATAATGTTATTTTTATAGTTATTTTATTTAGAGGGACTTAGTGGGTTTTTGTACTTCCATTAGTAGAGACCCAATGGGTCTCTCAAGTTTTTTTTTTAATTTTAATGTTTTATGTTAAATTAAATATATACTCTCAAATAATATTATAATAGTATTTTACATCCTAAATAATATCTATATAATATATTATAATAATTTATAACTAAATTTTCTAATAAAGCATAAATATGATTTCAAAAATATTAGTTTTTTATTAAGATAGGAAAATGTGAATATATTTTTGTGTGGGTAGGAGATAGGGAAATGACCCTATTTATAGAAAAAAAATATTAGTTTTTTTATTCAAAAGGATTTCAAAAATATGTGTATATATTGAGGACATATGATTTCAATATGAATCACTATTTTTTCTACCAAAAAATATAAATTATTACACTTACTATATTCATGTTTTATTTATATATATATAATTTTTATGCAAAACTTATACAAAATGGATTTCTATAGATAGAGAATTTAATTTTATGCATTTCAAAAAAAAGAATAATTTAAAAACACAAAAAATTAGGTAAATAAATCAAGATTTATGTTTTAATATTTAGTTTTTATTATTAAATCTTATCCGTTCAGATTATGACACGTGGTGCGCATCCAACGGGTGGAATTTAAACCAATCCCTGCGTGCCACATGTGCGTCCCTCAAGGGCTCTCAAAGTCTCTTATATGAGGGACGTCACTCATACTTTCCCCCCTTTATTTTAATTTTCACTTTTTTTTTGGTTGAGGGACCTAGGCTGAGCCCCCCAATGGGGGTGCTCTTAGTTCTGTAAACATTATCTGCTCTTGTCACTAAATTTGGTCCTCTATCTTCTAATAATATGCCCGGTATTCCTACACAAGGGTTAATGAAATCCGAAAACCATGGGGGTTTGGACTCCTCTATTGCGTAAATGGTAGGGTACGGTGTAGGAATAAAATATGGAGAAGAATTATAACTAGTATTAGTGAATTCATAGTTAGAGTAGTCACCTTGATTTTCTGGAAACGAGGCTGATACTGAGGTCGTTGGAGCCGTTACCGATCATGTGCTAACGATTCCATCGTTATAGCCTGGTATAGGGGGTTCGGTACTAGACCAAGGAGGGTCGGTAGTGATTTGTGTGAAATTCTCATCCTCTTTAGTAATTGGAGGAGGTTCGTTTAAAACAGCTAATTCTGGTTGGGTCAACTCAATCTGTGCAGCCGCAGTTGGGTCATTAGCATTCTGATCGAGGCTGAATTCCACACGTTCCTCTCCAATATCGAAAGTGTGAGTCCTTTCCGCACATCTATCCTAGCACCTGCTATAGCTAGGAATGGTCTGCCTAGGATAATGGGTACGTGGGGGTCCTCAGGCATGTCGAGAACGATGAAATCATTTGGAATAAAGAATTTCCCAACTTGAATGGGATAATCGTCCACGACTCCTGTAGCTTGCACGCTTGATCCGTCTGCCATGTAGAGATGCATATCTACAGGCTCCAATGGTCCCATGTTGGCTTTTAACCAGATTGAAAGAGGGAGTAAACTGGCGCTGGCTCCCAAATCGCATAAAGCTTTGAATTTGTGGTCGCCTATGCCAATTATGATGGCAAATCTTCCTGGATCGCCTAGTTTCTCTGGTAGAGCGATGGATCGGACTTCATCTTGCAACTCTGTAATGGATTGTTTCCTGCTAAGAATATCTTTCAAGAATTTCGTGTAAGTTGGCATTTCTCTTAGGGCCTCAGCGAATGGAGTAGAAATATTAATGTCCTGGAGAATCTTTATGAAACGCTTGAACTTACTCTCAATAGAGTTCTTAGATTTCTTAGTGGAAAAAGGAAGAGATCTCACCATTCTCGGAACCAATACGGGCTTGAGAGGTGATGCTACCGGGTCGACATTAGGGTCGATTGGTATGCTCGGAGGATCGTTACCGACCCTGATGGGGTCGTTAACGAGCTTGAGATTGGGAGAGGAGCTCGGAATAGGAAACTTACCTAGGTTGGGGTCATTAACGACCCTGGGAGCATCGTCACCATGGTGTGCAGGTTCGGTAATGACTCTCTCTTGCTCGTTACCGAGTTGTGACGTGGCTTCCTCCTCAGTTGTGGGGCTCTTCTCCTTCGCCTGGACACGCTCCGATAGCGTCTTTTCGCTCCTAAGGTGTACTGCTGCTATTTGTCTCTAGGGTTCTCCTCGGGCCGGCCCGGGAGCTGCCCTTGTGGCCTTGGAATCTGTGTAGCGAGGTTCCCTAGTTGGGAGTCGACACTCTTCTTCCACACTTCGAACTCTCCCCATCTTTTGTTTTGATTGTTAAGGTTGGCTTGGATTCCATCAATCTTGCTATGCACTTCATTGAATTTGTTATCGACTCCGTTAATGCCTTCTTATAACCCTTGTGCCCATGATGGTGGCTCTTGGTAGCCTGGAGGTCGATATGGCGCAGGTCGTCTATCCGGTGGAGGTGCTGCATAATTTGAATTTGGATTTTGATTCCCCCACGTCGGATAATTGTTGGACTTGTCAAAATTACTAGGTTGATTCCTGTAGGGACCTCTCATATAATTCACTTCAGCATATGTCTCAATGGCTCTTACTTGCTCTATGTTTGTGCAAGCAGAAGTACTATGGGCAGAAGAACCACATTCTTGACAAGATTGAGAGGATTTCAGAAAACTTACCTGCTTCTTCAGGCGGTTGACCTCGTCTTGCAGAAATTGATTTTTGACATCTGGGTCAACTTCTTCCTTGTTAGGCATGTAGTAGAGACGCCTCTGGGGTTGGGGTGATTGTTGGGTACCATACATGGCATCATAGTTGGATAGCTTATCCGGCAATTCCCATGCAGCTGTAGGATCCATCTCTATAAAACCGCACGTTGTATGCGTGTTGATACGGTTCTTCGTCTCTGCATTAATACCCTGGAAAAAGATTTCTTGAAGCACATATAAAGGTTGCCCATGAGTAGGACACTGTCTAAGCATTTCCTTAAATCTTTCCCATGTTTCTACAAAGGTCTCATTAGGCAGCTGGTGATAGGAGGTGATGCGTTTTCTCAACTCCGTTGTCTTGGCAGGAGGGAAAAACTTTGTAAGAAATTGATCATACAAAGCCTTCCAAGTCCTGATAGACATAGGAGGTAAGCTCTCCAACAAGCTCAGGGGTCCAGAAAGAGAGCACCTAAAAGCTTTTAACAGAACATATTCAAGTGAGACACCTTCAGCAGCTATAGTGTCACATAAATCAAGAAGTTTTCTCTATCTCCGGAAGCACAATTGCGGACTCTGGCACCCTCAGTTCTGGATTCATGTATTATTTGGCATTCCTCGGATAGGCATTCATCTCTTCCTAAAAACTAGTGATGTTGACTCGATGACGTTCAACCTTGGCAGCAACGGCATCTTTTTAGGTGTTTAACGCCTCCAACTGCCTCTGGAGTTCGGCCATCTGACGAGTCATCTCCTCGGGTGTAGCCATGGCTCGGTTTTCTCTGCGTCTACGGTGCAAGGAATGTTCAGGTTCTGAATAATAACCGGCTTTGTCAAATTCGAACCTTCGACGTCCAGCTGGCATACTGATAGCGCATATAGGTATAGGTGTTAGAGCATGTTTTTATTCCCGTTTTATGCATTTTTAGATAGAGTTTTACTTTAAGTTGTAGGTTAAGTTTTATTTCGATTTAGTTCGGAATCTACGCGTTTGTGTTCCTTATTACAGGTTGAAAGGTGAAGCATGGTCGATGAGAGGCTAAGGATCGAATCTAGGGATGCATGGAGAGTATTGAAGTGAAGATTGGATGAGCTAAGGCCCAAGAGCTTAAGGGATAAAAACGCTTAAACTCGGGTTATGCATTGGCATTCCTGTTTTGACACCTCTATCTTGCAATGCTTGGTTTGGGAGCTACAGTGGTCGGATGAAGCTGAATTTGGTATCACTGGAAAGCTAACTCGAAGAGCTACAATTCATATTTTTACTCCGAGTCCAAATTCCAACTCGAAGGGGGTCAAAACAGTCACTGAAGTGTCACTAAAGTTGCTGCAGGCGGAGCGCGGCCAAAAGCCTCATAGCGCGACCGCGCTCTCAATGAACCAAACCGCGCTCTGGTGCGTTGATCCGACACTGAATCGGGCCCTCGTGTGATCTTATGGGCCGACCTTATTAGTATTCATGGATGTTTTAGATACGATATAATACAAATACTTTTCCTAGGGTTTCTTTGGATTATGATATGCTATCTTTTGCTTGAGTTTTATGCTATTGAAGAATTTGGAGATTTGTGGGAGACAAAACCCTAGGTTTGCACAATTTAAGAGAAATCTAACTCTAGTAAGTTTTATTCTTCTTTAATGTCTTATTCTAGCTAATTTTCTTATGTCCAACTAGTTAGTTGAAATTGTATGCATGATTGTTTGTGAGATTTGAATTATTTCTATTTGCCTTGACTAGATTGAATCTCTTTTGTTGGATCGTAAACCGTTAGCAAAGAGCTTGAGAATTGGATGTTAAGCTGTTCCCAAGGCAGCGGAAGTAAATTAAGCGCAAGTATAAAAACAGTAAAGAACGCAGTTCCCTTATAGAGGAACCCCACTACAACCAACTAGTTGTATGGGTAAGCCTCTACCTCCGCTTGGAGGATTTTGAATGACTTACTTATATTGATTGCTTTGTTCCTTAGTTACAACAGCCGGATCCACACTTCTCTGTTCCAATGAGTTCTACCTAACTCTAGCAACACTAGTGAATCCTCTCAACTGAGTTCCTAAGCTCACAAGAACAAAATACAAGTAACTCAAACCTTACACCGACTTCTCAGTTCCCTTGCCCCTGGGAACTTCGGCTTCACCGTCGTCGAGATCACACACTCGTCGGCGGGGACTTCTCTTCTTTTTCTTTCTTTTCTCTGGTGTGGGTGTTTGTGAGTTCTGGGAGAAGTACTCAATCCGAGTACTATTCATTTGGCTTTATAGTCCAGGTGAGCTTGGGCAATCGCATCTTTTAATTGTGTCCAAAATGCCCTTTGCTTGATGCCCAAGTTGTACTTTCTTCACATGTGACTTTGGTTTGAACTAGTTCAACTTCTTGAATCAATCGGACTGTTGGATCAAGCGTGACAGTCTGATCCTCAGACTGTTCCTTCGGGCTGTCCAAGACAGAATCCCGCGATCTGCGCTGAACGGTCGTTGTCCTCACATGTGAGTTCCCATGTCATGGGAACTGTCTTCTTCAGAGTTCCCTTGATGGAAACTCTTCATCGTTGTCCTCACATGTGAGCTCCCATTGCATGGGGACTTTCCTCTTCAGAGTTCCCTTGATGGGAACTTCTGCGTTGTGAGCTTCTGTGGCTTTTGGTCATTCATGAGAGTTCTTGGTTGTACCTGCGTTCCTTAGAAATACTTGAACAAACCACATTAGTTCCTCATGGTGTTTGTCATTATCAAAACTCGGAGAGTGGCATCTTTGATCCGTTGTTTAGAACCAGAGGTCCCAACAACGTCCCAACAATTTCCCCCTTTTTGATGATGACAACCCCATCACAAAATATGCAAGTATTTCAATGAATGATATGCGAATGCGTTCCTAAGTATGATTTTGGGGAGTCACTTCTAGTGAAGCACTTAGATTAGGGATCCACTTCTGGTGAAACACTTAGATCTTTCTTAGCTTTTTATGCAATAGTTCCCCCTTAGCTTATGCATGTCCTGTGATAACTTAAAATTTTAACTCATCTCGCATTTTTTGTCTTTCCCCCTTTTGACATCATCGAAAACAACCAATGCAATTTAGAAGGAAGAAAAGGAACACGCATTCAAATTAAAGGCCATTTCATTACTTGAGAAAATATGTACAAGGGGAACTCAAGTACATTTTTGTGGTCATTTTTGGATTAAGGGAAAAGGAGAGGTTAGATCATGGGCTTCGTGGGAACAGGGCATCACGGAGACGCGTCAGGACTTGCGTAAGCTTTTCTTGTCCCCTGGCCAATGTTGCTTGGTCCCTGGCAATCTGATCGAGGGTGTTGGCGATGCGGTGCAAAACTTGAGAGTTCCCCTCTTCACCAGATTCCAGTTGAGCCGTTTCCTCTACTGGCTCAGAGTGCCTCATCTTCTAGATCATTGAGATGTCCAGTTCCCTTCCAAGCACAATTTCTTCCTTAGAGGCGTCATAGAGACCCTCTTTTTGTAGCAGCTTCTTGATCAGCCCAGAGTAGGGAGGGGAATGAGACTTGGAAGCCATACACTTCTCCATATGCCCAAGTATGATTCTGGGAAGGTTGATGGGATTCTTGAGGAGGAAGTGATAGAGGATAATGGCATCAGGGATATTGACAACCAGACGCTTCTCTTGGCGATGGATCACCATATTGATGATGAATTGATGAGCAAGCTTGGCGACGAGGGACAAATGATGAGTCGAAGGCACTTTAGTGGGAACTCGACCCTCAAAGATGGTGTTGTACACCTCGGCGCTGTTGAAGTCGCCCCAGAGCTTGTTGGGCAACTCTTTGAGTCCTTGAACTGAGACCTGGAGCTGAAGGCGGATTGTGGATGTAGTGAATATAAACTCGTCGCCTTCGTGGGAGAGATTCCCCTGAGTGTCGTCATTGTTTATGATGAAGTTGTTGTAGAACTGACGCACTTGGGAGGGATCTACACTCACATCTTCCTTGCAAAAGTTTTCCCAGCCCTGGGCCTTGATTAGGTGCCACAGTTCCCCTAGGCCGTTGTTGTTGAGCACTTCTTCAGAAATTATAAGAGGGGGGAGGAGCTTCCGGCGTTCATCCACAGGGTACCTTGTTTATGAAGTTCCCTTCCCTTTCTTTGTGGTGCTCTTAGAAGTGTCCCCCCTAGAGACCGTGCGAGGTCCTTTCTGCTGAGGGGGTGCAGCCGCTTCAATCATCAGCACTCGTTCCCTTGCAGGATGGGAACCCGTGGACACCACCATTTGGTGTCCAGGTGTTGGGATCTGTGCTTGCTCCTTAGCAACTGGAGCCTCTTCGTCTTCTTCGACCTCATCATTTGAGGTCCCTTCTTCCTCGGAGGAGCTCGAGCTTGAGCCCTCCGCGTCATCTTCAGGATGACTTGTACTTGCCCCAGCACCACCAGCTGGTGCTGGGTCCCTTTTCTCCGTGGGCTCTTCAGGAGCCACCTTTTCTGGGGATTTGGTCCCTTGATCAGTTGTTGCTTTAGTGGGGACCCGGTTGAGCTCTTCCTCGACATCCTTGAGCTGGGCCTCCTCCTCGACAGTTCCCATGATGAGAGGAGGAGGGTCCTTGGTCATTTTCCCGATGACGACGGAGAGGGGAAGGTCATCGTCGTCCGAAGTAAGGACGACGGCAGTTTTGGGTGGAGAGGGAGTGGGGAGTTTTGTGGTGGTGGGGGATGTGGTGGAAGAGGGAAGAGGAGAGGAAAGAGGAGTGGGTATTTGTGTAGAAGGGGGAGGAGGAGTGGATTTGGTAACCTGGGGAGTAGAGGTCCCTGAGGCAGGAGTGGTAGAGATAGATGTGTGTTTTGGTGAGGGAGGAGGGGAAGGAGTTTTGTGAGGTGGAGGTGGAGTTGCCGTTGTTGTGGGAACAGAGGGGAGTGGTGGAGGTGGAGTTCCCTTTGTTGTGGGAACAGAAGGAGGTGGTGGAGGAGTCTTTTGTTTCGAGGGAAGAGGTTTGGGAGGCCCCTCAGTTATGGGAAGAGGGAGAGAAGAAGAAGTGAGTTGGCTCTGGGATTGGGAGGTCCCAGAGTCCGAGTGGAAGACGAAAGGGGGTTTGGCCATACAAGAACTTTCCTTGGAACAGTTCAAGTACTCCTCGAATTTGAACTGGGGCTTCTTCCTGGGCTCCGAAAATTCAGAGACCTCAGTGTGTTTGCGTTTTTTGGATTGTGAGGGATCTTTGGAGTGTTTGGATTTTTTGGAATGTTTGGATTTTGAGGGGTCTTTGGATGAACGACGTTTTTTGGATGAATGGTGGTGTTTGGATTTTCTAGGCTTCTCGTTGATAGAGGGACGAGCATCTCCGAAATTGTCAACAATGACAATGCCGGAGGAGGTGTTGGTGGTTGAAGGAGGAGGAAGGGATTCAGAGGAGGTGGCGGAAGAGGAAGTCCCGGCCAAGGTTTCGTCGGCCGGAGGAGGGGTGGCAAGAAAGGGCTTACTTGGTTGTAGAGCCCTTGGATGAGAACGTCCTTCATGATTGGGTCTTTCTCCTTCTCAATCTCGTTTAGTTGCGAGACGAAGAGAATTCTGGGATTTGCAAGAACCCAGGCTTTAATCTGGGCAAAAGTGTGTGGTGTGGCCATTTTTGGGAAGAGAGAAGGTTTTGTAGGTTTCTTGAAAAAGAGAGTGAAAGGGATGTGGAGAAGAAGAATGCAGAGGTGGAAGATGGAATAAGATCCCAAAAATAGCAAATGAGGGTTTTAAGGAGAGAAGGGGTGAAGGGTAGAAAGGGAAGTGGGAAAACCTCGATAATCGTTGCCCAATGAACGTGGGGCATCGTTTCAACTTCTGTAGCACGCCTCTTGACACGCGTCACGATCTCTAGGGAAGTCCTTTCAAAATTTGAATACTTGGCCCTTAACGCTTCAGAGCTTCTGACACAAAAGTCCGCTTCCCAAGTGACGGTTCTTCTTCGTAGATGAGTCAGCGTTCCCTGCTAATATGTATCAGTTCCCATGATCTTATCAAGGTCAGGGAGAGTGAAGTGGTTAAGGAAACTTCACACTCATCCTTTTGTGGGGCTAGGGAACTCAAAGGGAACCAGACAATTTACGACTCGATAAAGGGGTAAACATTTTGGCTCATGAGAAGCGTTTGTCTGGTCCCTAGCCTAGGGTAGGTTATATGATCAACCGTCATAGTGGCTTGTAAGGTGGGACAAAGGGAACTCTGGTTGATCATGTAGGGCCGAAAGAAATAAAGTTCCCTTGTACACATTTATCTTTAGACTAGTAATCATGGCATAGTGAAAGCAATAAATCCAAGTTCTCTATCATGCATTCTTAGAAAAACTAGTCAGGCATTGAGGGAGAGACAAACAAGGACTTGTTTAGTTTAGAGTAATCATCCCTAGAAGCATTCGAAAACGCTGGTAGGGACCTCTGTCTAAAGCTTTGGTGAGAATGTCCGCAATTTGCTCTTCAGTTCTACAGTGTTCCATCAAGATGTTCCCACTTTCAACATTGTCACGTAGAAAGTGATGCCTTATATCTATATGCTTAGTCCTAGAATGATGCACAAGATTTTTGGAAATGTTTATGGCACTAGTATTATCACAAAGTATGGGAACTGGGCCAAAGGACATACCGTAATCCTGGAGTTGTGACTTAAGCCATAGAACTTGGGAACAACAAGATGCAACAGCCACATATTCTGCTTCAGTTGTGGAGAGTGCCACTGAGTTTTGCTTTTTAGATCCCCATGAAACTAAGCATGACCCTAGGAACTGGGCCATTCCTGATGTGCTCTTTCTATCCACAAGGTGCCCTGCAAAATCCGCATTTGTGTATGCAATGAGCTCAAGGGAACTGTTCCTTGGATACCAAAGGCACAAGTTATCGTTCCCTTTGAGATACCTGAAAATCCTCTTCACCTCTTTCAGGTGTGATTCCATAGGGTTAGCTTGAAAACGAGCACAAAGGCATACGGAGAACATGATATCAGGTCTACTAGCTGTTAAGTAGAGAAGGGACCCAATCATACCTCGATAGTTCCTTTGGTCCACACTTATACATGTTTCATCCGCATTGAGCCTTGAATTTGGTGAGATTGGAATGTCAATAGGCTTGGAGTGTTCCATCCCATACTTTACGAGCATTTCCTTGATGTAATTCTGTTGATGAATCTTTGTTCCCTCCTTGGTTTGAGATATTTGAAGTTCCAAGAAGAACGTGAGTTCCCCAATGCGACTCATCTCAAACTCACTGCTCATGAGGTCCTTAAATTTCTCTACAAGAGTTTCGTTAGTTGCTCCAAAAACAATGTCATCAACATATACTTGCACAATCAAAATGTCTTTAGACTCTTTCTTTAAAAACAAAGTCTTGTCTATGGAAACTCGAAGGTATCCATGGGACAGGAGGATTTGAGCAAACCTGTCATACCAAGCTCGGGGAGCTTGTTTGAGTCCGTAGAGGGCCCTCTCCAGGAAATAGACATGGTTGGGTAGCTTCTCATCTTCGAATCCTGGGGGTTGGGCCACATATACTTCTTCCTTGAGATGTCCGTTAAGGAAGGCTGTTTTCACATCCATTTGATAAAGCTTGAATCCCTTGTGAGCAGCATAGGCAATTAAGAGTCGGATGGCCTCGATCCTGGCGACTGGTGCAAAAGTCTCTTTGTAATTGATTCCTTCCTCTTGCCTGTAGCCTTGTGCCACCAGTCTAGCCTTGTTCCTTGCTATAGCTCCAGTATCATCGAGCTTGTTTCTAAATACCCATCGAGTTCATATGATGTTCTTGTTCTTAGGCCTAGGAACTAGCTTCCAAACTTTGTTTCTCTCGAATTGGTGGAGCTCCTCTTGCATAGCTTGGATCCAATCTGGGTCCTTCAAGGCTTCTTTGATATTTTTGGGTTCCACCATTGAAACAAACGCGTTAAAAGCACAAAAATTATTGAGAGAGGAACGAGTTTGTACACCTTTATTATAAGGGGAGATTATGTTCTCAATGGGTGGTCCTTCCTTTGTTGAAAGTTTCTTGTATGAGTGGGTTCCCTTGCACTTGTGTCATCTTCAGTAGAGGCTTCCTTTTCATGGGAACACTCATCTTCATCTTCTTCATTTAGTGTTTCTTCAGAAATTCCTGGCAAGTTCCCTCTTTGTTTCCCCTGAACACTTGATTCTGGCAGGGTATTATCTTGGGGAACAAGAGAGTTGGAGGTGTCTTGTAGTTCTTCTGAGGAGGGAACCTCGAGGGAGATTTGATCAGTGAGTGTTGGATTCCGTCGTTGTTCCCTGGTTGTGGAATGTTACTTGCACTTGGATAGTCTTCATCCCTCTTGCTTGGCTCATCATCGTCATCATCATCGTCTTCTTGTCTGACTAGTTTGAACAGAGTTCCCTTTACTTGGGTCTCTGTTCCCATCTTTACAGATTTCTAGTTGAAGACGACATGGATGCTTTCTTCTATCTTCTTGGTCCTCTTGTTATAGACCTTGTAAGCCTTGCTTTGTGATGAGTATCCCAGGAAGATCCCTTCATCGCTTCTAGGATCGAATTTTCCAAGGTTGTCTTTGCCATTGTTGTGGACAAAGCATGTGCATCTGAAGGTCCTTAGGTGGGAGATGTTTGGTTTTCTCCCCTTGATGAGCTCGTAGGATGTCTTCTTGATCAAAGGCCTTGTCATGGCTCGGTTCAAGATGTATGTAGTTGTGGCGATGGCTTCAGCCCAGAAATACTCAGGAACTCCGCTTTCAAGCATCATGGTTCTGGCCATGTCCTCCAAGGTCCTATTCTTTCTCTCGACCACTCTGTTTTGTGAGGAGTGCGAGGGGCTGAGAAGTTGTGAGAGATCCCATGTTTGTCACAGAAGTTGAGGAACTCTGAATTTTGAAACTCAGTTCCATGGTCAGACCTTATGGCTTTCAACTTTAGCCCCATGCTTACTTCTGTTCTTTTGATGAAAGGCTCGAACTCTTCAAAAGCTTGTGATTTTGCCTTCAAGAAAATAACCCAGGTGATTCTAGAAAAATCATCAATTAAGACATACATGTACCTTTTTCCACCATAGCTGACTGTTCGCATGGGACCACAGAGTTCCATGTGAATTAGCTCTAAAGGCCTGGTTGTGCTCGCCACCTTTTTGGGTTTGAAGGAGTTCCTAGTCTGTTTCCCTCGAACGCATGCTTCACACATTTGGACTCCTTCGAGATTGATTCGTGGAAGGCCAATGACCAGATCCTGTAGATAGAGCTTCAGGATTTAATTGACACCTGCATGTCCCAGTCTTCGGTGCCAGAGTTCCGTATCATCGTGGGAACTCGCAAGACACAGCTTCATTGGTGGTTCAAATTCTGTATCTACTACATACACATTGTTGTGCCTTCTTCCTCTCAGAATCACTTTGTTGGTCTTTTTGTTGATAACTAGGCATTCTTCTGAGTCGAAGGTGACAACGTTGTTCCCTTGATCACACATCTGGGCAACACTTAAGAGATTGTATCCCAGATCTTTCACCAGATTGACATTGCTGACTTTGATTGATCTATTTAGCAACACTTCTCCCTTTCCAATTACTTCTCCCTTGTTTTTATTGTCAAATGAGACGTGGCCTCCTTCGGCATGAGTATGGAGTGAGATGAGAATATCTTTGTTTCCGGTCATATGGTTCGAGCATCCACTATCTATGAACCATGCATTGTTCCCTCTCACTGCCACCTACAAGGTAAAGTTAGTGTTTTGAGACCCAGGCAAGATGACTCTTGCCAGGTCCCTTGCAAGGGAAAATATTCTCATTCAAAACATAGTCAGCGATGTTGATATCATGAGTGATTTGAGAGTTGGAGTTCCTTTGGTGATTAGCATGATGTTTTTGTTTGTTTAGGAACTCACGGTTTCTAAGGGTTTGGGCTCTTTTCTTGGGACATGCTTCCTTGTAGTGCCCATGAGCACCACAGTTCCAGCACGTCTTATAGTATTCTCCCAGGTAGTATTTTGGGTGTGGTCTCTGGATTCTGTTCCTATCCATGGTTTCCTTATTGTACACTCGTGACCCGTTTCCCTTAGCAATTTGGACATAAAGTCTATGTCCAGTGTTCCCAGTGTAATAATCTTTCTCACCACCTTTCCCACTTTCTAGGACCCTGATCTTCTCCTCGAGATGAGCATTTTTCTGTTTCTCACATTGGAGTTCTAAGGCCCTACACTCATGGATTTCATGTTCACTCAGGGGTGACTTCACGTTCTTTGAGCTCTCAGTTTTGTATCCTATGCCGTGTTTGGTTGGGACAAACTTGATTTGGGAACTAGAGGCTTCAAGATGTTCGGGAGTCTTACTCAGGTTTTGTAAGAGGGTGTTCTCATCTTTCTCTAGAGTTTTGATTTCATTTTCTAGATCTACGATGTGAGACACATGGGACTTGAGTTTTTCGAGAAGGGATATGCAGTTGGGACAAGGTTCAAGACCAACTAATTGAGCATTTATGTGTTCTTGTTTTTCCAACTTGTTTTGCAGTTTTATATTATCTTTGACAAGACTTGAATGAATGTTCAACAGCTCAGGTTTTTCATAGTTATTCAAAGAAGCAAGAACAATTTCAGTGGTTACCTCACTGGGTTGTTCCCCAGTGGTTTCTCCTATGGCCATTCCACACATGTCTGGGAGTGCCCATGACTCAGGATCTTCTTCTTCATCATCGCTCCAGGTGGCGATGTAGGCCTTTTTCCCTTGCTTCCGGCCGTCAGTTCCCTGTGTGCATTCCTTAGCGAAGTGTCCTTTCTTGTTGCACTTGTAACATGTGACATCCGAGAGGTCCTTCTCTGTGGGTTTTCTTTGGGAACTCTGTCCTTTTCCCCAGTTCCCACTGTTCCTTTGGAGCTTCCCTTTGTAGAAGTTCCGAAGAGCCTTTGTTACGAGAACTAGCTCCTCATCCTCTTCTTCTTCGGAGTCTTCGTGTTGTTCTTGAGTTGATTTGAGCATTTTTGTCAATCTTGAGTGCGATCCCTCAATGAGCTCGAGTCTGTTCCTTATTATCGATCTTTCTCTTCTCGTGTCCCACTAGCTTTCCAAACACTTGATGGAGCATGAGTGTTCTATTTTCCGGATTCTCCTTGAACATTGTTCTCTCGTTTGCCCATTCTCCAGTCAATCTGTTGAAGAGCTGTTGGACCTTCATCTTATGGGTGATTTCTTCTTTGGTGATCCCCAAGCCTTCCATTTTGGTGCAAAGTCCTTCAAATCGGGACTGGTAGCTATCGACAGACTCTCCCATCTCCATTTGGAAGTTGTAGAACTCCCTTTTTGCATTCATCTGAAGATCTTCTCGGAGATCTGAGTTCCCAACGTGCATTTGTTGGATGGCCTCCCACATTTCCTTAGCTGTGTCAAGATTTTCTACCCTGTCACAGTCTTGCACGCACATGGACCTCTTCAAGTATTGTTTTGCCTTGTAGTTGGCTTCCATGAACTTGTATTCGTTGGGTCCCCACTTTGAGAGGTCGTTGACTATGGTTGGATCAATTTCGAAGTTTCCTCTCTCGATAACACATCAGGCTTGGTAGTCCTGGCCATGCATCCAATCCTTCATGTCGCGTTGCCAGCTTTCGAATCTTCCTGTAATAAGCCTCGGCGGCTTGCTAGTGTTGTTCCCTACCTGAGTAAGTTCCTGAGCCATTTGATACCTGCGATGCTAACACAAATCTAGAGCAAACCTGCTCTGATACCAATTGTTGGATCGTAAACCGTTAGCAAAGAGCTTGGGAACTGGCTGTTAAGCTGTTCCCAAGGCAGCGGAAGTAAATTAAGCGCAAGTATAAAAACAGTAAAGAACGCAGTTCCCTTATAGAGGAACCCCACTACAACCAACTAGTTGTATGGGTAAACCTCTACCTCCACTTGGAGGATTTTGAATGACTTACTTATATTGATTGCTTTGTTCCTTAGTTACAACAGCCGGATCCACACTTCTCTATTCCTACGAGTTCTACCTAACTCTAGCAACACTAGTGAATCCTCTCAACTAAGTTCCTAAGCTCACAAGAACAAAATACAAGTAACTCAAACCTTACACCGATTTCTCAGTTCCCTTGCCCCTGGGAACTTCGGCTTCACCGTCGTCGAGATCACACACTCGCCGGCGGGGACTTCTCTTCTTTTTCTTTCTTTTCTCTGGTGTGGGTGTTTGTGAGTTCTGGGAGAAGTACTCAATCCGAGTACTATTCATTTGGCTTTATAGTCCAGGTGAGCTTGGGCAATCGCATCTTTTAATTGTGTCCAAAATGCCCTTTGCTTGATGCCCAAGTTGTACTTTCTTCACATGTGACTTTGGTTTGAACTAGGTCAACTTCTTGAATCAATCGGACCGTTGGATCAAGCGTGACAATCTGATCCTCAGACTGTTCCTTCGGGCTGTCCAAGACAAAATCCCGCGATCTGCGCTGAACGGTCGTTGTCCTCACATGTGAGTTCCCATGTCATGGGAATTGTCTTCTTCAGAGTTCCCTTGATGGAAACTCTTCATCGTTGTCCTCACATGTGAGTTCCCATTGCATGGGAACTTTCCTCTTCAGAGTTCCCTTGATGGGAACTTCTGCATTGTGAGCTTCTGTGGCTTTTGGTCATTCATGAGAGTTCTTGGTTGTACCTGCGTTCCTTAGAAATACTTGAACAAACCACATTAGTTCCTCATGGTGTTTGTCATTATCAAAACTCGGAGAGTGGCATCTTTGATCCGTTGTTTAGAACTAGAGGTCCCAACAACCAACATCTTCGTGTTTGATTGATTAAATTTACTTAGGATTATAATAGCTTGATCACCTATTCTATTTCTAGGTTGAATTACAACTAGAATAATTAAATAGACGGTGGAATTTGATTATTCATGGATGAATCCTTTGATTAAACTTATAGACGGTGGAATAAGGTTAATCAAAGGCGGAGAATTTAATCACAAGACTTAATGAATAGATGGTGGAATTCATGAACTATGTTTCTATTGAATGCTTTCAACTTAATTGCATGATCAATTTGACATAGAAGGTTTTCTAGGTTAATTGATTAAAAGGTTGTTAAAGACGGTGTATATTAATAACCACCTTAAGCTTGAATTTCATAAATTCACAATAGATTAGTCAAGGAAAATCGAAATAAGAATAATCAAGGATCAAAACTCATGTATGCAATGGATACGAAACTAGTTGAACGCTTTTCTCCATATTTGAATCTATAATTGTTTTGTTTACTTTGTTTTATTTACTTAGATTGTTAGCTTGAAACCATAAAAATCCTCCTTTCTCTTAGTAATATTACTTAAATACAAATAATCTGAGTCCTTGTGGGTTCGACCCTTACTTCCACTATACTTAGGTTAGGATATTTCTTTGATAGTGCTTTTACCGCGACATAAAAGTGCTCATCACATACGCTGAGAAAACAGACAAAGAAAACAAAATTAAAAACAAAAACGGGGTAGGGTTATTCCCAAACCCACAGATAAACAAACGAACAATGTTGCTTCCCCAGCAACGGCGCCAATTTGTCGACGTGCGTTTTCTTAACAACAAATAAATTTATAAGTTAAGACCCGCTGAGTATAGCGAAGTCAGGATCGTTGCACGGGAAGCACGGTTGTTTGTCTATCAACTACTACAAATAAACCAAAGCCAATCAACACAAAACACCCACGACCAACCTCGTTAACGACTTTGTTAGGGTCGTTAACGAACCTGGAAAATACTACGAAAAGTCAAAAACACTCTAACGACCTAAAACACAGGTTCGGTACCGACACAACTATCTCGATAACGAATATAACCAAAAGCAAACTCAAATAGGAATAAAAATCTAGGACAAGGGTCACCACAACATAGCTATGCATAAAAACCCATAAGAAGATAAAGATCATGCCTTTAAATAGATAAATTTATCAACTTTCGCTGATTAGCAAGCAAATCAATCAATTCTCATAAATTAATTCACTCAATCACTTGTTTTGGATCCAAAGCTCGAAACTTTCATAAGCGAACAATATCAACCTTCAAGCTAACAACTTTCTCTTTCGATCAATTTGCAAACTCAAATTACCTCGGCTATCATCTAAGCATAAGCACAACAAGCAATCTAAAAATAGATAAAAGGCATTCAAAACATCAACTTACTCATCAAACATGCATAACTATGTCGAGTGTCAACCCCGGCCCTAGATAGGAAAACTACTCACTACCCATAATTATAAAACAAATAACTTCAACAAAAGAGAACATTGAAAACAAAACAAACTACTTCAAATTAATAAGAGAAATATCGTCTTACAAACCTTAGAAGAAACCGAAAATACAGAAATACCGAATAGAAAACTCGACTAACGACCCAAGCTTCACTCTCAATCACCCTTGGCTAGTTACTCTCACTCTCGACCTCTCCAATCGGCTCTCCTAGAAGTAATAAAATCGTCCTCCCCTTCTAGGCTAGAAAGAAGGGTATTTATACTACTAAAGCTATCTATTAGAAAACCTAAAAGATAGAAACTTACTCTAAAAAAATAACAAGATATAAGATAAAACATATAACAAAATCCATCCAAAAATTCTATCTTCTATGCCTCGTTAACGACCCTTCATAGGCTCGTTAACAATCCTGGGATTGGCTTCTTCGATTCTTCTCTTCCTTAAAGCCTGGACTTTTGGCTTCCTTATCTTCATATTCTTCCGTTCTCCACCATAGCACTCCAATCCAGCCAAAAAGCACTCTTTCCTACTAAAAACCTACAAAAAGACACAAAACGGAGTAGCTTCCATATTTCTCACACTAAAAACTATATTAAAAACATGAATATCATGGACACCCCTAGATATTCGAGTCAATCACCTAGGTTCTGTGTATATAGTGTAGGGGGGTTCCGCCATCGACGAGGGCTAGTCCAATTAAAGGAAAACTTGGGGTTAGCTTCTTCTAAAAGATGCAATCAAAGAATCCCTCTCAAAGGGAACCCAGAACAAGGATCTAGCAGGGAATCGTCCTATTATTGGACTGGATACCGTCGGAGACGTGGTGGGTTGTCGAAGGCGAAAGAGTTGGTGCTCTCGATTTCTCCCAGGCTGGTGTTGTTAGGTGGTGGAGTCAACGAACATGTGGAAAGAGGTGCTATTTAACGGAAATTATAATGGTGAGGAATTTTGGGTGGTTGTATGCTAACAGAGTTTTTAAGGGTGGTTAAAAGAAATTTTGATTTTTAAGGGTGGTTTTGTGCATAACTCTATAATTTGCAAGTGGTTTTGTGAAATTCACCCTTTTTTTTACATTTTCATATCTTTAGGATTATATTTTTTTTAGTAACATAGGAGGTTATGCCCTATTTTATTCATGTTGGAACAATATTAGGAAATGTCAAGTTTTAAACACTTAATCAACGTTTGTTCTATTTATTTTGATGATAACGAATGTCATTCAAAACAACTAACATGATTATCTAAGTATTTTTGGGGAAATATAAATGCCACGGGAACTACAAAGGAAGTAAAGGGTGAAGTGTGGAACTATCCCTCTAATCAAGTATGTCTTGCACGTCAAGAAAAGAAGGTTACAAACGTCCTTTGAGCGTGTCAAGGAAGCAAAGGTAAAGAAGTCTTTTAGGAAGTTTGTCTTGCGCCCCAAGGATAGAGGATAGGAATGTAAATGTATCATTTGAAAGGAAAAGTGCCAAAACTCATTCACCATAAATAGATAGAGATGTCCTAACGATTTTGTGTCGCTTCAATGAATAGTGAAAGAGTGAAACTGAGAGCATTCCCGAGCAAGGAAGAAGAAGTCGACAGTCAGTGTCCAATCTTGACGGCGCCAAGGCGATTTCGGAGCTAAAGGGAATTGCGATGGAGATCATGAGAAAGGTTTTGTGCTTTAGTCCTCATTGATTGAGTTAGCTTAGGAATTAGGTAGAGAGACTTGTTAGTGTCGCTAGAATTTGGTGAATACTAGGGACATAAAAATTTGAGTCTTGCCCATGTAACTAAAGAACTAATCAATAAGAAAAGTAGTCATTTAAAATCATCCAAGGATGTAGAGGTTTGCCAAATTGACTTGTTGGTCAACATGGGGTTCCTCTATAAAGGAATTGTGTTTATTATTGTATTTTCTTCTTGCGTGATTGTATCTTGTTGCCTAAGGAATAGTTTCCAAAATGGTTCTTTAACTCTTTAATGATGTGTTATCGATCCAACAATCAGTATCAGAGCATGGCTCTAGATTTTTATGTTAAGTTGCAGGTTACAAAGATGTCTATTGGCTTGAATGTGATTGGTCTCGAGAACAACAAGCTGCCAAGACAATAATTGATACTCATTACAACTGGTTTTAATTTTCATTTGAAATAGTAGGATAGGTAATGAAGGAAGAAGGCTGATAGTTAAGGAAGGAAGGAAGAAGGCTGATAGTTAGAGTAGCCTAAGAGTATACTGAATAAGACAGTAATTGATGCTCATTACAACTGGTTTTAATTTTCATCTAATATAGTAGGCTATTTCTTTGAAATAAATATGAAATTGAGAGATTCTTGAATTTAAAGATTGATAAATTATTCTACATAGTACAATTCCCACAACATCTTGTAAAATAATAGCTTCAAGATTTGTTACTTGAGATAATTTGGCAAGAATGAATGAAATTTAGGTTAGTTAGTAAAAGGGATTGTGGTTATAAATGATACTTTTGATAAGCCATGCTATTTGGCAAGAAATGTGGAGCCAGGATTGTTCGGAAGGGGGTGGACCTTAAACCTCGGACAGTTTAGCATATTTAGATTTATATATAGAATTTTTTTCCGTTATAGGCGCTTTTTTTTAAAAAATTCTGCAAATAGGCTCATTTGTAAAATAATTCTGGAGATAGGCTGGCTGGAGAGGTTCGGTCAAAGTCGCTGATAGGAAGAGCGACTTTTCGCACCAAATTCGCTATACCGTACAGCGACTTCCTAACAACAATTTATTTAAAAAAAAAAATTCCCTGCTTACTACTTACTGCTTACGCTTTGCTTGAGATAGGTTAAAACATTTTTATGAAAAAATTTAATATAGTACTCCATTATTTCTACACTAGTATTTTATGAGTTAGATCTTGATAATTCAATATTTATTTTATACATGGGTAAAAATATATGTATTTTTTGTTGTTTTCATATGAAAAAGTTTGATAATTTTTTTAATAAAAAATGGGTCTTTTTTATAAAAAATTATCACGGGTCTTTTTTATAAAAAATTATCACATCAGATCTAATATTCCTTTTTTTTTAATAATCCTTGATTAGTCTTAGTTCCCGTGTCATGCAAGGGAGTTTATAAAATTATTTTTTTTGGTAGAAGTATAAAATTATTTTTTTATATTTGTTAAATTTTTATCAAATTGAAATAAGTAAGGATATTCTTATAAAATTATAAGTACATATTTTATCTACAAAAAACTATTATTTTATAAAAATAATCATTAAAAATTGATATTTGTGGTGGGGTAAAAAACTATACATTTTCGAGCCAACAGAACGATTCTGGTCTCACCTCATATTTATAAAATTAATTTTTATTTCTAATATTTTAACTTTTTCTTGTTAAATTCTTTTTTAACTATTTAAATCTATCCTTTAACCTCAGATAAATATCTATTTAGTATAACAATATCTTTTGAAAACTTCCTTAAACAAGTATTTAAAATTAAAGATAAAATATTTTAAAATAAATATAAATCCTTTTGCATATATCTTTTGATGAATTTATTTATAGATATATAGTGATTTTTTATAGATAAATATTTATAATTTTTAAACTTAATAAAAATAGATAATAAAATAATTAATAGATATATTGAAATGTTTGATAATCTCTAAATTTACGTACATAAAAAGTAATAAAATATGAAGAATATAATATTTGATTAAAAAGTAGACATTTTATGAGTAGCAAATTACTTAAATTAAAGTTTATATTATATTATATTTATTTATTAATATTTTATTTATAATGTGTATAAAATATTGAATCGTAGTCGTACATGGTACAACGGGTATAATAACTAAGTATATTCTAATATATATACATATTCTTACCTATTTATATAAATATATTTTTATCTATGATTGAGTATTTTTTTAGGTTTTTTTTGGGTCATTAAGTGGGCTATGGCGAAGAAATTTATTAAGTGCGAGTTCATCGTTTAACAAATGACACATGGTTAGGCAATGAATCATAACAATGAAAAAATAACTACAGACTACAGTAGATTAGCGGTTAGTGTAGGAATGTACAGTCTGCCATTTAGAAAAGGGCTCCATACCAAAAAAGCCAGCCTATATGGGGCAATTTTAAAAAAATGAGCCTATATGGGGAATTTAAATTTTGAAAGAGCTTACATCCGAAAAAAATTCTTATATATATATATATATTAGTTTGGTTCAGATGCGAATGGGCGCCCAGGTGCGAAATAATTAGAAAGAACAAGAGTCGTTGGATGAAGAAAAATCAAAGGCGCTGATCATTTCTAAAAAAGGGAAAAACGGCACGGGCGAATTATTCGCTTACTTTTGAAAAAAATGGAAATAGGACGTGCACCTAGATTGTTCATCAATATTGTGGATTTGTTCATCAATAATGTGGATTTGTTCATCAACACTATGATTTTGTTCATCAAAACTGTGATTTTGTGCATAAATAAACTATTTGCTTGTGCATCAAAAATCTATTGTTTGTACATAAAAAATGAACAAACGTGTATCAAAATTGCATGCAATATGTTCATCAACATTGTGATTTTGTTCATAAAAAATGAAAATATTTGTTCATTGGTTTTGGCATATTTGTTCATTGGTTTGTGCACATTTGTTCATTAGTAACATCAATTTGTTCATTGGTTTATGCATATTTGTTCATTGCCTTTTTCACATAATTGTTCATTGCTAGATGCATATTTGTTCACTAGTAACCTCAATTTGTTCATTGCTATATGCATATTTGTTCATTAATAACATCAATTTGTTCATAGCTAAATAAGGCACAAACACTCCTCTTCGATTTGTTGGTATCTCGTTCTCTTAGCATACACCATATTATTGCAAAGTCGGATTCTTTATATGTTATCCTTTGCATTTAATTTTCTACATCAAACTTATCTTATTTTGGTACTATATTGAGCACTTCATTCATATTGACAAGTTAGCCTTAAAGCACTTCAATGGACAAACAAAGGTTAAATCAATGAACAAAAAAGGTTATATCAATGAACAAATAGGGTATGTTAATGAACAAACAATGGTATACCACTGAACAAAAAAGAGTATATCAATGAACAAATAATGGTATATCAATGAACAAATAAGGTTATATCAATGAACAAATATTGGTATGTCGAAACTAATTATATGTGCATAAAAACTAGATAATATTGTATTCATACACATAAATAAGGTTAAAAAATAAAAAGGTTCTAAATCGATGAACAATGTTATCAAAAACTCAATGCACAATGAGTTAGTACTGATAAACAAATCGCTATTTCTGATGAACAAACTGGGCGCGTCTCATAAAAACGTATTTTTCGATAAATATGGTTAAATTCGTTCGTGCCGTATTTTATTGAAAAATAAGCGAATAATACGGGCAAAATTCATTTGTGCTGTATTTTATCCGTTTTAATGAATGTTTAATGTGGGGCGTTGATTTTTTGAAATAGACGAGTGACATTTTTTCTTAATTCTCACATGGGCGTGCATTCGCACATGACTCTTTCTATATATATATATATATATATGATGTGCACAAAAATTAAATTAAAGATGTGGGTTATATGAATGATGTGGTAATTGTTGCCCATAATTGCAAAAAAATGTGGGTTATATGAATGATGTGGTAATTGTTGCCCATAATTGCAAAAAAAATTAGTTTTGTATAGCTCGAATTTTCAGGTATTTGAGTAAGAAAATGCAACTAGCTGACTTTGTTGATTCTAGTTCTATGCGGACATGCGGTAGCTTAGAGTGGTTTTTTTTCCATGAATGGAAATGATATTACTATTTTGTAATAATGGGGAATACGGACAAGTTTTAAAATATGGCCACCAAAAGATTTAGAATTTCTATAATTCATAGATGAAATGAAGAAAACTAATCTGGCTAAAAAGGGAAAATGAACATATTTTAATTAAAATATTGTTATTTATAATATAGGTCTTTCTAACCTATGTCCTAAGAGCATAGGATAAGCTTCTCGATTATAGAAACTAAAATCCTTAAAGTAAACGAATAAACCCGTCATAAAAAAGATTTAAATCTCTAAATAAATAAAAGTACCAAATTTTTCTAAAATAAGAAGAAAATGTGCCTGAAAAATAGCCCATGTCCCACGAGATTGAAGGGAAAAAAATGATAATATGTTTTTTATGGGGTTTGCACAAAAGCTACCCGGGAAGGCTTGTTTTGCCAACTCCACTACCAAGTTTTCTCATCTTATTACCCCTGCTCTGGTTTTTGTTGCCATAAATTGTGATTTAATATTAATATGTAATTGTTAAGTTTGGTGAAAATTCAACAACCGACCTTAGCTCAGTTGGTAGAGCGGAGGACTGTAGTTAGATATAAACGGGCATCCTTAGGTCGCTGGTTCGAATCCGGCAGGTCGGATTTGTTTTTATTTTTTTATTTTTTTATTTTAATCATAAATCAGATGATAGGTGATGAATGGTTCGTTGACCAATTGTAACTTTGATTTGCATGAGGAATCATATGTTTTTCAATTTCCAATCTCAACAAAATGAATAAATTCTTCTGACCGGGGGGTCTTACTCTTTGTACTCTCGGAACGCCCCTCAATAAATAAACCCATTTGTGTACAAAACTTCATCGGCTGGGAGATTATTAATCAAACACATCTTTGAGAACAACCAATTGCCTCTAGTTTTTATAGATTCTTAAGCATGCAAGAATGAAACACAATTTTGATTGATTAAGTTTCTCAAAATTCTGTTAAAAAGCACTAATTGATCATCATTCTCATGGTGCAGTGGTGGGGGGTTGATTTGTTTTGTTTTTGTATAAATTCTAGTATGTTAGTTTCTTTATATTATAATAAAACAAAAGAGAAGAACAAATTAAAAATAAATAAACCGGTTCTCTAGCTGATAGAATTACTTATATGACTTAACCATATTTTTAAATACTCAAATATCCACAGGTTCTATTTGAGAAAATGACAATTGCCAAATATTCTGTATTAACAGTAGTATAGCATAGAGAGTATAATTTTTTCAAATTTCCAGTCTCTATGTGAGAAAATGACAATTGCCATAGCAAATCTACAACCAAATACATCTTACTTTATATATACCATGTACTTATTTATTTATACAAGGCCTACAAAACTCTGGACAATACGTAGGTAAAAGTCAAAGAATAATACATTTTTACACTTGTTACTTGTTCTCAAGAATTTAAAAAAATTCTGTAGATTCTCAAGTTTTGTGGGTCTTCCTACTCTTTTCTTCTACTGTATTATATATGCTCTTTCTACAGCATGTTCATCAAGCTATTCTCATGAGTTAATACTTTGAGCAGCTGGGATTTGACCAAATATTTTAGGACATGATCCCCAATTACCTTTCTCTCTGGCTTCCCAGTATCCACCACAGTAGCGATACGCTTCACCATCTTTGTCCTTGACAAACCATTTCGGCTTCCATCCCTTCTCTTGTATCTTTCGTGCCTATGTATTCATAAATATAAAATGTTAAGACAGAACAACGATATCAAATCTAATAAATGATGGAAATCTGGCTACGGTGTGTATTTCACCTCACGTTGTCTTTCTTCAAGCCTTAGCTTCTCAGCGTTGGCTAATTCATACTCTCCATTCTCCAGATGCCTTTGATCAGGCCTTAGTCTTGAATCTGTGGGCGGCAGCTTTTCCTGTTAACCAAATTGATCATAAGATGCCGGTCCTTGATTGATAGAAGTGATCATAGTAGCATGAGTTTTGGTAATTTCTTGCCTTGAGATCAGGGGTGAGCTCATTAAGGGTGAATGCAAACTTTGTTAAGTTGTATCTGCTTCGGAATTTGGGAGGTTTATTCGCTCTCCAAAGTAAATGAGACTGGGATCGGGAATCTGAACCTATGCCTTTTTTTAAGTGGTCTCCATCAACATAATACAAGCTCTCGTCCCATTTTCCAAACAATTTAGCCACTGTGTTGCCTTTTTTATCTAGAACAGTTCCTTGTATCTGTAAAATAAAATAAAAATAAAAAATGAAGAGTTATCCAGGAGCTCTTCCCAAACTAAGTACACTAGTCAAAGCATATTGAAATGGAAACCATGTGTCCAGATTACAATAACAGATTCCACAAAGATTCACCAAGCATAGCTGTAATCATTTTTACTTTCTGCATCCAAATCTATCCGCTGAGCATGCTTTAAACTTTGCAGGGGTGATCAAACATATTACCTGATGAGGATTTCTATCCATAAATGATTGCTCTTTGAACTTGATTTTACAAGAATGTCTGTTGGCTCCCTCTATATGCATTGTGCCATAGTGATCACAGTAGATTTTTCCGATGATTATGTTGTAGATGGATGTTGTTACCTGCAGCATCTAGAATAATAAATAACAAGAGCATATGAACCTAAAAGTCTGCAAACTGGTATGAGAATGCTGTGTACCTTATTCCATTGATAAACTTCACCATCATCGAATTCCAAAGTCAGGACACCAACAGGTTCAATCTGGATGGATCGACCCTGAAACTTGTTCTTTAAGTTGCATTCACCCCAAAATTTCCAGCCTTGACCCTCACAATGACAGGCAATTATCATGGGGTGATGACTAACCTGAAGATATTGCAGCCGACGTCAAAAAATGTATCCATTTGTCTATTACAATAGTAAACTTATTTTGAAACCAAAATTGTTCGGTCACGGAAAGATAAAAGCCTTGCTGTCCTTGCATACCCTAAAAATAGCATCATGAGTTTATACAACTATAAATTCTAAGAATGTTCTCAAGAGTAAATCAAGGATAGATTAAAGTTTCACCATCTAGTTTTCTAGTTGCATAAGTCAACCAAAATAGCAAAAGTTTGGTCAGAGAGGTTGTGATTTATATGTATAAGTATAACACCAATTACAAGTTTAAAACTTATGTGTACATGACAGTTAGGTTGATGATAAAACTAATACCTTCTCCGAGATAAAGCGGATACCCTTATCTGGAAAATCAGCTTCATAAGTCTCACCAAGTAGGGGATTAAATGGCTTGCAAGTTCTTCCTTCCGTAGAAGCATATCCTGATACAGCAAATGCTGCTACATTAAGCATCCGCATAAGATTATTACCCTACAGAGTATGGCAGAATAATGTCATTACAAGTAAAAAATGATTTATTAAAAAATAAACCTCATGATTGAGCAACCTAGATAAATAGGTAAAACTGGCATTTGACCATAATCTTTATGTTAGCATCTTAGACAAATGGACAACCCCCATTTTCCTTTGTTGGGGAGGGGCTGCAGACTCTTAGCCAAAGGTCTGGACTTGAAAAGATCAAATATAGACTCTTAGCTACAAGCTTCTCCAACCTGCTAAGAATCCTTCAATCTAGAATCTCACACTAATAACCAGAAACACATATCAGTTGTTGATTCCTGGTGGTTATTTTCCATTTATTCACAGATACTCCAAGGGTCAATGTTGTTGTTGTTACAGATACTCCAAGGGAACAAATTTGATATGGAAAGCAATGCAAGGTATCTAAATGAACAAAGGTGTTCATACTGACCCAAAAAGGCAGTTAGTTAGTACCATAAAAAGGCAGCAAGTAGGGAATTATGGAAGAACACTCCCAAGCATTCATTTATACATTACCCAAAATCATCAAAACGCTGAACCATGTGTGATACTAATGTAATCAGTTATGCATAGGGTAATAATCTAGAAGCAAAAACAAATATTAAGAAGTAAAACAAAAGTAAGGGGAAGGGGATGGAAACACCCATACACAAAGCAGATAAAAGCACTGCAATTAACCAGGAAATGCCAGGAAATGACCAAAAAGTTCCATAGAGCCTCACCTTTTTGCCCCATTCATATGCTCTGTCAATAAGGTAAGAATACTCTAAATCTTCAAAGCCTTTTTGCAAAGAAGAGATTGGCTCATTGAAATAAACTGGAAGACAGATCTTTGTAAGGTCCTTTCCAATATTATCTTTGATTATTGACCATAAATTAATGCCCTTCTCCTTCTCAACTGGATCAGGCAACTTCTTTCTCCGCTTCACATGCGGATAGTTATGCATAGGCAAAATACTGTCTTCCATCTCAGAAGCCTCTTGCTCATCTGAGTCAAGTGATGATGATCCCTGAAACTCAGATCCACTGCTCTCAGAAGAGCAAGGGGAGAGAAATTCCTTTGTATCCCTGAATCCCTCATCCAGATTCTCATCTTCCTCTTCTTCATGATTCTCAGGCTTATTAATGCTTTCCTCAGTAACACTCAAACTACCGCCTGTAACAAATTTTTAGTTCTTTTCAGTTAACTAAAAATTCCTTTAGTTAACAGAAGGGTCCACGTAACTCTTTCAAATCAGATAATAATGTACATTCTCCATAGAAGTTAGTCAAGACTAGATATATGCATAGTACCCAAGTAGATACAATAATCTTCTAATATCACAGCCAAAATATCCGTCAAAGTAAAGCAACACCCATATTTTATTTTGCAGAAAAAACAACATATGAAGAAAAAAAATGCATCCTTTAGGAATGAATAACCGGGTTCATCATTTTATACACTTCAAAGAGATTATCCATTAAGAAAAGATAGGAGAAACCTACAGATACTGGCAGGAAAACTGCTCATCCATACAGTATTACAGTACATAGTAGTTATAGTCCTTTCTTCCCTTCAGTATGTCATCATTTTCTGTTTCAAATTTTGGTGAGATGATTTGGTATTCAAATAAGGCACGGTTTCTAAATCTGTGAAGTCTAAAGTATATAGTATTTATCTATAACTCTTAGAGGTTGTAGGCCATTATTGTAACATTAGGTGAGCTATTTATGCACTTGCTTCTGTTACTGTTCTGTTTTGGTGGAGTAAAGCAGAATGTAGGTAGAAAGACAAGCAAAAAACATGTACTCCAGAAGCTTGTTTTCTTTTCCTACAAGTTATCTTTCACTTCAGCGATTCAATTTCTTCTCTCTTCTTCTTTCTACCTTTCCTCTTTCTTTTGTAGTTCCTGATTGTATCCATGGACCATGATTAAAATCTTATCTGTGATCTCAAATAGTGCTTCAATGCTTCATTAGCCCAGTGACTTGTCTCATTCAAGTTTTGTTACATGCATTTAAATTTATTCAACAAAAGCAAATTATAGTGATGCTTATTGACAACTTTGACTGAGATACGTAGAAAGCCCTACTCAATATTAGCACTAATTATATATTCATCAAAGCATACCGTATGATTTATCACGCGCTATTTGGGATGATCCCTGGTTGCTTTTTTGTCTCTGGATCTGGTCTAGATATGTAGTCTCCAAGTCCACCTTTTCAGCCTATAAGGAACAACTTTATAGATTGAAAAACATGTATAAATGTCTATGTTTGAAGTAGAAAGGCATAAAATGTTAAATTTCCCTAATCAGCAATGAATGCTTTGGCAGAATAAGTTGCCTACTTTATGAAAACTAAATCCAAAATTAATGATAGACAGAGAAAATCTATGAACAATGATCTTTATTCAAAATATACTGCTAAGAGTTGCAGTACTAGAATAACTAATGTTAAAGTTGATGTTAGAGAATAAAGGGTGTCCATGGGTGAACGGAGTACCTAAAATATACCTCTAGATGACTTATGGTGTCAATGAGAAGTGCTTCCTTCCGCTTGAGAGCCAAAAGTCTGTGACGCATTGAAGAAAACTCGTCTCTCATGATCTCTTCACTGTCCTCGATTGCAGCATCACAGACACCCTCCTGCAAAAGCCGGGCTCTCAACTTCTCGGTCGACACAGACAGCTTGTCCTCTGGAACCTCAAGCCATCCACAGTTGGGTCCTCTAGGAAACAGCTCCTTGGCGGCGTGTAACGCCTCCAACCAGGCATCACGAGACTCTCTCGTGTCTGCCCTCAGATGTATTGTTTTGGTCCCGGTGTGCATTGAAAACCTCTTTTCATCTGGCTTACTTTCCCTAATCGTAGAAATCTGCAGAGTCAATAACAGCAACACCAATAATCGAATGAAGGATTAGCCTCTCCGGTCTCCACACTGTGCCTTGTTCAAATTGGATGAAAATCCAAGGGCAAAATAAAACGGAAAACCTTAAGGTGAATTTCTCCGGCGGGCTTTCCGCAGCGGGATCGGGAGGAACGGGAGCTTCCCCTCAGAGAACACATTCTTCGAAAAGATTCTTGACCAATCAATTTCCCCCCAATCTCCTCCTCATTACGAACCACGATCTTCTCGGGGCCATGGATTTTGTAATACGACAGAACGCCGTCATTGAGGACGAACCACCTGCGCTGCCACCCTCTCCCGTAATTCACCCACTTGTACAGAACCCCGCACACTCCGCCTCCTACGACTTCGTCAATCGAAATGCTGTCAATCCGATCGCGAGGCGAGGACGAGAGGGAGAGCGAGAGCGAGGGAAGCAGCCTCGGCCGCATCGAACGCGCCGGTGAAGTCAGGCATCGGGCCACCTGTCGGACCTTGCCGCCGCTGAAAGAGCGTAATTCGGAAAATTGATTAGGAAAGGACTGCGATTGGAAAAAGTGAGCCTTAGCGGGCGATTTGGGGTCAGTTTCCGGCTCCGGCGGGGGCTGAGTCTGGTTGGGATCATGGGCGTTGGCCGCGTTTGCGGCGGTGGAGACGCAGCAGAGAGATTTATGCATTTGGGAGGGGGGAGGAATCGCAGGTTCCGTCGGAAGAAAGAAGGAAGGGGGATTGGAAGGCAGAAGAGGTGGTGGGAGGAAAGAGAAAATGGGGTTGGAGGAGTGGCGGAGACGGCGGGAGACTAGTGGATCGCCCGCAAAGTAGGCCGCCTTCGTCTACCATGTTTTCTCGTCTTTTTTCCCTTTTCCATTTTTGCCGTTTTTATGTTTCATTTTAAGCTTTCTGTTTTCAAATTTACATCCAAACCCCGTCTGCCGCCTTTTTTTTTTTAGAGAAGTAAAAGATTCAATTTAATGGATAGACCCAGTAAAACCGAGAGGTTGAAGAAACGGCAATCGAAAACTGGTTAACAAGACGTAAACAAGCAAAGACACACATAATAAAAGTACAACAACTAACGAAAAATAGAACAAGAACTAGCAGGGTGATGAGGAGAGTGAAGGGTTGAAGAGGACAATGTCTTCAACAATCGGTCTAAACGGACAAATTGATAAAAGGTATGGACTACTAACGTTATGAAGGATCTTTAGCATTCACAACAACGTCCAACCGATCGCGCCATACACAAATAACCACACCCAATCCTAGAGCCAAACCTCGTAGTAGTACCATCCATGCTCGAACCTAAACCAAAGGAAAACCTCTTGGCAAGAAAACAAAAAGACAAATAAAACAAAGGTTGAAGAAATCTAAAGAAGAGGTTTTTCTTTGGGGATCTAATTTTTTTCCAAAATATGTTGAATGAATTTTTATTTCGAAATATAGGCTCCATTAAAAAAAATCCGGAGATAGGCTGGTTATTGAGGGTGGGCTAAAGTCGCTTGGGGGTGGATGGAGTCTTCATTGGTCTAATCCAACGACTTAGTTTTTTTTTTAAATTGCACTTTGAAGTAGTAGCAAGGATTTCTTCAAAAAAAAAAGAAGGAAAGCATTCGGGTATAGTCAAGCGGTTAAGACTTCATGGTAATAAATGAGATTTTCGTTTCGCCTCGTACGGGCAGTGCCCAAGACCAAAAAAAATTAACAAAAAAGGAAAATTCTGGTAACTAACATAAGCAGAAGACATAATACCAATAATGTCCTTATAACTTCTTTATTTTCCCACAAAACCATCTAACAAATACATTTTACCCGTATCTCCTTCCTCGTCAAAACCAAATCTCCTCCTTACTCACAATCTCGTGAAATGCTTATCTGGCTCAGCATTACCGGGCTCCAGTTGTAGCATCTTAATCTCTGCAGTCGTGGTCTCATCAATTGAGGAGTTGAAGCGGAATTCAACCACCTCCTCCCCGATATCAAAGGTTATGAGTCCTTTCCTAACATCAATTCGCGCTCCGGCTGTAGCTATGAATGGCCTACCTAGGATGATAGGCAACACTGGATCCTCAAGCATCTCCATTACGATGAAGTCGTTGGGGACAAAGAATTTGCCCACTTGGATAGGAACATCATCAACGACTCCAGTTGCTTGCACACAAGATCCGTTTGCCATGTAAAGATTCATGTTGACAGGTTCCAACGGTCCCATATTGGCTTTTGACCAAATAGAGAGTGGCAAAAGACTTGCGCTGGCACCTAAATCGCATAAAGCTTTGAAACGATGAGCTCCAATACCTATATTGATAGCAAACTTACCTAGATCTCCGAGTTTTTCTGGTAGCTTTACAGATCGGACCTCGTCAGTTAGATCAGAAATAGATCTCTTCTTGCTTAAGATTTCTTTCAAAAATTTGGTGTAAGCCGGTATTTCGCTTAGGGCATCAGCGAATGGAATAGATATGTTTAAGCCCTGAAGAACCTTAACAAAACGACTAAACTTCCCTTCTGTAGAGTCCTTAGACTTCTTAGAGTTGTGGTGTCTTCGCCGGTCTCGTAACCAACACGGGCTCGAGTTGTAGTGTTACCGAATCGACAAGGGGTCGGTTGGTGTTGGAGAAGGGTCGGTACCAACCATGGGGGGTCGTTGCCGGCCTCGTTACTGAGAGAAGGGGTCGGTTGAGAAGACTTACCTTGACTGGAAGGGTCGTTATCGACCCTAGGGGGTCGGTAACGATGTCAACTAGGGCTTCATCTTCACCTCCGTGCTCGTTTTCCTTGGTCTCAGCACGATCCAACAACTTCTTTCCGCTCCTCAAGTGTAAGGCTGCAATTTGTCCTCTCGGGTTTTGATTGGGACGGCCCGGTAGTTGCCCTTGAGGTCGTGGAATCTGTGCAACGAGGTCACCAAGTTCGGAGTTGACGCTCTTCTTCCATGTCTCTAGCTCTCCCACTTGTGCCTGTACACCTTTCATTTGATTGTTTAGGTCAGCACGCACTCCATGATTCCGTCATGGAAGCCTTGCACCCAAGATGGAGGCTCTTAATAACCTGGAGGCCTATAAGGTGAGGGATTTCTTTCTTGTGGTGGAGGTGCATGGGTAGGGTATTGTCGAAGTAGCTCCTTAAATCTCTACCAAGTCTCTACAAACGTCTCATTAGGCAGCTGGTGATAGGAGGTGATGCGTTTCCTAAGCTCCGTAGTCTTAGCTGGCGGGAAGAACTTTGTCATAAACAAGTCATGCAAAGTTTTCTAAGTCCTGATAGGCCTAGGAGGTAGGCTCTCTAACCAGCTTAGGGCCTTAAGTGCAAGAGACCACTTGAAGGCCTTCAACAAAACATATTCAAGTGAAACACCATCAGTAGAAATAGTGTCACATAAGTCAGTAAAGGTCTTAATATGTTCCATTGGGTACTCAGTTGGTTTCCCTTCAAATTGAGCATGTTTGATTAAGGATATGAATTGAGACTTGATTTCAAAAGTCTTCACAATCTCAGTAAGTATGATTGTCGATTCCGGCACCCTCAATTCTGGGTGCATATATTGCTTGGCATTCCTTGGAATGACATTCAGTTGTTCCTGTAATTGAGCAGCATGTGCCCTCTCACGTGCAGCCGCAGCAGTTGCAGTATCTCTATCAGCTTGTAGCCTCTCCATCTGAGTTCGGAGGTCGCCATCTGTTGGGCTAACTCTTCAGTGGTTTCCATTGTTCGGTTCTCTCTTCTTCTGCGATGAAGGATACGCTCAGGCTCAGAATAGTATAAAGGAGTTTCAAAAGCAAACATGCGTTTTCCCGATTGCATAAAACTAAAAACACAAACAAAAGTAAACAAATTAAAAACAAAAACAGGGTCGGGCTATTCCCAAACCCTAAAAGCAACTAAACACAACGTTATCACTTCCCCAACAACGGCGCCAATTTGTTGAAAGGGATTTACTTGACCAACAAATAAATTTATGGATCAAGACCCCGCTGAGTACAGTGGAGTTAGGTTCGTCTACGGGAAGTGAGGTCTATGTTTAGTCAATAAACTAAAACGCAAAGAAATAGTAAACATAAGCAAAACAAAGCAAACAAACACACTGAAAGGGCTCGGTACCGACCTTGTTAGGTTCGGTAAAAACAACTAGACGAAAAACTAAGTAAACAACGAAAAAGGCAAGCTCGGTACCGAGGTGTTGCAGGCCGGTAACGAGACTACTGGGTTTTTAAGTTTTTCACAAGCGATAGAAAAATCTAGGATTTAGGGTTTACCACAACATAGTCATGCAATCTAAACAATATGAATCATAAAAATCATGCCTTTAAACACAAGCACTCAACTTTCGTTGAACAAACAAGCAAACTAATCAACTTTCATAAATCAATTCACTTTATCTACTTATTTTGATCTAAAGTTCTCAACTTTCGTTTCAAACTTTATCTTTATTCAATTTCACAACTTTATCTTTCAATCAAGTCATAAACATGAATTACTTCAACTTTCATCAAAGCATATGCACAAACAAGTAGAAGAATAGATAAAGGCAATCAAATCATTTGATCATATCATCATTCATGCACAACTATATTGGGTTTTAACCCCAACCCTAGAACAAGAAGATTACTCACTCATGGTTGAGAAAGAACTAACAATAAGATTGAAAGAGAACATAAGTTGAATTAAACTAAAATCTTACTTGAATTCAAAACACAATCTTGTCTTCAACACCAACTTAGAACACAAGAAAACTTAGACAATTCCTCTTCCTTGTGCTCCAAGCAACAAATTTGTCTTCAATCCTTAAAACCGTACGTCCAAAACTCGACTAGGGAGAGAGAGCTCCCAAAACTTGTCTAAACAAGGGTATTTATACTAAAACATCTATCTAAAAAGTTTCCTTAAAGACAAAAACTTCTAAACATAAAAGATCTCGGAATATCTTCATTAAATTCATTAAGTCAGTCACGTCCTACCGACATGGGGACCTCGGTACTGACCCCGTCAGGGTCGGTAGTGTAACATCCCCGACCAAAATGCATACGTCATTTTGCATTCATATAATATTAAGAGCATATGCATAGCATATTGACATGATATATAGTGAGTTTTTAAAAATAATATTTATTTTCTAATTAAGTTTATTATATTTTATAAAGTTTTTTAACTAAAAATTAATTATTAATTATTTCAGGGTAAAATTTGTAGTAAAGAAGATTTGAGGGTAGAAATTGTAATTTTGTAAAAGTTTAGCCGACTTTCATCAATTGCCAACTCTTTTGCACATAAATATCATGTGTTATCATTCTTCATTATGAAGAAAGCGAAGAAGAAAAAAAAATGAGACTTTGTTTGTTTAAAAAAAAACGAGAGTGTAAGGAATTTTGTTGTTTTCATTGGTTTTGGTACTGGATCTTTCCTATCGAGTTTTAATCTCGAAGTATAAGCGTGATTTGGTAAGTTTTTAATTAGTTATTGGTTTATCTGGATTTCACTGATTTTTCCAAATCTAGATCTACATTTGCTTTTGTTTGAGAAATCAGTTGATCTATAGTTTTCAAAGGGTGTTTTCGATATCGGATTTATATTCGGAAAAAGATTTTAGAGTATTTTTAGGGTTTTTCTTTGTAATGATATTAGGGAGCCCTTTATCAAGTTTTTCAGAAAGGTTTGAACTAGAAAAATGCTCTTATATATGTATAGTTTATCAATGTCAAGTTTTAAAGGATTTGAATTATGCACAAGAAGTTATAATGCATTTTGGCATTTCATTGCATTTGGGGTTAAAGCTTGTAAGAGTAAATAGGTTGTTTTTGCATTGTTTATATATAGGAGCACAAGTCATAGATCGTGGTCAAAGAAAAAGGGAAGTGATATGTATCTATCTTGAACAGGTGAGTATAGACCGGAGATTCAACCCTATATGTTATATGTGCTATATGGAAATATGTGAGTATAGACCGGAGATTCAACCCTATGTGCTATATGGATATATATGCTATATCTGCTATATGAATACGTGTACTATATGAGTTATTTGGATATATGTGTTATATGTGATAGCTCTGAAATTTCCAGAGTTGTTTGCACAGAAAGTATGTTAGCAGATGACATATGATATATGAGCACATGATGCATTTGATTGCATAACATATTGCAATGAGATTAAAAGGACATGTGGCTGTCTCGCCCTGAATTTGTATTACAGGACCTACGAGTCATACAGGATCTTCGGATCCTACAGGACCTACGGGTCATACAGGATCTTCGGATCATACAGGATCTACGGATCATACAGAACCTACGGGTCATAATGAGGAAATCTTCGGATTTCTTTCTTAAAGGGACCATAAGAGTCCACATACAATAAATCCGGGGCAGATTCAGGCTTGAACAGTTCATAGAATAAAGAATCGGAAACATCAGCATTTATATTTGCATAGTAAATTCATATATGACATATATAATATGTATACTGACCAATTGTTTGGCTTTGTGTGAAATAATTAATGATGGTGTATATTCACTGAGTATGCGACTCACGTAAATCACAAAACAATTTTTCAGGTTCAACTAGTTCTTACTGATGTGTGTCCGTTTAGAGGTCACATTCATACAGGTCGGTCGGCTGAAGCTCAATGCAACTTTCTCCTCCTCATTTTGCATCTTAGACATATGAGTTATAATATAAGTTAGAGTGACAGATGTTTTAGTATAAGAAGTGATTGCATATGTGTGTGTGCAACCTTTTATGGTTGTCACTTTTAGCTTTATGCTTACATGAATAATTGTTATACGTGAATTATCTCTTTATATAAGAGATAATTTTTATTAAGTATACGTTATAGGGTATAAGGGTGTCACAGGTAGGACTCTGGGTTTTTACTCTTGAAAGCCTCGATACCGACCCATAGAAGGTCGGTAATGAGCTTGGCTTGGCTTTGTTCTTTTGCTTTATTCTTCACTCTTTCCTTGGACTTCTTGGGGCGCTTTTCTTCCAATGTCTTTTCCTCTTATCCTTTAGCATGCTCGTCTCTTTCAATGTCCTTGAATGCTCCAAATCCTCTTCAAAAACTACATAAAACAGAAAACTAGCGTAGTTTCCATACTTTTCACAAAATATGCAAATTATATCAAAAAGACACAAAACACACACAAAAACACACGACTAAACAAGACCTAAAAACCTAGAAAAACACACTAAAATAAAGCGAAAAACACGAACATCAAAATACTCCATACTTTAACTTGCTTGTCCTCAAGCAATCATAAGACAAAAATCAAAACCATCAACATATCCATCACGTATAGCCCTTATCAAAAAGCAAATTCAACACAAGTGAAAAATAGACAAGTGACTTAAATGTCATCACACATATATGAGCAACTAATAAGCACAAGCAGTCACAATCCAACCTCACAGGGAATCATGTGTTTCACTCAACTTTCATGTGTTTAGGCTTTGAATGACAATTCTCAACTCAATCCGTATATGCAAAAACTCATAGATATTGTTACTTATTACCAATCTTTCTACCAAAGATGTCAAAACAAGTAGAATTATCAAGAGAACTTAGGCTCAATGAAAAACTTTATAGAAGCTTCCATTCGGTCGGTTTGTAATGAAATTTGGTAATAACAATAAGGCGTGGAGTTATTTTGGTCATGTGGTGCTAAAAATCTGGGAATCAAGGCTCCTAAATTTACAACACAACTCACCAAAACTCTCAAACAACATACCAAACTCACTAACATTAAGCACACTCATATCTTTTACATCAACCCAAAAATATCCCCTCTAAGTCTAATGAAACATATAAAGGAATTCTTGGCTTTTCTTCTTTACTTTGTTTGCACTTATTTATAAAACTCCTCTCTTTCTATTTCTCTGAATTTTATGCCGAAATTTCTGATTTTTTTTTCTGGGAGAGGGTCGGTACCGACCCTAATAGGGCCGGTAACGATGTTTGTATCTTCTTTCTTTTGCTTCTTCTTTCTTTATATAAATTTGTACATTTTTTTGCAAGCCAAAAATCCTTTTTACAACTTTAAATCATCAATAAGACTAGGGTTGTTCATCGGGTCGAAAAACCAAACCAAACCGAAACTAAACCGAACCGAAGAGGACCGAACCGAACCCAAACCAATTGGATCGGTTTTCGGTTTATGTTTTATAGAAGTTCGGTTTTCAGTTTGGGTCGGTTCGGTTTTCGGTTCGGTTCGGTTTAACCGAATTAATTTTCAAAAAAATAAGAAAGGGTATGGGCTACCCAGTAGCCGATTTAGCTGGCCCATATTCCTCCCATTACTCATTTGTGTAATTGTCTGAATCGAATTGAGAGATGGATGGAACTTGAAACCCTAATTCCTTAACGCACCAAGCCTCCTAGGGACTGATGTTCGCATTTTTAGTATAGTTTTTGATAGTTTTTCTTTGCTTATTAGGTTTAGTTTTGTTTAGTTTAGGTTTAGTTTAGGTTTAGTTTTGAGTATTTTTAGTTAGTTTTGCATAATTCTGTGAAAAGAGTGGAATCTACGCTATTTTGTGAATTTTGCAGGTTTTAGCGAGGAAAGGAGCTAAATGGAGCTAAATTTGGAGCATTGCAGCGAGAGACGGAGGAGTGCAAGATTGAAGAAGTCGAAGCTCGAGAGTACAAGAAGAAGTGTCGAAGAAAAACAAACCCCAGGCTCGTTAACGAGGCTATGAAGGGTCGTTAACGAGGCCAGGAAAAGAAAGATTTCGAGTATTATTTTTATTATTAACCGATCCTGAGCGGGAATTTATTTCCGTGTCGGTTGAGTATCTTTTTAGAATCTTTTGGGGTTGTTAGAATATGTATTTTAGGGTTTAATATCTTTTTAGATTTTATTTCTATCTTTTAGAGATTGTTTCTATCTTTTTAGGAAAGTTTATATCTTTTAGCCTTTTTAGTTTTTAGTTTTTTTAGTATAAATACCCTTCTATCTAGCATAGAAAGGGGGCTTGATTTTGGAGAAGTTTTTAGGGAGTTATTTTAGAGGAGATTTGTGAAGGCCGAAGGAGAGAGAGATCGGATCGGAAGAGGATCACGAAGCTCGGTAGACGACGGTTGTCGAGTGTTCGTTGGTCGTGTTTGTGGTTCGTTGTTTTGTTTTTTCTCGGTTTCTTCTGAATCTCTGTAAGACAATATATTTTTCTTATTAATTTGAGTTTGAGTTTTGTTTCAATGTTTCTTTTTATTGAAGTTTGTAGTTTCTTAGTCATGATTAGTGAGTAGTTTACTTTTCTAGGGTCGGGGTTAAGCCCGGCATAGTTGAGCATGTTGGATGAGTAAGATTGTGTGTGAATGCCTTTTATCTTTTATTGAGATTGTTTGTTGAGCTTAATACCAAGACGAAAGTTGAGGTAATTTAGGTTTTTAACTTGATTGAAAGAGAAAGTTAGTAACTTGAAGGTTGATATTGTTTGAAAACGAAAGTTTCAAGCTTTAGATCCAAAACAAGCAATTGGGTGAATTAGGATGCGAAAGTAGATTAATTTACTTATTAAGTCGATGAAAGTTGATAACTCTATCTGTTTAAAGGCATGATCTTATCTTCTTACGGAATTCTTATGCTTAGCTATGTTGTGGTGTCCCTTGTCCTAGATTTTTGCTTAATTTGAATTATTTCTGGTAAATCTTCGTTGTTGAGTACTTGCCTCGGTACCGAATTTTAATTAGAATTTTATTAGGTCATTAGTTAGTATTTTTGTGTTCGGTGGCTCGGTAACGATGCTGACAACATCGTTAACGAGGCATCTCGTGAGTGTTTTGTTTGATTTTGTTTGATTTTTGTTAGATTGATAGATAAACAACCTTGCTTCCTGTGGAACGATCCTGACTCCACTGTACTCAGCGGGGTCTTGACTTAAAAATTTATTTGTTGGCCGAGAAACCCTATCAACAAATTGGCGCCGTTGCCGGGGAAGCAACGTGTTGTTAGTTTATCTTCGGGATCGGGAATAGCCCGACCCCGTTTTTGTTTTTAATCTTTGTTTTCTTTGTTTGTTTTCTCAGTGTATGCCGGTAGGACGAAGAAGGCTTCAGTTTGATAACACAAGTTATTACTCAGAACCAGAACGTTCCCTGCACCGTCGACTCCGAGAAAACTGAGCCATGGCCACAGCAGAAGAGATGGCTCGAGAGTTAGAGATCCTCCGGACCCAAATGGAGGCACTGAAAGCCGAGAAGGATCCCCGGCTCGAGAGTTAGAGATCCTCCGGACCCAAATGGACCCAAGTTAGAGATCCCCGGCGCAGACGCAGACAAGGCTCGACTGCAAGAAGAGCTAAATGCCTATCCAAGGAATGCCAAGCAATACATGCATCCGGAATTGAGGGTGCCAGAATCTCCTATTGTGCTTCCTGTGATAGAGAAAACTTTTGAGATCAAATCTCAATTTATATCCTTAATCAAACGGGCTCAGTTTGAAGGGAAACCTGCTGAGTGCTCTATGGAGCATATTAGAAATTTTCTTGATTTATGTGACACCATAGCTACTGAAGGTGTCTCGTTAGAATATGTTCTGTTAAAAGCTTTTAGATGGTCACTCACTGGAAAGGCCCTGAACTGGTTAGAGAGCCTACCTTCTAAGTCTATCAGGACTTGGAAAGCTTTGTATGATCAATTTCTTACAAAGTTTTTCCCTCCTGCTAAGTCAACGGAGTTAAGGAAACGCATCACCTCTTATCACCAGTTGCCTAATGAAACATTTGTTGAAACATGGGAAAGATTCAAAGAGATGCTTAGACAGTGCCCTACTCATGGGCAACCTTTATATGTATTGCAAGAAATCTTTTTCCAGGGTATCAACGCGGAGACCAAGAACCGCATCAACACGCATACTACGACGGCACGGCCCACCCCGAGGACCACATAAAACACTACGCCGTCCAGATGAACGTCAACTCTTACAATGACGCCATTTTCTGTCGAATCTTTCCGACCACTCTGGACAAGGTTCACCAGCCTTAAGGTCGAGTCGATAGCCTCGTTTTCCCAGTTATGCGAGTCCTTCGTCGGGCGCTTCAACGGCTCGAGAAAGCGCAAGAAGAACATGCGCGATCTCCGTGGCATCGAGCAGGGGGAAAACGAGAAGTTGGGTACCTTTTTTACGAGGTTCGCCACCGCGGTCGCTGAGACGAGGTCAGATCCATAGCTCTTCCAGAAAAGCTTGGAGATCCTGGGAGGTTTGCAATCACAATCGGCATAGGCAACCACAAGTTCAAAGCTTTATGCGATCTGGGTGCCAGTGCCAGTCTTGTTCCACTCTCAATCTGGTCTAAAGCCAATATGGGACCACTGGAACCTATGGACATGAATCTGTACATGGCAGATGGGTCAAGTGTCAAAGCAACAGGAGTAGTGGACGATTACCCTATTGAAGTCGGGAAATTCTTTATACCGAATGATTTTATTGTCCTTGATATGCCTGAAGACCCTCATGTCCCCATAATTCTCGGGCGACCATTCTTAGCCACAGCAGGAGCAAGAGTGGATGTACGTAAGGGACTCCTCACTTTTGATATAGGAGAGGAACGGGTGGAATTCAATTTAGATCAGAAAGCTAACGACCCAATTGGAGTGGCACAACTAGAGTTGACTCAACCCGAACCAGACACCACAGTCCCTACCGAGCCACATCTGCCGATCAATGATGCTCCCATACACAAGGGCCCTACTACAGAGGTTTCAGAAAAGTCCAAACCACCTTGGCTTTCGAACTATACCAATAACCCAGGGATATCGAGCTTACTGATAGAAGAAGAAGGTCCTAATTTAGCAATTCAAATGCACAGAGGCAGTAAAGCTACAGGCAAGGTATCTCAAGACCCTAACATGGCCAGACATGAACCACCATGAGACTAGCAAGAGAGCTCGTCGGGCTAACGACGTTAAACATAGCGCTTACGGGAGGCAACCCGCTTTTTAGAATAGGTTTAGTTTATTTTATTTTTATTTTTCTTTTAGATTACTTCCTAGCTTTCTTTTATTTTTCTTTTTTAGTTTAAATAGGATAGAAATAAGATTTTTTGAGCTAACAAGATTTCAGGAAAAAAGGGGTCGAAATGCACTCAAGGAGGTTACGGTGGCTCGTTAACGACCCACCCAGGGTCGTTAACGACCCAGTTCGGACGACCCGATTCGTCACAATACGGGGCAGGTAAGTAACTCTAACCTAGTTAAATTTTCTAACCCTAGCCGCCACCCCCTCTATCTTTACCCCTCCTATAAAAAACCTTCTACCCCTCCCAAAATTCTACCACAATCTCTCCCACATTCACTCTCAAACCCAAAACTCTCTCAAACCCCTTTCCCTTTTCTCCTACCTAGATTGGAAGTCTCTTGTTATTTTATGTGAGAAAGGTCTCTTGTTATTTAAAGATGCACAAAATAAAGCTTGAAGGGAAGAAATGTATACGGTGGATCGTTAACGACCCGGATGTGGGTTCGTTAACGAGGCAGCGAACGGAAAAAGAAAAAAAAAAGAGAAAAAAAAATGAAATAAAAAAGGAGAAAGAGGAATAGTTGAAGTGCATTTGTGTTTAAAGATAATATCAAGAGATTCTTTTATTTTTGGTTATGAGACTTTCTAGGATGATAAATGGGTGAGTGAAAATAAGTGTGCATAATATGAGAGTGAGTTTGGTTATTTTATATGAGAGTTTTGATGTTATGTGTGAATTTTTAGGAGTCTTTGATTTCCGGATATTATTAGCACCACATGACCAAAATATTTCCATGCCTTATTGTTATTACCAAGCCCCATTACAACCCGGCCGAATGGAAGCTTCTATGAAGTTTTTCATTGAGCCTAAGTTCTCTTGATGATTCTTTGCTTGTTTTGACAAATCTTGGGTGGAGAGTATTGGTGATATAAGTTCCAATTTCTATGAGTTTTTGTATATAGGATGAGTTGAGAGATTGAAATTATAAGCCCAAACACATGAGAGTGGAGTGAAACACATGATATCCCTTGAGAGGTTGGATTGTATTATTTTATGTCTATTTAAGTGCATATATGTGTGAGGATGTTAATAGTCTTTTGCTATAATTTTCTTATGTATAGATGTTGCTTTTTGAAGATGGCTATGTCTTGATAAGCATGATTTGTTTTGGTTTTGGTTAATATCTTGGTTATTGCTTGAGGACAAGCAAGTCTAAGTATGGGGTATTTTGATGTTCGCATTTTTGGTATAGTTTTTGATAGGTTTTCTTTGTTTATTAGGATTAATTTTGTCTAGTTTAGGTTTCGTTTTAAGTGTTTTTAGTTAGTTTTGTATAAATCTGCGAAAAGAGTGGAATCTACGCTATTTTGTGTATTTTGCAGGTTTTAGCTAGGAAAGGAGCTAAATGGAGCTAAATTTGGAGCATCACAGTGAAGGACGGAAAAGTGCAAGATTTAAGAAGTCGAAGCTCAAGAGATCGAGAGGAGGTGTTGAAGAAAACATAACCCCAGGCTCGTTAACGAGGCTGTGAAGGGTCGTTAACGAGGCCACGAAGAAGAAGATTTCGGAGTATTATTTTATTATTCACCGATCCTGAGCGGGAATTTATTTCCGTATCGGTTGAGTATCTTTTTAGAATCTTTATGGGTGATCAGAATATGTATTTTAGGGTTTATATCTTTCTAGATTTTATTTCTATCTTTTAGAGATTGTTTCTATCTTTTTAGGAAAGTTTTTATCTTTTAGCCTTTTTAGTTTTTTAGGATTTTCTAGTATAAATACCCTTCTATCTAGCATAGAAGAGGGGGGCTGAATTTTGGAGTAGATTTAGAGAGCTAGATTTGGAGGAGAAGGAAGGCCGAAGGAGAGGCTGCCAGATCGGAAGTCGGTGACGAGGTTCGGTGACGACGGTTTCCGAGGTTCGTTGATCGAGTTTGTGGTTCGGTGATTGTTTTGTTTTGGTTTTTCTCTGATTCTCTGTAAGACAATATTTTTGTTATTAATTTAAGTTTGAGTTTTTGTTTCAATGTTTATTTTTATTGAAGTTTTTAATTTCTTAATCATGAGTAGTGAGTAGTCTATTTTTCTAGGGTCGGGGTTGAGCCCGGCATAGTTGAGCATGTTTGATGAAGTAAGATAGCGTTTTGAATGCCTTTTATTTTTATTGAGATTGTTTGTTGTGCTTAATACCGAAACGGGAGTTGAGGTAATTTGAGTTTTAACTTGATTGAAAGAGAAAGTTAGTAACTTGAAGGTTGATATTGTTTGAAAATGAAAGTTTCAAGCTTTAGATCCAAAACAAGCAATTGAGTGAGTTAGTTTATGAAAATAGATTAATTTACTTGTCTAGTCAATGAAAGTTGAAGACTCTATCTATTTAAAGGCATGATTTATCTTCTTACGAATTCTTATGCTTGGCTATGTTGTGGTGTCCCTTATCCTAGATATTTGTTTTTATTGAATTATTTCTGATAAATCTTCGGTGCTGAATGCTTGCTTCGGTACCGAGTGTTAGTTAGAATTTTATTAGTTCGTTAATTGGTGTTTTTGTGTTCGGTGGTTCGGTAACGATCCTGACAAGGTCGTTAACGAGGCATCTCGTGAGTGATTGTGTTTGATTTTGTTTGATTTTTATTAGATTGATAGACAAACAACCTTGCTTCCTGTGGAACGATCCTGACTCCACTGTACTCAACGGGGTCTTGACTTACAAATTTATTTGTTGGCCGAGAAACCCTATCAACACCTCGCCGCCTTCACCTCCTCCCTCTCCGCGGCCTCGACCCGCTTCTTGGCCGCAGCCTCCGCGGCTTTGGACGATTCCGCGACCTCGGCCAGCTCCTTGGCCTGTCGCTCGCACACCTCGCTGCGGGCCCGAAGCGCCGCCTCCATTTTGTCCATCCTCGAATGAAGTAGGACGATGCGACTTCGGTTGTAATTGTCAAAAAAGGTGTGTTGCAAGTTCACAGGAGGGTGAGAAAAGAAACAAGAAAGAGACAAGAATTAAACACACAAAAACAAAAAAAGCTTACCATGGCCGAGTACCGAGCGGCCTCGTCGTCGAGCGCCGCCTCGGTGAGGTTGTTGGCCCACGCAACCTCCTCCTTGTAATCCCCCCGTGCCCAATCCAACGGGGCCCCTCTGATAGGTCCAGGGCAGTGGAACCTAGCGGGATGGGGGCCTGTATCCCCGCGACTTCGCCCCTCGAAGTTAAAGGCAGGGATGAGTTCCAGATCCCGCGAACCTCGTTGATGGTCTCCCGACCGGGGTTTCTTCTTCTTCTCCACAGGGGGAGACCCCGCTTCCTTCCTTTTTCGCCCGGCCTTGTCGTCAGACGCCCGGGGTGGATGGGTGGTCCCCTTCGTGGTGGCCCCTTTCGACGGAACCACCTCAGGCCTTTTCTCCCCTTGGGGCGGCCCCGTGACGTCCCACTGCGACGCCCTCGTGACGTTCCCCTTGGGCAGGGCTCCCCTTGTCGCGGCCGTTGGCGGAACAGGTCCCGGCTGCGTTGTACCTGTCCTCGCCCGCGAGCTCGGCTCGTTGATTGAAATCCCCTTGGAGACCCGGGGAGCAGGGGTCTTGGAAGTAGACGTCAAAGGTTGCTTCCCCTTCGACGTCGTGGTAAGAGCGTGCAGAAGATCCACTATCAAGAAAGGAGTAAAAAGAAAAAGCAGGTTAGGACGAGACAAATGTAACGAGGTGTATAACCCCGCAACCCTACGAGGAAAAAGAAAACAAACAGAGAAGTAGTGATAATAAAATACCCTCTCCACCCTCGCGAGGAGGGAAACTGAGGCTCAGCCCGGCCCGCTCAATCCGGTCCTGAGAAAGGTAGCGCTCGTATGGCGCCTGGTACGCTGTGGCGTACTTGGCCTTGAGCGCCTGGAACTCAGCGACCTTGTACGGGCACACGCATCTCTCGTAGTTACCCGGTGCCACAGGGAAATTAAGGTATCTCCCGCGGAGGTCTCGGACCAAAAACCATTTAGGTTTCCACGTCCCGACGTTCGACTGGGTCGTAATGATTTTGACGTTGGCGTGCTGAGGTTAACCAGGGAACAGCGAGGTGCTCTCCTCGCCAAGACTAACGCCGACAAATCACTGAGGTTCGGCTCGTCCAGAAGCTCGCGGCTACGAATTGTGTAGGCACACAACAACCGCCAGGCGTTCGGGAATAACTGGGCGGGGCAGACACCCATGGCCCACAAGAAATCAACGATGTGCTGGGCCAAAGGCAGCCTGAAGCCCGCTTGGAGACTGACGAGGTGCACGACCGCACACCCCTCGTAGGACGCCAGGGGTCGCCCCTCCTCCTCTGGCAGTGCCAGCTCGACTCCCTCGGGCCAGGGGAAATCTTTAGCTATGTTCGCGAGGTCGCCCAACTTCAAATCGGTGGCCACCCCCTCGGAAAGGTAGGCCTCGGGAGTGCTTGGACTCATAGGAATCCGTTCTTTGAGGACGACAGGAATGCCGGACACAGCGTCGATAATATAGACCTCGGGAAAGCTCGATGGCACATACGTGGCCGAGGCTGAGGCAATTGCCGCGTCCAACCTCGCCTCGACCTCGGCGGCGATCACATCAAGAGAAGAAGAGGAAGCCATTTCAACACCAGAATATATGCGCAGACGGGGGAAGTACGAATTGATCGAAACAGCGGAGTCGTTGGATGAGGCTCGCTGAAGACCAACGAAGGGGAACTTGAGTTCTGAGAATCACTAGGCTCTACACTTCCTACGGACTCGGAGACCTCCTGATAGAAATTCTCTTGAAAATTAAAGACAAAGCCGGGCGGTGGGCTCGCAGAGGCTCTCCTAGACATGAAAAGACAACGTCCAGGCCGCGAAAAGCTAGCACCTGGAAAAGAAAAGGTCAGTAAGGCACTAAAGGCAAGGCAACCAAAGAGAAAAAAACACGAGATCACGACCCCGTGAAAGAAGGAAGAACGAGGTCAAGCCCGAGATCGAAGAACAAGATCACGACCCCGGGAAAGAAGGAAGGACGAGGTCGAGCCCGAGATCTAAGCACAAAGATCATCACCTCGAAAAGAAATGAGCACGAGGTCATAACCTCGAAAAGGAAAAAGCGCGAGATCATAACCTCGGGAGAAAATGAGCACGAGGTCGCAACCTCGGGGGACAAAGCAACGCGAGGTCGTAAAAGGAAAGGCCATGTGGCGTCCTACGGGCTACTCTGACAGGATAGGACGGCAAAGAAGAATTTGAAGCGCCAAAAGAAAGGAAAGAGAAAGAAGGCCAACCAACGGTGGAAGCCAACGGTGGAAGCCCAAACGTCCCGTCAATCAGACATCATGACGTTTGGGCTCCCGAGGGTTTTCGAAATTCGAAAAGTGGTGGGTGGAGAAACGGAAGTTTAACCGCCACCCCAAGAAAAAAAGAAGAGAGAGAAAGGCAATAAACCCATAAGCCCAACGGTACCCTCACGGCGGCAACCGCCCCCCCCCCCCCACCGTCTCACCACCGTCTCACCACCGCCACACCGCCCCCGAAGCGTAACGCAAAGAAAAAAAAGGGGGGGAGAAAAGAAGAACGAAAGAAACACCCAGAAATCACCCCCAACGCCGGAATAAAAAACCACCCAGAAACACCCAGAAACAAAAAGAGAGGAGACGAAAAACCAAGGGAAGACAAGGGCACTACGGAACAAAAACCACCCCCAACGCCGCCGCGCGGCCAAACAAAGAAACAACCAGAAATCACCAACACCCACCCAGATGCAAAACGGAACGAAAAAAGAACAAAGAAAAATGACAAAGGCAAACACCAAAAAACACATAGCTCTACCACCGCCGCTTCGCCACCGTAACACCGGCGCGAAACACCGGGCGACACACCATCGCCCTTACAAAACACGGGGCAAAAAGTGAAAAAAGGAAGAATCAAAGGCAAAAAATACCAAAAGACAGGAGAAAGAAGATCAAGAACTTACTTGTTTAAAGGTCAGCGAACGAGAGGCGGTGGCGCAACTGGCGAACGGCAAAAAGCTCGTCGGAAACCGTCTGGAGAAACCGCTCAGAAGAAACCGAAGAGATAAAGAGAGAGAAGGAGCGAAAAGGTTGGAGAGAGAAGATGAGGGGGAGGCGTGTGAGATACGCCCTTATATAGAGCAGATTCGAGCCTCCCCCACTCCCGAAAGGCTTCTTAGGCCTGTCTCACCTGGACGGCCCACTAAGCAAAGAATGGCGAAAAGGCCCAAGAATCTTCATCCGCGCAGAACAAGAAGAACACCTAAATACAGAGCCTCACACCTCGCAAAGCGCCCTCCCAACCTCGAGAACTTCATAACCTCTAAAAAACACCCCGCATATCGCGGATCCAAGGGACTTATGCCCTGCGGCCCTCGGGGCGTGGCCCCCGGGCCATGGGGTTGTGATGATGTCCAAAACAGTAAAAGCAAAAAGTGGGCCCAGGAGGACCCCCATAGGCAAATTAGGGACCCACGTCCATGCTCGGTTATTTAAAAACAAAACTCCCGACGATGCGAGGTCTCTCAAACATCCCGGGACGAGGTCTCGACCTCGTCACCGACTCTACCAATACGCCCGCCCGCTCGAACCAATCACAAGCGACCTCACTCCCGAACCAATCACCAGCAACCTCACTCCCAAACCAATCACAAGTGACCTCACTCATGGACCAATCAAAAACCCTTATTTCGAGCACCCCACATCGAACATTGGCCTAAACTCGACCCCCCAATCCTCTATAAATAGAGAAGAACCTCGTCGGAAGAAGGGGTCGAAAAAACACTTGAACTCAAGAACCCTCTTGCTTGTTAAAGATCGACGCGATAGGAACATCGTCAAGAGACCTCGATACAGATAAGAGAAACCCACAGAAAGACCCCAAAGTCGCGTAGGGACCTCGCTCACGCCTAAAACCTCACTACAGAAACTCACAAAACTCCCTACATCATATCCTCAAATCTACCTCGCCCTAGAATCGACCTCGCAACAATAGGTGCGATCTCTTAACCTTGTAGGAGGCCTAGGTGTGATTCTCGAAGTTGTACATCAACCTCGTAGGTTTGTAACCTCGCAACCACGGAAAAATCATAAATAAAGGAGCAAGTGTTTGCACTCAAATATAATAATTTTGTTTCTTGTCTCGTAGCGTAGCCGTTATTTCGGGTTTCATCAAACCCGACAGAGGCGTGGGAACTGTTGGACAAGCTGGAGAATTACGATGCTATGTACGGAACCCAGCAGGCTCCACAAACTCAAAAACGTCTCTATGTGCCTAACCGAGATGAAGTTGACCCCGATGTTAAAAATCAATTCTTACAAGATGAGGTCAACCGTCTGAGGAAACAGGTAAATTTTCTGAAATCCTCCCAATCATGTCAAGAATGTGGTTCTTCTGCGCATAGTACTTCTGCTTGCACTAACATTGAGCAGGTTAGAACCGCTGAGATAATAGCTGAGATGAATTACATGAGAGGACCCTACAGGAACCAGCCTAATTCTAATGACTGGTCAAACAACTATCAACCATGGGGCAATCAGAATACAAGTCAAAATTACGCAGGGCCCCCACAAGATAGACGACCTGCACCATATCGACCTCCAGGCCATCAAGAGACGCCATCATGGGTTCAGGAGATTAAAGAGAGCATCAACGGAGTGAACAACAAGGTTGATGATGTTCAAGCCAAGCTGAACCGACAGGATAAAAGATGGGGAGAGTTCGATATTTGGAAGAGGAGCATTGATTTCCAACTAGGAGACCTTGCTGCACGGATTCCAAGACCACAAGGGCAACTCCCGGGCCGCCCCGAGGAGAACCCTAGAGGCCAAATAGCAGCAGTACACCTCAGAAGTGGGAAGACACTACCGAAAAGAATTCAAGCTGAAGAGAAGGAGGAAAAGGACCTCGCCAACCAGCTCGTTAACGAGCCAGCGAGAGCTAGTACCAAGCCCACAAGCCAGAATGACGAGGCTCCGAGGGTATCTAACGACCCTAACCCAGGTAAGTCTACTAATCCGAGCCTTCCTCTCAATCCGAGGGTAGTTAACGACCCCATCAGGGTCGGTAACGACCCGCCGAGGACATCAGTCGACCCCAATGTCGACCCGGTACTCTCACCTCTCGAGCCTAACTTGGTTCCGAGAATGGTGAAATCTCTTCCATTTCCTACTAAGAAATCTATGGACTCTACTGAGAGTAAGTTCAAGCGTTTCGTTAAGATTCTTCAGGGTATTAATATTTCCATCCCATTCGCTGAAGCCCTAAGCGAAATGCCGGCTTACACAAAATTTTTGAAAGATATTCTTAGCAGGAAAAGGTCTATTACAGAGCTGCAGGATGAAGTCAGATCGATAGCTTTACCAGAAAAGCTAGGAGATCCCGGAAGGTTTGCAATCACAATCGGCATAGGCAACCACAAGTTCAAAGCTTTATGCGATCTTGGTGCCAGTGCTAATCTTGTTCCGCTCTCAATCTGGTCTAAAGCCAATATGGGACCACTAGAGCCAGTAGACATGAATCTGTACATGGCAGATGGGTCAAGTGTCAAAGCAACGGGAGTGGTAGACGATTACCCTATTCAAGTCAGGAAATTCTTTATACCAAATGATTTTATCGTCCTTGATATGCCTGAAGACCCTCATGTCCCCATAATTCTCGGGCGACCATTCTTAGCCACAGCAGGAGCAAGAGTTGATGTGCGAAAGGGACTCCTCACTTTTGATATAGGAGAAGAACGGGTGGAATTCAACTTGGATCAAAAAGCCAACGACCCAATTGGAGTAGCACAACTAGAGTTAACTCAACCAGAACTCGACACCACAGTCCCTACCGAGCCACATCTGCCGATCACTGAGTCTCACGTGCACGAGTTCAACCAAGTCCCTACTACAGAGGTTACAGAAAAGTCCAAACCACCTTGGCTTTCGGACTACACCAATAACCCAGGGATATCCAGCTTGCGGATAGAAGAAAAAGGCCCTAGTTTAGCAATTCAAGTACACAAAGGCAATAAGGCTACAAGCAGGGTACCTCAAGACCCTAACATGGCCATACATGAACCACCATGAGACTAGCAAGGGAGCTCGTCGGGCTAACGACGTTAAACATAGCGCTTACGGGAGGCAACCCGCTTTTTAGAATAGGTTTAGCTTAGTTTATTTTTCTTTTCTTTTTTCTTTTTTCTTTTTTTTTTATTTTCTTAGTTTTCTTTTATTTTATTTTTAGTCTTAACTAGGATAGAAATTAGATTTTTAAAGCTAACAAAGATTTCAGGAGAAAGGGGTCGAAAAATCACTCAAGAAGGCCACGGTGGCTTGTTAACGACCCACCCAGGGTCGTTAACGACCCGGTCCGAAGACCCGATTCGTCACAATACGGGGCAGGTAAGTAATTCTAAACTACTCTATCTTTTTAACCCTAGCTGCCAACCCCCCCCCCCTTTCTACCCTAACCCCTCCTATATAAACACTTCTACCCCTCCCAAAATTCTACCACAATCCCTTCAAAATTCACTCTCAAACCCAAAACACTCTCAATCCCTCTCCCTTCTCTCCCACCGAGTCGGAATTCCCTACGCTAACGACCACCGGAGACGACGTCGTTACCGGAGCTCGGAAGCCATCCACCAACGAGGTCGTGCTCGTTAACTACCCCAATTCCTACCCTTGTTCTTCAATTTTTCGGTTTTCCGGTATGATTTCTAAACCCTTGCTTGAAATTGCATGATTGATTTATCTATGGGTCGAAATTTCATATTTTGAATCATGATTCTTAGGGAGGTCGATGAGCATGCTTGATTTCGGTCCTAAAAATTCTTGATTGTGCTTCGTTGTTCATGTTTTAGGAAAGATTATTCATGTTAGATTAGCTATTGTAATTCTCTAGTTAGGAAAGCATGAATTTTTCTTGTTCTAGATATAAAAGTTCAATCTTTGCATGTCAAAATTCCGGGAATTTTTTAGCATGTTCAGGACGGGCAATTGAGTAAGTATGGGGTGTTTATATCAGATGGGGGATTTGTGGAGAATATTAGAAGATTGCATGCTTGATTTGTGCTGAATTAGAGGTAGATTGAATTTCGGAAAGTTCTGGTTTTGCTCTCGGCATGTCGTTAACGACCCACCCAGGCTCGTTAACGACCCTGCACTTCATCATTGATCGATCCGAGCCCAGAATCGTGAACGACCCAATTGGGTAGTTTACGAATAATTCCGAGGTTAATTTTGAGACCAAGTATGGGGTCTCGTACCTATTATTTTTGAGTGGATCTTATCTTGGAAAATTTTTGATTATTTTGTAGGATCCATGGCTAGTTCAAGCAGACCCGCTACCCGAGCCCAAAAGAAGAGGAGGAACAACAGGTCTCCATCTCCACCCCGGGTGGATGATGTGATTTTGAGCAGTCAGAGCCAAGTACGGCGCTACCGGGATTTTTTGGAGAAGGACCATTACACCCGATGGTTCTCGAAGTCTAGCGCCGTCTCTACGGGCATCTACATGGATGTCAAGGACGCCTTCATCATCCTTGGGGCCGCTCACCTATTGAAGCAAGAGAGCTTGCCACATTACCCGGCCCTTACATCCAAGTTCTTGGCCACTTTGGAGACCAACTTCTCGACGAAGACCTCGGCGGGACGTATTCGGTTCCGGCTCGGTAACGAGGACCGTGACTTCACCATGGCGGAGTTCAATGCAATCTTGGAGCTCCCAAACCCGTCAAGAGACTATAGCTTGAAGGACTACCGAGTGACCCGCACTTGGAGCTACATCACCGGAGAGGTTCAATCCTCCACCGCGGCTCTATCCGGGGCAAACATAGTCAACCCCATCTTCCGGATTATCTTAAGAGTCCTCGCCGCAACATTTTGGCCGAAGAAAGAGTTGAACCGGCCTACAAGGACGGAGGTCGCTTGCTTCCGCACCATTCTCTTTGAGGAGCCCGGCCCCTTGAATTTGGGGTACGAATGGCTCTACTATGTCGAGAAGTCCACCAAGTCCAAGGAGGTGTGGTGTGGCAATTTGGTTAGCCTCTTGGCTAAAAATCTCGGAGTTGATCTCACCCGCTACACACCGGCCCACGCCCAACTCCTCAACAAAAACTATTGGTATAGTTCCGGGATTTTCGTGCAAGCCGAGGGAGGCTACAAGGTGAAGGTTCAAGATCGACTAGTCATACCTTCCCTCGACATGTACGAGCTACTCTATGTACCGAATTGGTACGAGGTGTGGACGGGACATCCTTACCCATTGGAACCAAAACCGGAGGACGAGCTCTCGCTTAGGCCTTGTGAAACCCGGTTTGAGCGGGACGACGTGGATGAATATGAAGAAGAAGATGAGCAAGAGGATACCGAGGTAGTAGGCAACGACATCGAAGATGCCGACACCGAGGGAGGCACTGAGGAGCTCATCTTTGAAGAAGAAGACATGGACACGGAGGTGTTAGGCGGCCACATCTTCGTTGACGAGCCCACCAGGGTCGTTAACGACCACTTCCAGCCACCACCCAACACTGTTAACGAGGCACCCAGCTTCGTTAACGAGGTGTCGAGAGCTCCTGTCGACCCACCACCAGCTCTCGTCGACCCTCATGCTTATGGCCTAATGCCTTACAACCCGGTGATGTATCAAGACCATTTCCAGCCTCACTACCCACCACCTCCTCAGCCCGAGTACGCAGGATCGAGTATACCACCACCATGGGCCGAGGATCTTTCTGCACGGATGCAGCAGCTTCACCTCCAGACAGATCACATTCATCGGAGGATGGATAGATGGGAAACTGTCTATTCCGCTCGCATGTCGATGGAGGACGAGAGGCAGCGTCAGAGAGAGGCGGATGATGCTGAGCGTTGGAGGACGATGTACGACTTCATGGGAAACTTTGAGCACTACTTTCCTCCACCAAACCGTTGATTCAAGCTCAAGATGAAGTTTCCTTTCCTTGTTTCCACTTTTGTAAGTTTTATGTTTTTCTTTTTCTTTTTAATTTTTTGTTTTCTTTTCTATTTCTTTTCCCTCTTCTTCTTATTTTCCTTACAGTGGGGACACTGTAATTTTAAGTATGGGGTGGGAAGAAAGTAGAAAAATTATGTCCTAGGTGTTTTTGTGTTCTATGTAGTTGTTATTTCTTTAAATCGAAAAATCCAAAAAAATTGAAAAAATTGAAAAATAAAAAAAAATAGTTTAGAATTGATAGATATCCCTTCTTAAGTTCTATGATAGCAATCACTAGCTTAATCATATAATTCCTTGCAAACATGTCTTTAAAAGTATAACCAGATTCTCAAAAATTAAAATTTTTGTTTTTAGAAGAGAATAGCACTTGATGAAATTGAGCACATATACTTTATAGCATAGATGATGCAATCCAACAAAATCTACCTGGTGAGATATTTTTGGCCTTATAGGGAGAACATTTATAAATCCCTCTTCTTTTCTTGTGTGATTTACTCTCTTTATGCATATTATCTCTTGGAATTGTGATGGTTATCTATTTCTTGAGACCCTTATGAGATTATCATTCATTACTTGTGAAGATCATATGATGGAGAACTTATTTTTATAAGCCCTATTATTTCCTATCTACCTTTACGTTATTCCTTCTTTTGATAACCAATTCTGGCCTGAAACCTTTTATTTTTATCTCCACAAAAATTATTCCCTAGCCGAGATAAGCTTGACCCTATCCGGGAATTAGGACTTAGATTGGAGAGGTAAAGTTTTGCGCTTTGTTAAAAAGAAAAGAGTTTATATTTACCTGAATTGAAGGGTATTTAGGAAGGGTAGATTGGAAGTCTCTTGTTATTACATGTAAGAAAGGTCTCTTGATAGAAAAAATGCACACAATAAAATTTTGGTGGATGTAGTGTAGTTAAAAGGAAGAAAAGGATGTATACGGCGGATCGTTAACGACCCTAATGTGGGCTCGTTAACGAGGCCGCGAATGAAAAAAATAAAGAAGAGAAAAAGAAAAAAAAGAAGGAAATCAAAAAGAGGTGAAGAGTTAAAGTGCATTTGTGTTTATAGGTAATATCAAGAGATTCTTTTATTTTTGTTATGAGACTTTCTAGGATACTAAAGGGTGAGTGAAAATGAGTGTGCATAAAGAAAAGTGAGTTTGGTATGTTGTTTTATGAGAGTTTTGGAAGTGTGAGTTTTTAGGAGTCTTTGATTCCCGGATATTATTAGCACCACATGACCAAATATTTCCACTCCTTATTGTTTTTACAAAGCCCCATTACAACCCGGCCGAACGGAAGCTTCTATGAAGTTTTTTCATTGAGCCTAAGTTCTCTTGATGATTTTTGCTTGTTTTGACAAATCTTGGGTGGAGAGTATTGGTGATATAAGTTCCAATTTCTATGAGTTTTTGTATATTAGATGAGTTGAGAGATTGAATTTATAAGCCTAAACACTTGAGAGTTGAGTGAAACACATTATATCTCTTGAGAGGTTGGATTGTATTATTTTATATAAGTACATATATGTGTGAGGATGTTAATAGTCTTTTGCTATAATTTTCTTATGTGTAGATGTTGTTTTATTAGAAGATGGCTACGTCTTGATGACCATGATTTGTTTTGGTTTTGGTTAGAGTCTTGTTTATTGCTTGAGGACAAGCAAGTCTAAGTATGGGGTATTTTGATGTTCGCATTTTTTAGTATAGTTTTTGATAGTTTTTCTTTGCTTATTAGGTTTAGTTTTGTTTAGTTTAGGTTTAGTTTTGAGTATTTTTAGTTAGTTTTGCATAATTCTGTGAAAAGAGTGGAATCTACGCTATTTTGTGAATTTTGCAGGTTTTAGCGAGGAAAGGAGCTAAATGGAGCTAAATTTGGAGCATTGCAGCGAGAGACGGAGGAGTGCAAGATTGAAGAAGTCGAAGCTCGAGAGTACAAGAAGAAGTGTCGAAGAAAAACAAACCCCAGGCTCGTTAACGAGGCTGTGAAGGGTCGTTAACGAGGCCACAAAAAGAAAGATTTCGAGTATTATTTTTATTATTAACCGATCCTGAGCGGGAATTTATTTCCGTGTCGGTTGAGTATCTTTTTAGAATCTTTTGGGATTGTTAGAATATGTATTTTAGGGTTTAATATCTTTTTGGATTTTATTTCTATCTTTTAGAGATTGTTTCTATCTTTTTAGGAAGTTTATATCTTTTAGCCTTTTTAGTTTTTAGTTTTTTTAGTATAAATACCCTTCTATCTAGCATAGAAAGGGGGGCTTGATTTTGGAGAAGTTTTTAGGGAGTTATTTTAGAGGAGATTTGTGAAGGCCGAAGGAGAGAGAGATCGGATCGGAAGAGGATCACGAAGCTCGGTAGACGACGGTTGTCGAGTTTTCGTTGGTCGTGTTTGTGGTTCGTTGTTTTGTTTTTTCTCGGTTTCTTCTGAATCTCTGTAAGAAAATATATTTTTCTTATTAATTTGAGTTTGAGTTTTGTTTCAATGTTTCTTTTTATTGAAGTTTGTAGTTTCTTAGTCATGATTAGTGAGTAGTTTACTTTTCTAGGGTCGGGGTTAAGCCCGGCATAGTTGAGAATGTTGGATGAGTAAGATTGTGTGTGAATGCCTTTTATCTTTTATTGAGATTGTTTGTTGAGCTTAATACCAAGACGAAAGTTGAGGTAATTTAGGTTTTTAACTTGATTGAAAGAGAAAGTTAGTAACTTGAAGGTTGATATTGTTTGAAAACGAAAGTTTCAAGCTTTAGATCCAAAACAAGCAATTGGGTGAATTAGGATGCGAAAGTAGATTAATTTACTTATTAAGTCGACGAAAGTTGATAACTCTATCTGTTTAAAGGCATGATCTTATCTTCTTACGAAATTCTTATGCTTAGCTATGTTGTGGTGTCCCTTGTCCTAGATTTTTGCTTAATTTGAATTATTTCTGGTAAATCTTCGTTGCTGAGTACTTGCCTCGGTACCGAATTTTAATTAGAATTTTATTAGGTCATTAGTTAGTATTTTTGTGTTTGGTGGCTCGGTAACGATCCTGACAACATCGTTAACGAGGCATCTCGTGAGTGTTTTGTTTGATTTTGTTTGATTTTTGTTAGATTGATAGACAAACAACCTTGCTTCCTGTGGAACGATCCTGACTCCACTGTACTCAGCGGGGTCTTGACTTACAAATTTATTTGTTGGCCGAGAAACCCTATCAACAGGGACGCAGACACGCAGTCACCAGTCACCACTCATCGAGTTCGACTGCTCGAATCCTTCGATCGAGCTCGACTGCTCGAATCCCTCCGAAGTCCGAACTGAGGCGAAGTCCGATTGCTCGAGCTCGAGTGCTCGACTGCCCCTCCTCTCGAGTCTCGACCCTTCACTCCTTCGGCTTTAGCGATTGTCTCCTGTTCCTCGCCTCCTCTCGACTTCTCTTGGTTGTAGCCCCGCTTAGGTCAGCTGCTCCATTGGCGGTTCAGAACGTGTTCGGCGGACCATTCTCGGCTCCAGACAGACCAAAATCGAGGTATGAATTTGTTGTTGTCTTGCTTAGTTGCTTCACTGTAGTCTTGCTTAGTTGAATTTGAGTGGAGTATATTGTACAGATAATCGATCCTAATGAATTGTACAGATAATCTTCTTGTTGTTTACTTGTGCTGGAAGAATTGAGTAGTGGTTGGGTTGAGATGTTGTGCCTCGATCAAAATGTTATTGTTCTAAATTTCTAATGTTCTCTGGTTCTGGTTTTTGCTGTGTCATTGTTATGTGCTTCTGGCTATTGTGTTATGGTTCTGTTGGTCTAATGATGTTCATATTGGTTGCTGATGGTTGTAATTAGTATGGAATATGGATCAGTTTCAACTCTCATATAATGAATTGGGGAATGCCAAATTTTCTTTTCTAGATTGGACACAAATTAGCTAGTTTTTCGAATGCATAATGCATTATTTAGAAACTCACTTCACTTTGGTTGTTGGCCTTCAGTTTCAACTGTCAGACTTTAGCACCATTCTTGATCCGCTGATGCGAGTAGAGTGCCTAATACTTTCAATAAGCAAGAACAATGGATAGGCATTCAACAAATGTAAGTAGCCTCTTTTTAAAATTGTAATAAGAATTTTATCATATAGTACAACTAAGTGAACTAATCTCTTCATGCTTTTATTTGATATAGATGTCGAGCTCCCAATCCAAGAGAAAACGTGGTGGATCAACAACCAAGGCCCCAACTCCTGCTACTAGGCAATCCAGGCCCTCAACAAGCACTCAACAAGAGTCTTGAGACCTACTACGTTCCCATGCTTCAGAAAATTCTCCAGGAATTGAGGATGACGACGATTATGAGCAAAATGAAGATCATATGGAGGAGGAGGAGGAGGAGGAGGAGGAGGAGGAGGAGGAGCCTCCAATTCAAGAGACCGAAGTGAGACCGAAGTCTAAAAAGTCTAGAAAGTCCAAAGACATACAAAAGAGGAGTGAACATTGGGATCATTTCAGGTCATTTAAGGACAAAACTGGAAAGTTTAAAGCTGAATGCAATTATTGCAAGACCATCTATGCGGCAGATACATCGAAAAATGGTTGTACGAATTTGGGAAAGCATCGAGCTCGTTGTTTGGAGAATCCTGAAAACAAAACTAAAGGTACCGAAGCTAAACTTGTTTTAGCTAAATCTGATTTAGCTGGAAATTGCAAGATCAAAAATTGGGTGTTAGATTTAGATGAGCTCAGATCAAGAGTGTGCAAATTTATAGTTGGATTAGAGATGCCATTTAATCTTGTGGAGCAAACTCTTTTTAGGGACATGTTTGATTGTGGTGTTCCTACTTTTAAAGTGCCTTCCCGTTCTACTATAACTCGTTCTACTATAAAGGGTTTTTAGAAAAGAATTGTCAAAGGATTAGTTTGATCACTGATACATGGACTTCCTTACAGAAGGTGAATTATATGGCTTTGACTGCTCATTTTGTTGATAACAACTGGACTTTACAGAAGAGAATGTTGAACTTTTGTGTAATTAGTGGTCATAGGGGCGAAGATATTGCTAGAGATGTGGAAGATTGTTTAAGGTCTTGGGACTTGTGTGGTAAGGTTTTTAGTTTGACGGTAGATAATGTGAGTGCTAATGATTCTGCTTGTCTGAAGTTGAAAGATATGTTAGTATGGAATGGTGGCTGCATTGATAAGGGGAATAATTTGCATATGAGATGTGTTGCTCACATTGCCAACCGTATTGTCAAGGACGGTTTAAATGCATATCTTCCATGTGTAGATAAAGTCCGACTTCTGGTCAAGTATGTTAGGAGCTCTCCGGGTAGATTAAAGAGCTTCAAAGAAGAGGCTAAAAAGTTGAATATTGATTGCAACAATGCATTAGTTTCTGATGTTCCTACTAGATGGAATTCAACATACTTGATGTTGGATATTGCTTTGAGATATAAGAAAGTGTTTCCTCGACTACTTTATATGCCAATAGATGATGATGGTCGCTTGTTAGGAGACGTTTCAGATGAGGAGTGGGCTATAGTTGAGGTAATTGTGAAGTTCTTGAAACAGTTTTATGACTTCACAAACAAGATATCTGGCTCTTCTTATGTGACAATGAGCAATGTTTATTTATACATTGGCCAAGTTATGAAGTCATTGAATCTTGCGGTGGAAAGTGGTGATCCAATTTGTAAATCTATGGCTGTCCAAATGAAGAAAAAATGTGACAAATATTAGTTAGATATTGAAAAGATGAATTTGTTCATATTTGTTGGTATGATTCTTGATCCAAGGTACAAGTTTGATGGATTGAAATGTGCACTTAAGAATTTATATGGTGAAGACAAAGGAATAGAGTATGCCACAATTTTAAAGGAATCTACAAGGAGGATATTTGGTGAGCACAAAGAATTGTATGCTCCTAAACCAAGTACTAATTCTACTGGTGTAAGTGGTGGATTGGAAGCTACTAGAGCGAGATCTGGCGGTGGAGATTCTAATGATTTTGTGGATGAGATAGAGTCCGAGGTGTTGCTCATTGGTGAATCTAGTGGTCCAAGCTATTCCAATGAATTTGATCGATTCTTTCATGAGTTGATTGATCGAGAACATGATGCTTTGACATGATGGAGATTAAACGGACATAGATTTCCAATTCTTGTTAGGATGGCTCGTGATGTGTTAGCCATGCCAGTCACAACGGTTCCATCTGAGTCTGCCTTTAGCACAGGGGGGCGCACAATATCTCCATACCGAAGCTCGTTATCTACCAAGGCAATCTACTCATTCTCTTGTATCTTTCAAATTCTTTTACATTTGAATTATTTTTAAATTTCTTATGTGATTAGATGGTTGAAGCTCTTATTTGCACACAAGATTGGATTCGTGCAAATGTAAAGGCCCGTCTTTGTAGTGTCGAAGAAGCTCAATCTGTCTTTAAAGAGCTTGAAGTGTATCATGAAAGTGAGAAGATTACAGAAGGTTTGATACTAATCTGATTTCTGGCCTTGTTCTGCATTATTTTTATTTTGATCTCTGCAATTCTGCTGCATATTGATATTATAGAATATAGAATACACATTTGATTTCTGGATTTCTGCTGCATATTACAGAAATCAGATTTATAATCTGATTTTTTAATTTCTGCTACATATTACAGATTACAAATCTGTTCTGTATTACAGATTTTGTTGCATCTATTCTGTATTACAAATTCTGTTGCAATCTCTTCTGTATTACAGATTCTGCTGCAATCTGTTTTTTAATTTCATGTTGCAATCTCTTCTGTATTACAGATTCTGCTACAATCTGTTTTTTAATTTCATTTCTGCTGCAATCTGTTCTGTATTACAGATTCTGTAATGTGTTGAATCTGACATCTGTAATGTTTTCTACATGTAGAGGAAGCTTAATAATCTTTTGAAGAATTGAAGACTTGAAGTCATGGACATGGTCAATTGGTGATTGCTTGATTGGAGAAGAACAGATTGGAACGGATTATTATTTTGTATTTTGTTCTGACTTTTGGACTAGTTTGAATGTTTGATACTTTGATTATTATGTGGTTTGCTTTGATTGTGACTAAGTGGCATGTGGCCTACAACTATTATGTTTGTATTTTGTAATTCGGTCTAGTACAGTAGTACTCTAGTTTTATCTTTTATGTGGTTTTTTAGGCCTGGTTGCTTTGCTTGGATGATGAATCGATGATTGATAAGTTCAAACAGAATAGCAGACATGTTGTATGGTTCGGTTTTAGTTTGGCATTTGGATTATACAATTCGGTTTTGCAAGTTACTTCGGTTTGGATCGGTTTCAAATTTGGATCGGTTTTATAATTGGATCGGTCTTAAATTGGATCATCCAAAACCCGATTTTACATGTTTTGGTTTGTTTGGACTCAACCCGAACCGAACCGATATAAACCGGACCAAACCGAACCGAACCGAGGCACTTTGGTTCGGTTTTCGGTTCTCGAAATTCCAGATTTCGGTTTTCGGTTCGGTTCGGTTCGGGACCGATGAACAGCCCTAAATGAGACTCCTATAACACATATACCACTTTTCAAACCAATATTTCACACTCAACAAAATAATTCCCAACCCAACTAAGCCTTAACCCCGGATAGGGTCAAGCTTTCATAACCACCGGAACAAGCGGTTCCAAATTGATCCAACGAATATTTTAGTTGGTGAAATTAAACAAAGAAAGAAGAATCAACAATTCAGGTTCCAAATCACTAGTTCCTTCGGTTTTCATTTTCTTGAACCGGGGCTAAAATTTGCTGTTCGGTTCCTAGAACTGCCGGTTTCCAACTGAACTGGAACCGGACCAGGCGGACCTATGACTATCGATCGGGGGATTAGTATTGGGCAAAATTGTGGACATTTTGAAAATAGCTAAAAATTGTGTACCACCATGTGGAAATTTCGAAATATTTATTAATTTATATGAAAAAATAGAAAGTTGAGAAGCAGGCCATGTGCTGCTGAAAGGGGGGTCCGGGGACGACAAAAGAGCTTCACTGTGAAAAGAGATTAAAAAAATAAAAAGGGTTTGGCATCGGAAATAGAACAACTTCCCATCACCCGCGGGTGAGGGTATCAGACGCCCCGCTCCTTTGCCAAATTCGCAAGAAAAGAACAGGAAAGAAACTCGAGAGAGAATTGTTTTGGGGTTTTGGACACTCCTCCGGTGTAAATGGCGGTGCTTGAACTGGAAATTCCCAATTTTCATTTATAGCCAAGCTCTTCCCACCCACTCATCAATTCCCCTTCCTCTCTCTCTTGCCACCCAAATTTACAGCTTTCATACGCTCGAAAAGCCAGATAAGGGGGGCCAGGCAGAGAGAGAGAAAAAAAGAGAATTTCTCTCCTGTCTCTTTCAATTGAAGTCTCTAAGTTTATGTTTTTGATCGTTGCTGCTGTAGAATGCTCGACGACTATCTAGGTCGCCTCCCTCTTCTTCTACTTATTTCCCGCCCGCCTTCTTCACTCTGGTAAGTGATTTGGATTTGTGTCTGTCCTCGCTTGATTGATGTGTTTGTCTTTTCGGATAATTCGAGGTTTGGTGTTTATGCTTGGGTTTGCTTTTGAGTGCTCTTTTTTCAATTGAGTGGTTGTGATTTGTTCGTTTTGAGTACAACATGGCGCTTTGGCCATCTTGATAGTGATCTGGTTTGTTTGATGGAGAGGACTGGTTATGTCCACATTCTCGTGTTCCCGCGCTCAGGTTTGGTGGACGAATGAATTCCGAACTGGGAAAAAAAACTATTCACTTCAATGACTTATCTTAGTTGTAACTTTGCAGTGGGAATTGAATATTGTGTCTTTTTTGTATTGAGCTCAGGCTGCTCAGCCCTTATTCTAATTTGATGATATTTGATTCCGGAAATATTGAAATATAAAGAATTGAAATTGAAGGATATAAGGAGTTGTTGAGGATGGTGGAAGGATGTATAGAGGCTGGGCGCAGGGTTTACGCTACAATAATACAGAATTTAGAATGGAATTTAGAAAATTTTGGCTATTGTTATTTGTTAGTGATGACTCTCACAGCAATCTACTAGTTCGAGACAAAATGACAAGTGTTACAAATATTAATTTGTTAGATTCTTCCTATGGTAATGGCTGTGGGAATGGACAGGTGGGTCAGTGGGTGCCAGAATCCCTTTGCCTAAGCATGTCAACTTGCTGGATATTAGCCACTTTCAGTTGGTTTTTTCCTTGTGAGCTTTTAGCGTGCTTTATCAGCTGCTTGCTGTAAGGGTATTTTTAAACATCACCTTGAAAGGGACTGCATTTTCTAGTAAACTAAAATGTGACGGCCTGAATTTTTTTCATGAGAAAAGGTCATCTTATTTATCTTCTAAAAAGGCAATGAGGTAACAGACTAAGAGCAGTCTTAGCGGATTTGATTGTATTCACGCAATAAACTTTATTTAGTAGGTATCACTGATCATGCTATTTGAGCAGTTAAAATGATATCTCAAAGTTGGTGGTTATATATCTGTAACTCTGTAAGACACAGCTGTTCTCCTTTTGAATTTGTATTCCAAACAAATCCACGACCATGCTCTACTTAAGCAATCATGAATATCAAACAAAGGGTTTCTTATTCTCTCTAGTTAAGCCGCCTCAATCTTAGAGCATCCATCTAGGCCACAAACAAGCTAACACAATAATGCTGGAACCAGCCCAGCTGCATTTAAAATCAGACAAATACAGCTGTTTATCAGGCTACGCTAGGAAAAAAGTTCTTGAATTTGAATATAAATAGACCAACTGCCACAGAACATGGAAAAAGGATTACAAGACTAGAGAAAGTTATCTATTTGGCTGTAATTACAAGACTGTGAGTTGTCTATTCTCCACTACTCAGGATATTCATGCTGTTATCTATTATTTACGTAAAACAAATTAGGTTCTGGAAATTGATTGGCTAGAACTTCATAATGATTGTGATCAACAATGCTGTTGTTTTGCAGGCTTCTGTAATAGTTCTCTTTGGAGTTTAAACATGGCTTCTGAGCTTGTCAGCTTGGCAACAAATGAGAAGCTAACTGAAATGGATTGGACAAAGAACATTGAGATTTGCGAGTTAGTTGCTAAAGATCAAAGGTATCTTGAAAATTTCTGAACTCCAATGTTCGTATGTTGGGCCTTTTCATTTTCATCATTTTGGTTACATGTAACAGAAAGTGGCTCATGTTTCACATTGATGCTATGACCACATGCATATAATCTTATAGTTGGTTGTAATTAATAGATGAATGCTGGCTTGTAAGTCTGTTTTGTTTCATGATCCTTTATCCATTATATATAAAAAAAATTCATGGATAGTAAACTAAAATTAGCTATCATCTTACCCTTTGGGATCTGTTCGTTATGTAAAATTTGTTGTTTGATTCATTTCATGAGTTGTTCTGCATTGGCACACTGATGATCTTTCTTATTGACCTTGAATTCTGATAGAAGTAAATAGAGTAAATGAATAATACAAAGATTACTATACCGATCAATAGCTTCTATTTATATTTATTACATTGCAATTGTAACTAACTATTAAAATAATACATCTATTTGTTCTGCACTAATTATATATATATATTGTTTTTCAGGCAGGCTAAAGATGTCATAAAGGCTATTAAAAAGCGCTTGGGTAGCAAGCGACCAAATGTCCAACTATATGCTGTCTTGGTTAGTTTTTTGGATCTGTTCTGGTTCATCGTGTCTGTGTTTAGCTTCATGGTGTCTTGTTTGCACCATAGTTCATCCAGTAAAGTGACTCAACTCCAGGTTGTACAACCTGTTGGTTGTGGAGATGCTGTGTATTTAGAGATTTATATGTGGTTTGATGGAAAGTTTCACAAAGTCTGGATAATGAATTGGTCAACATGGAAATATGTATCTAATAGTTGGATGAATTGAATAGTATGGTATTAAAATTGGAATTTAAGAAATGAATGGAAATGACAAAGAACTTGTTTTTTTGGCTATGAATGAGCACCTCTCTTTGATTGAACTGATGATTTTACATTGACATGTGAATTGCTGATAAACTTGCAGCTGTTGGAGATGTTGATGAATAATATTGGTGAACCTATTCATAAGCTGGTGATTGATGCAGGAGTGCTTCCAATACTAGTAAAAATAGTGAAAAAGAAGGTCAGTTGTGCACCCGAATGTGAGAACTTGGCATTGCAGGTTTTTCATATAAAATTCTGATTTTTTTTGTCTCTCACCCTCTAGTCAGATTTGCCAGTACGAGAGAAGATATTTCTTCTGTTAGATGCTACACAAACATCAGTTGGCGGTGCCAAGGGGAGGTTCCCTCAGTATTATAATGCCTACTATGAACTGGTGGTAGGTATAATTCTCTGATTTTGATATTTGGGGGGTGTGCTCCTCCTATGTAATGATTGAATTTCAATATGCATATTAACTTAAATCAGAAAACTAATATTTCATTGATAAATGGAAGTTTCTTTACCATGATATAAAACTTTTCTGGTTGATTTTCTGTACATTGGATTCTACTAGATAATAGGACTAGAGGATTGTCTTAAAAACAGTTTTGGTAAAGAGGTATCAATCTAAGTGGTTCGGAATAATACATTCCTGGCAAATTAACTTTGAAGCTCCCTTACCTCTGGCCAGCTCTGATGCTAAGTTCATCATTGGCGTATGGTTTGCACAGAGTGCAGGGGTACAATTTCCTCAAAACCAGCATACAGTCTCAACTGATCATACAGCTTCAGGGACAAGGCAGATTAACCTGACAGTTCGTCAGATTGCCTCTGGTGATCAAGAAAGGACTATACCACGAGAAGAACCCAAACCTCAGGCTGCACCTGAATCAAGGTAATGTTCTCCTGTTGGAATCTTAGTTATATTTTTGGGTAGATTCCTTTTTTGATCCCTAACCTTTTGTTTATATTTCATTTTGGTCTCTAATCTTTGTATCGTTTAACAAAGTCCCAAACCTTTCTTATTGCATATTTTCTTAGTCCTTTTTATTTCCCTCCCTATGCAGCATCATTCAAAAGGCCAGTGCTGCACTGGATGTTTTAAGGGAAGTCCTAGATGCTGCTGATCCACATAATCCTGAGGTAAATGATGATTTATGTTAATTTCAGAATTTGTAGAAAATAGGTTTGAGGTGCTCTGAATTCGGCAATCTTTTTCTGTATCCAGGCTGGCAAAGATGAATTTACGCTAGATCTTGTAGAGCAATGTTCATTCCAGAAGCAGCGAGTAATGCATCTTGTGATGTCTTCCAGGTATGTTCCTAACATTTAATAATGGATATATTTTACTATCTGACATCAGCTATTGCTAATTCAACCACATTTTCTATTTGTTATATTATTCAATAACCATGAACTCCATAACCACAAAAAGCTGTTTGTAGCATGATGTTATGGCTTCTGAAATGTCACTAGTACAGTTGTAAATTTAAAACAACATAATGCTCCTGAACTGATGGAGAGGTCGCTTGGTTCCTCTCACAATATTATGCTATATATACCTTATGTACCTTTCCCCCAATGTTTTAAAATTCTTTCTTCACCAAACCAATAGCGCTCTATTCTACTCAAAGTTTCTGTCAAATTATTTACATGGGTCCTAAAAGAATATTTTTGGTTTTCATTTATTTTTTAAGAAGTTATATTTTTACCTTAGTCCAACATTACTTCTCAAAAGTCTCCATTTAAATACTTCCATACTATTTGTCAAAATTCATATCAAGTTCTTGCCATGACTAAATCAAAATGATGTCCCCTTATTCTTTGCTCTCTTAAACATTACGAGTAGTTACTGTGGGAGGGATTACTTCGCGTATAAATAGAGGACAAAAGGAAAGAGAAATAAGTTCACAAACTCATTCTTAACATAGGTGTACTTGCATATTGGTATTACAGGGATGAGAGGTTGGTTTGTCGAGCAATTGAACTAAACGAGCAGTTGGGAAGAGTACTAGAAAGACATGATGCATTGTTCTTGGATAGGCCACAGAGACCATCAAACCATGTTGACCATGCCGGGTTGCCTTTGACCAGAGATAACACTGCACATTCCGTGTCAAATCATTTCGACTATGAAGAAGCCGAGCAGGAAGATGAACCTGAACAGCTTAGTCGTAGGTGAGTTCTTTCGTGGAGACCTTATATTTTATTCAAAAGTAAATAGAAGAATAAAGTTCTGATTTGGTGTATGTTTAATTTTTCCAGGATACGTAAAGGGAAAGCTCGTTTGAGACCCGAGGATGAAGATGAAGATGAAGATGAGGATGAGAGGCCTTACAGTTTGTTGGGATCAGCCATACCCAATGAAAAGCTATTACACCGTCCTCTCATACGACCATTGATCATTGAACCACCGACCCAAGAACCAAAATTACCGTCCTCAATTTCATTGATTCCACCGCCACCATCAAAACACTCAGAGAGGGAGAAGTTCTTCAAGGAGAAGGGGGATGCTACTCCTTTGGCTGGTCACATGAGAGGGCTCTCTATTCATAGCAGGAGTCCTAGTAGCTCTTACAGTGAAAGCACAACCTCTAATGAATGAACTCCCGTCGTCTTATCATTTCGTTTTGCTTGCGCCATAGATATGATAATATGCTTATATATGCAACAGGTTCTTATGGGTATAGCTTAGAACTGATATCAGAGGTTACTGCTTATCTTACGTTTTATTGCTTGCTTCCTATCTATTTATTTTGTCTGTTTTGGGTAGTTTTTTGCTTTCTAATCGTAGGGTTCATCTCAGGGTTTGTATGTTGTCACTTGTGCGCGCGCGCTTTACTTATTTATATGAGATGTGCATATATATATGTTAGAACCTAATCATAGATTAACATGAGGGGTGTAGGAGATGCATCTTTTGCAAGGAAGCATCTTGCAGAATCCTACCCACAAATATACTTAAAAGTTTCTTTTTGTACCTTCTTTTACTCTGCAGATGAAGTACAGTATATTATAGTTCATCCATTGTAAACTATGTCATTCTAGAAACATGCACCCTTGTCAACTGAGCTTAAAATGAAAAGGGTTAATCTCGATTCTCGAGTGGTGAAGAGTCAGGTCCAAAAATTACCAACAGATGAAATTGAAGTGTTGGAGGAAGGTCATTTTGAAAGAGTCCAGTCCAATAATAATCTTGAGTAATGAAGAGTCCGATCCAATAATCTTTTATTGTGGTTGCACACTTTACATAGACCTGGGTCCAAACCAGGAAAACGCCCAGTTTGGAACTGAAACCGCCGTTTCGGTTCCAACCAAAGCTCCTGTCCCAGTTCCTCCACCCCAGGAACCGGGGAATCGGTGGTTCCACTCGGTTCGACCGCCGGTTCCAGGAATATTAAAAAAATACATTGGACTGTCGGTTCCATTGGTTCAGAGTGGCCAACGACTCTTTTTTTTTTTTTATAAAAGTAGCCGTGCGAAACTAAAACTTTGTACATACGGTCGCGGTTTTGGCAAAAATGCAAACCGCGATCGCGATTTTGTATCCGCGGTCACGATTCTGACCCGAATGGCCAAACAATTAGTTTTTAAAAACTAATTTTTTTGTGCATTATTTTCAACGACTAGTTTGTGTTTTCAACCCTAATTTTCATATTTAAATACCCACATACATGATCTCATTCCAACCCATACTATCAATCTCTTAATCTCATATGTTTACAATACTCTCATTTTTAATCTTAATTACTTTCTTTTTCACATATTATTTGCATAATTGTCCTTTAAAACAAATTACATAATTGTCTTACATCATATTCTTTGTATTTCATTATGTGCTTAATATTTACCTTGTTCTCTTTGCTTAATTATATTTTTTTTAAAATGGAGGGATTTGTTGATCACATTTTTGGCTCACAAGAGAGCGATGCTAACGTAGAATTTGTACCTCCTATTATCTTGTCGGATCCCAATCCTCTAGTAGAAAAAGTGGGAGAACCAGAATCGTCCCAAGCTAACACTCCCGATGAAAATGAGGGAGTGGATGGACCGAGGGTCTCAAGCTTAAATACGACATTTTACAAAACTTTTTCAGAAGGGAGTTTATGATGCACCTAACAAGATATATAAAATTCATTGTAACTATTGTGATAAGGAATGCATATGGAAGGCGGGATCGAGCTATGGAACGTTGACAAAACACGTGAAGAAGGCACACCCTGACAAGTTAGGAATGATGCGAGGACAATCACAACTCCCCATGTTTGCATCCTCTTCTTCCCTTAACCCTCCTCACCCTCAATTATTTAGTTATAACTACAATGATAGTGTATATGCTTTTGCCGAGTCTATTTGATTTGATCACTTATCATTTCGTTTTTCCGAAAAGTTGGGGTTTAGCCATTGGATGACTAATCATGTACAATCCGCTTATAAACCAACCACTAGGAAGACGGTAAGAAGTAATGTGATGAAAGCTTATAAAGCTCGTAAAATGGCAATGGTGAAAATTTTTGGCGAGCATGATGTTAAAGTTTCTATTTATAGTGACATTTGAAGTAATCATTGAGGAAATCATGCAGACATGTATAACGCGCCATTTTATTGATGATCATTTTATTGTGAAAAAACGTGTTTTGACTTATAGAGTATTTGACATTTCTCATACCGCCTTAATGGTTAGTAACATTATTCGTACTATTTTGGAAGAGTATAAATTACTTCATCGAGTTTTTTCTATCTCGTTTGGCAATGCATCTAACTACCGCTTCAACTCTAGATTTGATTTCTCATTGTCAACCAATCCTTAGAGCGAAGTATTTCATATAAGATGCGATTGTCATATTTTAAACTTATGTGTCAAAGATGGTTTAAGTATTATGTCGCCTTTAATCTCCCCTATTTGATATGTTATTAGTCGTATGTGGGCTCCGAACCACCCAATAGTGGAAGTCGTTTTGTATTCAAAAGGGTGTTAGACACTGAACTTTTTGAAAAGATGTTTGCCATCTTTGGAACTCCACCTTTAAACTACTTCATGCATGCATGTCTTACAAAGATGTTTTAATTTCTTTTGCCGCTCAATATTTTCCAGAAACTCCCATTATTTCTCAAGCTTGAGATTATTGTTATAGAATCTTAGAGGTTTTGAAAGCTTTTCATGATGCAACATTAACTTTTAGTTTTTTTTATACCTTGTGTTAATTTGTTTTGTTTTGTTTTGTTTTGAAGCCTTGAATGTGGCAGGTGCTTTTTGTGAGGGGCATAAATTCCCCGAACTTTGTGGTGCTATTGATGCTATGAAAATGTAATGGTTCAACTATTTTAAAGTTATTCCCGATATTTATCTTGTTGGGAGTATGATTAGTAAAGTTAGAAGATTAATTGAGGAATTGATTAATGAATATTCATGATGCAGTGAAGCCAGTCATGTCTCCTACCAACGTCGACGAGTTGATTCGAGTGCCATCTGATGGACCAATTACTATGAGTCGGGCTAAGAAGATTGCTCAAGGGACGACGACGATCTTAGTTCGATTGACACCTATTGTTGAAGGGTCCAACATGACAAGATGGGTCACTTGCATTCAACATCAATTAAGCCTAGATTCAATGGATTAAACTAATTGGTCCGAGCTTCATACTCTATTTCCTTATTTAGACACATGGAATAACTTGTCTCACTTTAGGGATGAATTTAGTAAGTGATCGGGTGAGATGAGTTGTTACATGGGTCAAAGTCAACCCTTTGACTTGACCAATCTAAATAATGGAAAATATCAGTTTTATTTATTTTAAATATGGACGATTTTTATTTATGTTATTTGAGAGGATTTCGGCCAACTAGGCTTATGTTATGGTTGATAATCTCTCTCCTATGTTTTATTCTATCTTTAAGATATTTATAGTTTGTTAGGATATTTTCCTTAATTAAATAAATCAGATAAGTCTCATTTAATTCAAGGGAGATCTAGTTAGTTAGAGATAGATATTTTATTGTATCTTGGGAAGCAAGCAAAAGCCCATTCTACCCCTCTAGGGTCGGCCATGAGCTTGACTTGCTCTCCAAGAAAGACACTTTGTATTGCCTTTAAATACTTTGCAATTTCCATTCAATAAAATTAGCCTGGAATTAGATAAACCCTAAATTGGTTTTATCTAGTTCTTGGGCCATTCAAAGACTTATGTTTGCTATTAATCAATTCGAGCATCATCTTCATCATCGACGATCTCATTCAACTCTCTCGATCTTTCTCTTTGTTTGTTGGTTAATTTGATCTATTGACTTAGTCAATTGTGATTGTTCTAAATTTGATTGTAAAAGATCAATCTAGTTAATCAATTGGATTTAGCGTTAGAGCCAATCCAATTGAACTATCAAGTTGATTGTATCAATCTATCAAACCAATTTTCATTTCATTCATATTTCGTTTCAGTTTGTTTCTTGTGCAACAAGTTATTAACTTTAAAGCTTTATAGGTTCGAAAATCGATTACAAGGCAAGATCGGGACTTGTGTGGGTCATATACTTGGTCATCGAGGCGTAATCCGTGGCGATCATGTATCAATTCATCTAGTGCTACTTCTTCTTCTCCATTACCTCTACAATCTCAATCTTCATCCTCTTCGAGCTCGAGTTGACTAAGTAAAAAGTGGGGGGCTAGTGTTTTATAAAACCTTACCAAGAGACATGTTCTACCTCGCTGAATAATTTGTATATCCATCGGGGGACTTTTATTTATTTATTCTAATAGAAACATTTTAGCTCAAATGCGAATTTTGAGACATATCTAACAACCCATTTTGAGTTTGTTGAAGATGAATTTGATATTTTAGTATGGTGGAAAACCCACAAGAAGACTTTCCCAACCTTGGTAAAGGTCACGCTTCAAGTGCTTGTTGTTCCCGCCTCAACCATATCAGCGGAGCAAAGATTTAGCGAAGGAGCTACCGTGCTAGACGCAAAGCGAGCGAGCTTAAAACCCAAGCTCTTGAAAGCCTAAGTTTGTGTGTGTCAGATGTCAGTGTGTGATTGGAAGAGGGCGGAAATTCGTCAACAAAAATCAAACTATACAGATACTACCTTTGAGGATTAACCGATTTCTACAGTTAACCTCTTGTTTGAAGATGTAAGGAGAGTGGCCTCCCTAAAACTTATTTCTACTTAGATTTTTTTTGGTCGAATATAATTTTTTTATTTGTATTGCCTCTTGAGAGCGTCCGACTCTTTTCACCAAAAATAAAGTTTTTGAACATGTGTTTAACGATTTTTCATATATTAAATATATTAATTTTTTAATAATGAGCATCTTTAAATATAAAGATTTTATTTAATTTTGTAAAATTTCTTATGAGTTTTCTTAGGATTTTTTTTTAGGATTTAGCTTTTAAATTATTTTTTTATTATGTGTCCTTAGAACATATTAGTATATATTTTCGTACCTTGTACAAATTGTTGCTTAAAAAAATAATAACAATTTTTTTCAAATATATTAATCATCCATGACATATAATCATATTTATAGTAAATATAAAAATTTGAATAAAAATATAAAATCACAAAACTATAAAAGTTTTCATATCCTTATCATTTAAAATAATAACTATTTTATTGATATTATAAATTAAATTAATAGACAAAACGTGATAAATTAAATAATTATGAAAAAGATAAGAATTGTAAATTAATTATATATGTTGGTCTCATCCAATCGAAATGTTCTCAATCAAAAGTGCTCCAAATAGCTTCTAAAAACCTACAAAACACCACCAAAGCTTATGTAGACTCCATATCTCATGAGAATATGAAAACCTACACAAACGACTCAAAACAAAACACAAAATTAAAGAAAAAGACTTAAACACACAAAAACACACCCTAAAAACATGACTAAAAAGGGGGACATCAATGGTTTAGAATCGTTCATTTTTATAAGAATTCATTATAATGAATTAGAATCGTTAATTTTTATAAGGAATCATTATCATTGTTTAGAATTGTTCATTCTTGTAAGATTTGTTATAATGAATTAGAATCGTTCATTCTTATAAGATTTCGGTCGCGGGTCGAGTCGAGTTAAACCCATCGGGTTCGGGTTAGATGTTCAATATACAAAACTGATTGATACTATAATTATAAATAATTGGGAATAAATTACGAAAAAAGATACTCCCTCCGTCCCCATTTGTTCGTCTTAAAGGACGGTTTTTGTGGTTATTAAGGAAAGTGTAAAGTAGTATTGGTAATTGGGAAAGTGGATAAAATGATTAGGGGTATGTTTGTAATTTTATAGGGATAAAAGGTGAAAAGTAGTATTGGTAATTGGGAAAGTGGGTAAAAGATGATATTAGGTAGGGGTAATATTGTAAGGAAAATATAGATATAAAAGTAAAGTGGACAAAAAAAAGGGGACGCCCGAAAAGGAAAATGGACAAACAAATGGGGACATAGGGAGTATTAAAATAAATAAAATAATAGATTTAATTTTTAACTTAAGCATAATATATGGAAAAGTTTTCCATAAGCTTATATAAGGTTGGGGATAGACGTTATATTTTGAGAGAAATTTTAACTACCCTTTAATACGCTTATTAAGCTTTAATAAGCTTATTAAGGCTACATTCGGTAACAATGCACTTGTATGAGTTGATATTGATGTTGTTGACGTTGATGTAGTTGATGTTGAAATTACTAATTGAAATTTGTAGTTGAATTCGATACTTATTTTCAGATTGGCTAATATGTGTTCGGTAAAGGGTAATTGATGAATCTTAAATTTAATGTGAAAATAGGTGTAAGAAAGGAAGGAGAATTTCAACTAGGGTCAAATAAACACATATCAACTAGATAAGTACCTCTTCCCCTACTTAATTTTTTGTGCAAAATATCAATTAGTATCAACTACATAAATAGGTTTCAACTCTAACTACCGAACACTCACGCCAGTTGAAATTTTATAAGGTTCAACTACATAAACTCATTTCAACTAGCATATCAACACCAACGAACGTACCCTAGTTTCCTATTATTTTCTTTTTATTAAAAATTCTTAATTTCCAATTTTTTTTTGACAATTTACATACAAATTGCCAATTTATGACTATAATTTCCAATTATAAGTTACGTACAAATCAAGCCAATGGTTTTTAGTTAGTTTATATTATAACTTCGCATTAATAGGATATTTACATAGAGTGAATCCATTTTTGTTACCAAATCTTAGATTTCAAATTTATGATTATAATATATCTTTAGATTTCTAATAATAATAATTATTATTATTTAAAAAATTTTCATACAAATAATCAAGCCGATATCTTATTAATTTGACAATTATACAAAGTACATCATAGTCGAGGTATAAGATATTATTTTAACAAAAAAAGAAAAAATATTTTTTTCAAAAATATATTTGTTATATTTGCTAATTATTAATTAAACATCATAATAATATATCTAAAATACTAATATCATATTAATATATCCAAAATGACCCGGTGAATATTTCAATCTTGTGAATATCATATTAAATATATATTTAATTTGTTATATTTGCTAACTCATTGCTTTGTTTTATTTCTTGTCAACCTATTTTTTTATTTTTTATTTTTTATACGAACACTAGCCTTGGAAAATACTTTGTACGTGGATAATAGATTTAATAGGCACGTGGGTCCTATCGAAAAAGCCACGTGTTGAGTATTCGAGTGAACTTGGCATTCGCGGCCGAAACTTTCCATTTATGCCCTTTCTCACATCCTTGTCTTGTGCGAGGACTGGATTCGCGCTAATTCTGTCCGCTTAGAAAAAATGAGTGCGTGGTATTTATAAGGGATTTTTTTACCGTTAGTATCACGAATCATGGTTGCTCGTATCCAACGGCTAATTTTTCAAAATGTTGGTGTTGAACAGTCGCGAAAGCTGGATTTGCGAGAAGTTTTCACAATTCTAGGATTCGTGAATTTTTACAATTTTAGGATTCGTGAAAAACTGAGTTTTCACAATTCCAAGATTCGTGAAAAATGAATCTTGCCTTCACGGATTTCTTCGCCATAATTCTTCTAAAACCCCATTTTACTCTTTCACGAAATCGGATTCGCGCAAATCCTGCCTTCGTGAAAAATCATGTGTCCTTATAAACTTTTCAGTGTGCATAAATTAACACCCTAAGTTTTTCAGCTGGAAGTTGATTAAAGGAACGGTGCTGACAAATGGAGAGAGGTTCAGACACCACCTAGCGAATGCTGCAACCTGTGGGATTTGTAGCCAAGTTGATGAAGATTTTATCCATCTATTTTGGGACTGTACAGAAACCAGGAGCTATTGGAATTCGATTACTCTTCCAATAAACAGGGATGCTGTCTTCAACTCTAACTTTGCTTCCTGGATCCGACTGAATCTTTTGTGTTCCTCTGTTTATTATAAAGATATTTTCATGGTCTTGTTCTTTTGCCACCCCTTTGTGGTGGGTTTGTAAATGGCGAAATAATGTTGTGTTTTGAAATGATGTTTTTGAAGGTTATAAACGGGATTTCATAATGCGTTAAGTGGTGGATTATAAGGAGGTCAACGGTCACGGTTTGAGCGATACATTAATTAGGAGCGTCCTCAAGAAAATTGGATGAAGATCAATATTGATGGATCAGTTAAAGAAGGCATCTTGGGAGCAGCTGGAGGTGTCATACTCGATAGTGATGGACTTTGGTAGGTAGGTTTTGTTCATAATATTTGTATGTGCACTGTGCCTATGGCGGAACTTTGGGGCGCTTTGCAGGGTCTTTGTATCGCTTGGAACATGGGTTACATGAGGATTATTCTAGAACTAGATTCACAAGTAGTGATTCGATCAGCTGCTTGAAAGATTCGTACGTGGATCATTCTCACCCTCTTTTCAGTCTGGTATCTCAATGTCAAGGCTATTTACGAAGGAATTGGCTTGTCCATATCTGTCACACATTCAGAGAAGCAAATTCAGTTACGAATTTCCTAGCTTTGTTTAAATTTTTTTTTAGTTTAGTTCTAGCTTTTTATATTGTGTGACCTACCTCAAGGTGTTTTGTCTTTTATTACTGAAGATGTAAGGTGACGGAAAATACTATCTTTCTTCTACCAAAAAAAAAGATGAAGCGTGTGTACGTGTTTCGATCAAACGGCTAGACAGCCAGGATTGCAGAATATGAAGGTACTCGTCCCATAGTTATATTTCAATGGCGGTATGTATAAGTGAAATCAAGAAAAAGGCCGGTGCATGTGGTGCCGTGGTGGCACAATATATATAGTGCATGTCGTCCTGCGCCTCCTGGCGTTCCTGTACACGATATATTCCCTTTGTAAACGTGTACCTCTTTTGTTGTCAATTGTCAGTTCCGAGATTGCACACGTTATGCGTATCATTAAGGCTTTTTCACTTTTAGACAGAGGGCGGCCATTTCATGTCATATTGCCTGCGTGAAGATATTCGATATTTTCCCTATGTTTTTTTTTAATATACTACTATATGTCGTCGTACGTACTATATATATGCGTGCTAATTGTTACAATTACAATATTTGGGAACTCAATTATATTTTAAGCATTGATTGTATCGTTTAATTTGAGTGGGGTACGGGTACGTTGCGTACATAGTATAAATAGGGTCACACTAGCTTCATTGTAGGCAATTAATATAGCAAGCTGTTAACAATGGAGAGGAGGTCTTTTGCATTGTTTGTTCTCCTCCTAGTCGTCCTTGCTTCTCGTAAGATTTATTAATGCTAGCTAGATGAGGTCATTCATTACTGAATGTTTAATGTAAACTTTTTTTTGTATTTTTGTAATGCTTGTGTACGCATTATATATGCAGAAGGAATAATGGAGGCGGAGGGAAGAATGTGCGAGTCGAAGAGCCACCACTACAGGGGAGCGTGCTTCCGAGACCACAACTGCGCCATGATCTGCCGTACCGAAGGCTTCTCCGGCGGCAACTGCCGTGGCTTCCGCCGCCGCTGCTTCTGCACGCGCCGTTGCTAGCGAGATCGAACATATATGCATGCCTGCATGCTTGTAGTTTTCATTTCCAATTTCATTCCTTTTGCTGTTTCGATCCATCTTTTGATTTGCATGTCGTCGTTTTTTGTTATTTCACCTTGGCTGGATTTTTAATGGTGTTGATCGCTACCAACTTTAGGTGTATTTGGATTTGTGTCACCTGTTTCGTCGTTTCTTCTCCGTGTGCAACTGCAAGCTGCATGTAATCTCTTGTCTCATGTTTAATAAAAAAGTCTTTTTGTCCTCATCTATTTGGGTATACGCTGTTTATTTTATTCCTTGTATATGTAATGTAAACCGGCGACTTTCAATATCAGTTATTCTTACATGCGTGCCTCACTCACTAGTCACTATAGTCAGTCAGGGACAGGGTTGTAATTGTTAGAGCATCTAATAGTGGTAAAATCCCTGACTATAGTGAGTGAGCCACGCATGTCGTCGAGCCAAAATTGGGTCCAGGTGAATACAGAAGGATCAATCCACCGCGACCTCACTACTACTGCATTGGCGGGAGCGATCCTTAAGAGATGAAGAGGGCGAATGGCTGGCGGGATTTGTATGCAATCTCGAGACATGCTCCGTACCGATAGTTGAGCTTTGGGGTATCTTTTACAGTCTGCGCATGGCGTGGGATACGTGACACCGTCGGGTGGTCCTCGAATCTGACTCTCAACTGATCATCGGCCTCCTAAATGCCGATATCCACCCATCACATCCAATTAATAGCCTGGTACTCCATTGCCAAAGCTTTTTGTGTAGGGATTGGGTATTCCAGTTCCAAAACATCTAGCGGAAAGCCAACCGAGTCGCCGACTTCCTCGCTTCTCACGCACATAGCTTGTCTTGGGTATCACGACCTATGTACTCCCCCGAGAGGGTCTTTTGCCTTATTACTTGACAATGTGAAGGGGGTGGGTTTCGGCTTTCCCCTGGCGTTTGCCAAACTAGCCTTGTTCTAATAAATTACAGGGAGTCCTTTCTCCCACTTGACCCAAAAAAAATGTCCATACTATATATTATCTTGAAACTGGAAGCATAGTTTCAATTTAAAGATATTATAATGTGATTTTGCATCGAGTACATAGAAAAAAATGATGTAACCGAACGCAAATCTTGAGTCCTTGGATTTCACTTTTATATGAAAAGAAACATTTCCAAAGTGAAAGCTGTTGTTATCATTGCTCATATGGTTTGCTGCTAACCTGCGTCTCTTCAAGTTCAAAATTGATAATAGCTGAATCCTTTTCTTTCACTATAAATGTGCTTTCAATTTGAGGTTGGACCTTGTTCATCATCTCCAAACAGATCATCATATGCAACAGGAACCCTAATCCTTTCGTAGACAGACACTCGCTTCTCTTCAGACTTGGGTTGTTCATGCTGGTCTTGCTTTGGTGTCTTTGGGTTCTGGGAATCGCTTGGAAGGCTTTGTTTGACATCATTCTCAGCTTCTTCAATTGGTTCCATTTGAGAAACATCGTCATTCTTTGTAACAGGATGAACGTTGCTTGACTGCCTAAATTGCTTCTGTAGAATGGGAAATCAAGCAAGTTAATTACACATTGCATTCACCGAGTTAAACAACACATTAAGCATGTTAACAATCTCATGTCAGGCAAGTGAAGTTGATTAGACAAGTAAGAAAAAACATATATGATATCTGAAAAAACAAGGATAAAAAATGCTCATCAACACAGAATTAGAAATGAATATTTTCAGTCTCTTTGCACTCCATCTTATCTATTGCATAATCTACAGCTACAAGCAGACGGAAAATTAATAGACTCGGATCAGAATAGCAAAGTTATACCAGATCATTAATATACTCCAATAGACAAAATCAACAGGATGAACCAACTAGCCATGGCAGAGCAATAAAAAAGTAAACTAAAATAAAGTCTCTTCTCTATATTTTTGTCCTACCACAACTTCACCCTAAACAGTTGCCATTTCATGATACTTCCAATATATAGACTGTTTGTTAAGGATTTCTATTCTGATGAGAGTGGACCCTCTTTATGATGGGTTCTAACTTAGGTTATCATTCATATCATAACTAAACCATTTATATGCAATTCATATATATCTTCATCAACACAAAAGAGAAGAGTGAGTAGTACTCAAAGAGAACAAGGAATATGTAGTAATAAATGCAAGATCAATACAGATGAAGTTTAAGAGCTTTGCTAACCTCAAACTCTCTCCCCTTTTTCATTATCTCTCTATAGGCATTTGGTTCCCTTGTTTTCAGTACATTCCACAATATGCCACCTCCACTACGGAATCGTTTACCATCAGCAGTCTTCTGACCTCCACAAGCCTGAATTGTGTCTACCTGCAACAGTATATCAGAAACACAGATGTAAGAATGTACACAAGTGCAGTATGTAACCAAATCACAGTTTACCACAAATAAAAATAGCAAACACATATTGTACCCGATTAACGGCATCTTCACAAAGCTTTAGTGGAGTATTTCAGGATATCCATTCAAATTTATTCATACTGACAAAATAGCTTGTTGAAGACATCCAAACATATTAGACACCTTTCTCAAACATCAATAAAGATGAATATCACAAAAAAACAGATCAAGGCAGGCGATTAAACACAAGGAGAAATTCATCTAATCTAACTCAGACATAACGCTCATTCTAACTTAGCATAGCAAGCAAAGAATCACAATGACATCAAGTTTATCACAAGCCAAGGAGCATTTGATTTACCTTTAAGCTGAACATAATCAAACTATTCTAAAGATTTAACTTTATTATTCAATATGCAAAAGGACGGGTGAAGTTTTCATTAGTATTTTATCAGGCCAAAATTCAGTATCAACAGTTGTATAGTGCAAAATTATTCATCAAGTGCATCTTGGGTCAGAAATCTGCAGAGCTGAATGCATAGATGCGTTTGCAATAAGGCATCAGCAAGGACGAATCACATTATGAATACAAAGAAAGCAACCATTACAAACTGAGCAGAGATCAACTCTTTGCTTGGAAGTCCATGAAACATTTAGTATTTATCATAGTATTGGAATATTAAGCAAATTTATAAAAGGGCATTTAGCAGGGTCTGAGAAAACAGCAACATCAGCCTATACACGAAAAGGAATTGAACATTGTATAGGCACAGTTATACAACATTGAGTCAAGATTAAAATGTTTATGACAATGAATAGGTAGCATAGGAGGAAGTATAAAATTACACGAGGAACACCAGTCATTGGATCATGGCTGTGTTTAGGATCTTTATAGAAGCTTAGTTCGTTATCCCAAGAAAACACACACTACACACTTTAGCTTAAGCTCCTAAAAATGGTTAAATTCTCATTTTAGCTTGTTGTCCAAGCAAACCCATAGTGAACAACTAGGTAAGAATAACCAAAAAAATAGGAGATCAACAAGCATTGAACAAAAACAAAACAAAACGATTAATCCCAATGAGTAATAAATAAGAAACTAGTTACATACAGCCATATCTCATGCTTAGAATAGTTTAAACAAACAGAAAGATATTCTTAGAAAAGGTGGATTGGGTAGAGCGATGGAAACTGCTATATCTCATGCGGAATATAACTTTTTTTTATTGTTTAGACATAATGCAGATTGCAGACTCCTCATATGTCCCAAAAAAATGTACACACTCCTCGTAGCATTACAAGCACCACATACCTCTTTCACAAGGTCACAGAAGGCAGAGATTCCGAGACAGCCAACAGCGCTATATACAAGGTACGACTTCTTCTCTTTCAATCGCCTGCAAACATCTAAGACCAGCCTGACAATCAAAAGGAACTTGTAATTAGGTTCCCATCTTGATGTGTGATCATCTAAATTTTGATCAATGACTGATTAGTTATCAACTCTATCATTAGAAAGAAATTCTTTCAAGTTTTAACAGCATAACATACTATTGCTAATGAGGCCACAGGTCACTAATAAAGAAAAAACATGCTGATAAATCACTTACAAGGCCCATTTAACGACCATCCAAACAGACCTCATAGTGAGTGAGCATCAGCAAATCACTAATCTCTCTAAGCAAAAGGCTATAAGCTCGGGATATGTTAGTACAACTCAAAATGCCAAGGAAAGGCAACTACAGCAACAATCTTTCGGTAAAATTTTATGTAGCCAAGAATTTCACTACAAAAGTTAATGGGAAGATAGATATATGCTAAGGCTAATTAGCCAAATTAACTGGAAGTAAAAAATTAGTAAAGTTAACTAGAAGAATTTCACTACAAGAATTTCAGTAAAATTCAATGTAGCCAAGAATCAGTAAAATTTTATGTAGCCAAGAATTTTTCTAAGCAAAGGATAAGCAGAGGCTGCATTAAGCTGCTAACCATCAATAATACAATCTTCACCTAAAACATACAAAATATAACTGGATATAGCAAACATTAACTAACCTAAACTTAAGATGCAATAACAAATATAAATCCACCTTGAATAGAAGAAGGCAAACAAACAAAATTCATTACACAATAGGATAATCCTAATATAGAAATGTCAAGAGACGCAAAGTAGACAAGTAGAAGAAAGCAAAAAGGAACGAAGAGAAAATATATCTTGCAAACCAGATCACACCTGTTTACATCTGTGACATCGGATCCAGGAATGTACTTCTTTTTCTTGTTTTTCTTCTTATTGTTTCTACGTTTGCGGTTTTTACTCATTGTAGAAGTATTTCCTTCGTTGTGATTTTCAATAATAATTTCTCCTGATTCAGCATGTGAGTTTTGCACCTCCACCAACTCTCCTTCCTCTACATCAAGCATATCAACATCGTCTTCCAAGAGGTCCTCCTCTTGGATGACATCTAAGATGCTCTCTCCATCCTCCATGCCACCTATAAGGAGAATAAAAGATAAAGCTGATGAAATAAACACCCACTCATAACACGAAGCCAGATAGAATTCTGAAGATATACATAGCATATTTGCAACAGAGCTTCTGCTATAAGCTTGTATGATATGCAAGAGCAAAGAGTTTCCAACAAAACAAAATCATCAGCCAGCAAGTTTTTGTTTCATATGCAGGATTAGTCGCTAATGTAAAACACATAAATATAAATTGCCATTAGCGTATTGATTCTATGCAGTGGCGGAGGAAGATGGGCGTGGCGGCCGGGAATCTCAGCCAGCGCCAGTGGCAAAAAACAAGTGAAAATTTGGATCATTCTCAATTGAGAAATAAGAACCACGGTTGACATAAAGACATTAGGAAACAAAATTCAATTGAGAACGACAAGTTCAAACCGATCATTTTGGAGACGAGATTGTAGACTTTGACGAGGCAGAGAAGATAGGCCGGGGGTGAAGAATTCGAAACTTTCTCCCGAGTCCGTCGGTTCCGTCCTGATTCTCTCTGGTTCTGCTTCTGGTTTCCTAGGGCTGTTTATCAGTGGAATGAAACTTGGGCTTGTTTAAAGACGGGCCCGCCAGACCAAAAAAATAGAATAAAAGGAAAAAAAAAAAGCTCGTGATTTTTTTGAGGGAAAAATCTATAAGAGCATCCCCAAGAGTTTTTTCATAATTTTCTTTAAAATGAAAAATCAAAAGACATATTCTCCAAAATTATTTTAGTTTAACTCCAACAGTTTTTCTATCTTAAATATTTTTATATTTAATATATACAAAAATATCCTAGAAAAAAGTATAAAAAATAAATCAACCAATCAAAAGTTGTCATGATAGAACTTGCAATTAATGTCTTCCCTAAATTATTTTGGAGAATTCCCCAAATATAGGGAAAGGAACTCATTTTTTTGAGAAATCCCTATAATAGAGATTGAGTGAAAACTTGTATCATATTCTCCATATTCACATTTTTCAAGAATATAAGGAAGCTCTTGGGGATGCTCTAATACATACTCCCTCCGTATAAGTCTACTTGTCTTTTAAACATTTTACACATATATTAAGGCAAGAGCTAATATTACCACATTACCCCTATAATCTATCTACTTTATTTCTTGAGATGTGTGTGTGCAATTAATTGCATGGGTTGTTTGAGGGTAAAGTTGGAAAATTTTGGATAAAATACTTAAAAAGACAAGTAGACAACTAGTTAAGGCTAGAAAGACAAATAGACTTATACGGAGGGAGTATATAATTTTGTGTACATAAACACACTTAGTGCACTTGATTATAATTCACTATTCATTTTATTAAAAAAATTCATCTATATATTTATTATTGCAAAATAATTTTGACCATATTTAATACACTTAATCACAAGCAAATTCCTATTTTGAAATATTTAAATAATAAATGAGTTTTGAGTCTCATTTCAACTAATTGCTATATTGAGTTCTTAAATAAAATTTTAGTTAAAATCTATAATCTATATACATATAACATTTAAAATTTATGTATAACGTGCATTTGCTATACATATTTAATTTATGAAAATCATCTCATTTTTTATAATGTCAATTATATTAGAAGATAAAACAATCTCCTTAGCTCAATGGTTAAAGCCATGAAATTGTATTAAAAGGTCTAAGGTTCATGGACTCGATTAATCATTTTTGAAAATATTTTTAATAACCCAATGAACTCATGCTAAAATCTATATAAAAAAATTCTATCAAATGCAAATGCAACATGGAAAACATATTTTTCCAAAGTAAATTTTCTATAATAGTTTTTGCTTACTATCCTAAAAAAATTCCATGATAGTGGACACTGGACACCATATAATTCAGCATTATATTTTAAAATTAAAATTTAAAAAAATATTTCATTCATAATATATAACGCATTTTTTCGGTCTAAAAATCTAATAAGTATTATAAGTATTTTAATATATAATATGGATGTACACTTATACATTGAGATTCTACTATGATGTTTATTCTCATATGTATACTTATTACCTAGATTTATTATGCGTAATTAAACCCATATTTATGTGTATATTTGACTCATTATATATTCCATGTATTAACATATATATTTGGCCAAAACTAAACTTTTCAAACTTTTCTAATATAGATTTTATTTACAACTCTTCAAAAAATTTATGATAGTGGATATTATATAATTCAACATATATTATATTTTAAATTATAAATTTAACATATATTATTACATATTTTCATCAAAATATCTAACAATTTTTTTTGTCAAAAAACCTAACAATTAGTATAAATATTTTAATATATAATATGAATGTACACATAGAGATTCTCATAAGATTCTTATCATATGTATATTTATTATCCACATTTATTATACATCTAATTACACTCATATTTATGTGTATTTTCAACTCATTGTATTTCATGTACACATAGAAATTCTCCTAGGATGCTTATTCTCATATGTGCACTTATTATCCACATTTACTACATCTACTTACAACCATATTTATGTGTATATTTGACTCATTATATTCCATGTAATAGCTTATATATAAGTCTTATAATTAGTGAAAAGGAAGAGTAAAAGAGATTCATTTGTATTCACATTCTCTCATCTATTGTTTCTATAATTCAAATCTATATTAGTTTATAACACTTTATCAACATGAATTGTTGTAGATTGAAATATTGTTCTTTTTGGTGTTATTGTGTTACCAATTTTCTTGATTCTTCTCAAATTTGAGTTAATAAAAAAAATGGTCATAATATTCCCCATGAAATTTGTATTCTTATCTTATAGAAATGAGGGAGGAGCAGCAGGAGCTATTCACGATTATCAATTGGTTAGGTTATGTGAGTTGATCACTATTGATTTTCATTTGTAATTTTACAAGGTACGAAGTAAATTTTGTTTCTTTGAATTTATCTCTTCATTATTTTGTGTTATTTTAGTTTTATATATGTTGATTTTCATTCACCTCATGTGTATAGATTTTCTTTTACACTTTCAAATATAACTTTTTATATTATTTTTCTCAAACATATGAATGAATAAATAATTTTTCTCCTTTCATGTTATAGATTATTATTTATAAATTCATAGGTAGTAATATGCTCACATCTCTAATTGTTGTAAAGAGATACATATCGCCAATAATGTTGAATCGAAGAAATTGACAATAATAATTTATTTGATAAAAAGGGATGAATTACATTTTTGTAAATTTGTCTTCAAATCATTTATTAGATAGTCTCTCCAAATCATGTATTTACATGCACGTGAATGAAATATATAATTGTTTTAAAATTATATGTCCTTAACTTCTATTTGTATACCAAAAAATTAACATACTGAATTTATAAACTTATACTGTTTTCTCTCATTTAAATCTATGTATATAAATATCCTATATTATATATTTTATAATAGTTTCAAGTCAACTTAAAAAATTCAAGAATCGAAATATTATATGCATTGAGATTTGAGGTGGAAAGTTAAATGGAATAAATTAAATTTAAAAATATTTTGTTAGAATTTAATTAATTTAATTTTAATCTCAATATTTTTTAAAATAAAAAGAATATATTTAACATTAATGCAATTTTACAGGTCGATAAGTAGAAAATATACCCCGTGCGTACGTACGGGTATGTCTACCTAGTTGCATGAAAAGAAAATCAAATTCTTTAAGGAGTGTTGTGAACTTGTGATCGATCGGTAGTACTATCTATAACTATATATTAAAGCTGTCCCTTTTCGAGCCACCAGAACGATTCTGGCCCCACTTCATATTTAAAAAAAACTTATTTTCCATTCAAATTATTTCTACTTTTTCATTTTTTTTATTTCTATCTTATTCTAATTTAAAAATATAATTCTTATCTTAACAACATTCTACTATATTATTAATAATTAAAAAAAGATAAGTTATCTAAAAATTATATTATCTACTTATGTTTCTTACGATCAAAGATAACTTTTTTTTTTTTCAAATAACTAGTTTTACCCGTCATACCATGTCCGACTACGATTCGATATTTTATATACATTATAAATAAGATATTAATGAATAAATAAAATATAATATAAACTTTAATATAAGTAATTTATTGCTCGTAGAATGCATAATTTTTTAATCAAATATTATATTCTTTATATTCTATTATTTTTCATGTACGTAAATTTAGAGTTTATTAAATAATTTATTATCTATTTTTATTAATTTTAAATTTAGAAATATTTATCATTATTTTTTATAAAAGAAAATCACAACATATTTATAAATAAATTCATCAAAACATATATTCTAAAAGATTTATATTTATTTTAAAGTATTTTTAAATATTTTATCTTTAGTTTTAAATACTTGTATAAGGAAGCTTTCAAAAGATATTGTTATACTAAATAGATATTTGTTTGATGTTAGAGATAAATTTAAATAGTTAAAAAATAATTTATAATAATATAAATAAAAATTATTTTTTTAAATATGAGGTGGGACCAGAATTGTTCTGGTGGCTCGAAAAGGTATAGCTTTAATATATAGTTATAGATGTTCTATTGTGTTTTGGTTTTTATTTTTCGATTATATTTTTATAGATTGAGTTATCTATTTATCTATTAGAGATATTTTTCTTATTTTTTTAAGTAAAAATCTATCTATTTTTATAAGGTACGAAAATTATAATTATAATATATATATATATAATATAACTATAAAAATATTAGGATATTTATTTTATATTCAGATAGAATGCATATATGCTAGGTTTAGATAATCTATAACTATATATTAAAGGGGTGAATTTCTTCTATGGTCCCTAACCTATCACATAAAGTTCTTATTAGTCCCTAACCTTTGTAAATGTTTTTTTAGGTCCCTAACCTTTGAAAAGTGTTACTATTTGGTCCTTTTTCATTTTAGGCTTTAAGTTTAATTACAACCAAACACCCAAACTTTATATTTATTTTGTCATAATATCAATATTTATTTATTTTCAAAAAAAATACCTAAATCTACACATTTTAGGAAAAAATAATAAATTATAACTCCATATTTACTCCTTTTTTTTCAAAAAATAGTACTTTTTATTAAAAAAACATAATTTTAAAAATAAAAGGTGATTTATAAATATTTATTGCCCTCTTATTGAATTTAATAGTCATTAAAACATTTTATAAAATTAAAAAAAAACTAATTTCACAAAAAAAATCTAACTTCCCCTATTTACCCATTATTTATAACTTTTTATAAAGTGATTTTTTAATCCATCACTTTTTATAAATTATTTTATAAACCTCATAAAAATTTTATAAAAGAAATTTTTATATAAGAAAATCACCCCTTATTTACCCTAGCCTTTGTTAAAAAAAAACTAGTAATATTTACCCATTGTTAAAAAAAACTAGTGAAGTGATTTTTAATCCATCAATTTCTTGCAATTATTTTAAAAACTTCATAAAAACTTGATAAAATAAATTTTTATATAAAAAAATCACCCCTTATTTACCCTTTGTTAAAAAAATATTTCTAGGTTTTTTTAACAAAGGGTAAAGAAGGGGTGATGTTATTAAATTCAATAAGAGGGCAATAGAAGAATTTTTTTTTAATTTTATAAAATATTTTAATAACTATTAAATTCAATAAGAGGGAAATAAATATTTATAACTCACATTTTATTTTTAAAATTATGTTTTTTTAATGAAAAGTACTATTTTTGATAAAAGGAGTAAATATGGAGTGATAATTTATTATTGTTTTCTAAAATATGTAGATTGAGGTATTTGTTTGAAAATAAATAAATATTGGTATTATGACAAAAATAAATATAAAGTTTGGGTGTTTAGTTATAATTAAACTTAAAGTCTAAAATGAAAAAGGACCAAATAGTAACACTTTTTAAACGTTAGGGACCTAAAAAAGTATTTGCAAAGGTTATGGACTAATAAGAACTTTATGTGATAGGTTGGGGACCATAGAAGGAATTCACCCATTTGCAAATACCTGCTACATATTTTCCTAAAATGTGTAGCTTGAGGTATTTTTTGAAAATAAATAAATATTGGTATTATGATAAAATAAATATAAAGTTTGGGTGTTTGGTTGTAATTAAACTTAAAGTCTAAAATGAAAAAGGACCAAATAGTAACACTTTTCAAAGGTTAGGGACCTAAAAAAACATTTATAAAGGTTAGGGACTAATAAGAACTTTATGTGATAGGTTAGAGACCATAGAAGAAATTCACCCTTTATAAATTAGTTTACAAATATATCTTGTTATTTTGAAAGCTACATTAATGTCCAAAACAATAGCATCTGTAAATCCGCCTACTCAAATTCGAAATCAGTAGCTGAAGATTAGAGAACATTAAAAAGAACCTAGTCTTATCAATATGAATTTTATATCCGTTCTATCAATATGAATTTTATATATAAAAAAGAGAGATTAAAAGTTTGGAGGTTTTGTTAGTATGAATAATATGCAGGCTAAAAAAAATGATTCAAACTCAGGATTCCCTTGGACATCGGATATTTCCCATTCAAAGAAGATATATGGACATACATGGTGATGGACTAATAGCATCAGTGAAAGTCGCAGGATTTCCCAGAACCCATAAAATTTTCAAAAATTACCAAAAACGAAAGAATTAACTGTTAACAAGATACACCAACTGGATTTGTGATAACTTAAAATTGAAACTATCAAGAACCGTGGAAATCACACACTTGAATCCAAATTCTACAACCACACCACAGAATGATAAAACTATTGAGAAGCCTCGCCATTTCTTCTGGCGGGTGTTTGTCTTGCATGGTGTTTCCTTCCTTTGGCTCTCTTGGCCTTCATACGCCGTTTCTTCTCATTTGCATCGACCCAGGTGTAGTCTGATGGTATATGAAAAGGGTCAACGTCGTCTTTACAAAACCGTTGACTGTCACTGTCACTAGATTGGCCGCCTCGGCTTCCTCTCATCCATGAAATCCAGGATGAGCCCTGATCTGATGAGTCCTTAGACTTGGTCTCCTGGAACTCGTGTACTGGACTGGACAGAGGAGTGGAGAATTCCTCGGTTGATTGAAGCTCTTCGAATTTAGTGAAGGTAACGATGACCCGGATGGTGGGAACAATTGGGATGGCAAGCTGAAATGTCAAACCATATGAGTTGGATGTAAGAGAACTAGGATTGCATTTGCAATACGGTGAGTACCAACAATTGAGAAGCTGTGTTAGTTATTATGAAAAGGTTCAGCCAAGCGGATTCTTGATGTCCAGAAAAGAACAAAACTTTGAAGCATCAGGAGTATTACCAAATTAATCAACCTTTTTTTGTGCAACAAATCAATCAACTTCAGAATAACAAGAATCGTCACTTTGGCAATTAGCTATCTCTAATGATAGACAATCTATGTACACATTATTTAGGGATATAATAAAATGAGTTATAACTTATGGCATCCCAATTCAAGTTACTTGGGGTACTTCAGTTTATGCTACTAATCACCCTATATTCATGTGTAGTGTTGGCTGTATCCAAGTGTCAAATCAGTACAAGTGCTAGACAAGATTCAAAGCTAATATAACCAGCATCCTCCTCCTCCCAAATGGTCAAAAGGTCATGTAGCAGTTACAAAGAGTGGTCTTTTTCATTATTTTATCGCACTATATTGGACTAGATTCCATATAACAGCTTAGAAGTTGACATAAAAACTATCCAGATCAATGGCAGATATTTCAAAACAATTTATGATTTTTTTTTCAGTCAAAAAAACCCAACTTACAATGTGTAAACAAATATGACCCAAATTAAGATATAGCATATAACTTGAATACCAATCTAGCTTTTAGCAGGTGGTTCAGAATAAAAAGCACATGTTAGTATTGAAGTAGTTCAAAAATAATACATGAAGACTAACAGAAAAAGCAACCGAATAAATATCACTCACCTTGGCTGGAAAGGTGCCAGCAGGTAGTTTAGTAGTTAATAGCTCCCTCAGTCTTCTAACAGCCTTAACTTTATTTGCTAATATATCAAGCAAAGGCAAAAGCTCTTCAGTTTTCAAAGGAAAATCCGGCGTCAACCATAAAACGGGTCTCAAACCCTTCTTAAACTCGCTCTCTAGCTTAGTAGATGACTCACTAGAGGATCCTTTCTTTTTCTTCATTTTACCGCCCTTATCTTTTCCATTCTTCGCCTCCCCAAAACTATCAATCCTCTTAGGATCTTCAGCTGCATTCTTTGACCCTTTTTTGTTCCAACCAAACAAACTCTTCTTTCCTTTAGCAATTCCATTAGAATCGCCATTTTCAGGGCACTCACTCTCACCATGAACCTCATCCTCATAAGAATTTCCCATACGGAGGGCAGAGTCCAACTGTTTCCTTTCTTGGTCAGTCAATACGTCATCAAGATCATCATTTTCACCGCCATTGGCAATCCTATCTTCATCATCAACACCAAAAAGCTCCTCGTCAGTCATTGCACCTGGGACCCGCCTTGATTTCACACTTACCATGACATTCAGCATATCATAAACCTTGGCCTTCCAACTCCCAACCATTTCAGTCCTCTCCTGTCGCCTCCAATTTAAATGTGGCACAAGCTCAGCTTGTGTAACATCAATTCCTGGTCTATAAGTATTAGTTCTAGACATAACCGCCACTTCATTTGCCACATCAGCTTCAGAAGGCTGAGCGCCCGCTCCCTCCAAAGCATTTGTAATTTCCTTTTCCTTATGAGAAAGCACAATTAAAGAACCTGTAGGCAAAGATACATTACCATCAACAGACGAATACCCTTCCCCTAAAAATAGAAAAGTTTGATCAGATCTCTGAATTCGAAACCCATCAAACCCAGCAAGAGTCATGTCAGCACGGAGATTTGAGCCACGTTTCCAAATACGGTAAGTATCCGATGGGGCAATTCGACCTATAAAAGGAATCACAGAACTCTCAAAATGGAAAGAGATCTCCATATAGAAATCCCGAATTCTAGAAGCTGAAGCAATAAGCCTAGGAAGACGACGACACCACTTTGCCCAGGCAAGTGGCTGATAATACCTTGCAATGATCATTGCAATTTGCTCTTCTCTTGTGCAAACGGCTTCTTGGAGAGCGTTCCAGCCATTTTCGTTTTGCAAACTCCAATCAGCACCAGAGGCCATCAAGATCTCAGCAGATACAGGATCCTTAAGACGAACTGCAAGGTGTAACGGGGTTTCTCGGCCTGGCACATCACGCCGGTCAATCATGGATGAGAATTCATCAGCTTGTTGCTCAGCTGCTACTGACTGAGCCTCTGTAGTGATTTCTCCAGCCTTCGCCAATTTAGGAAGGGAAGCAATTAGGGTTTTTAGAGCTGCATAGTCCCGGCGAAGAACAGCTGAATGAGCTGGGCTATGAGTATACTTTGACAAATCTTCCATCTGGGTTGCTCAAGTATTGTTTTCTCTTTGTCGGATTCAAATCCTAAACTATAGCACCATTCATCTTCTACCCATCATCATACGATCCAGAATTCCCAGATTCCTAGGGTTTACGAGCGGAGCACCAACTCCTTCACAAATCATGAAATTCAAGTTGACCGCAAACTTTTTTTTGAGAAAATCTTGAGAGAAGAAGGAAGAAAAACCTCCAAAATCTTCAAATTTCTTCAGACGCACATCACGCTACCCATCAGTAAATTGGCAGATTAATGTAAAATGACCCGAGTCCCCTTCTTGCAAATTTATCTTCAAATTCCACAACACACACAACATAAAGTAAGAAGCAAGCAACGCTGGCAGAAGCAAGAAACCCGGAGGAACAAAACAAAAAAACACTAGCAATTAAATTCAACAGATTTCTTTCCCCTCTTTCCACACCTCAAATTGGGAGATAAACCCAGATTTCTATAATAAACAGTTGGCCTTGATCAGATACGAAAAAAGATGCAAAAGGGTACCTTGAAAAGATGGAGCATTTGCAAGATAAGGGGACAAAAACTTGAAGGACGACCGAGGATTTTTTCCTCCTCGTTGCTCTACGCCACTAATAGCCGAAGAAAAAGAATTGACTATTCTTCATTTCTTCTTCCTCGCTTGTGCGAAATAGAGTGAAATTGGGGGCACCCTGGTTGAGATCTAAAGTAAGTTGACGAACCCTGAAAAGAATCCAACGACTTGGATCTACCCACTTTCCTTCACCTTCTCCTGAACTCGCGCATTGTGTAGCGGCAGGTGAAATCGTACGGTACGTGACACGGTTATTATGAAATGCACATCCTAAGATTAATGTATAGTACTCCGTATATTATTACTTGATAGTGGTTTCAAAATAGTGAGGAACAAGCCATATTGGTAGTGAAGACAATTAAAATCAATGAAATTTTGCTGAGGGTTGACAGTACGGGAATGACCGAATGAGTGTATTTAATTCCCTGCTCAGAGTCTCACACTCACACCCAGATCTTTCTTTTTCTCTGTCACCTCTGCGGAATGATCTGTTTTGTGTAGATCTACAGAAACCGAACATTGAATTTAAAATTTAAAAGTACTACAGTATTTATGATAAGGTCTAAAAATCGTGGTAGGCTGTAATAAAGTCACTTGTCAATGTAAAAATATTTAGGTGTAAAAAAATAAATAACTAAAGAAATTTTTTGTTGATTAGAGACATTAATCTAAGGTTCAGCTAAATGTACATCATTTTCAGACTATGTGTACATTATTTGGTGTGTCTAATGTATGTTTTGGTGTGCCTATTTTATGCGTATAGGGATAAAATGGGAAAAAAACTAAGGCACGGGGACTATGCACCTCTAGTGCGACTATGCAGATTGTGCACAAACGTTGCACGATCGTGCGCTTACTTTCAGTAAGCAACCAAGGTTGTGCGCATATATTTTGATATTTAACGACCACATAGTTACTAAATACCAAAATATAAGGCGGGAATTACTTCTATGAACCGGAACATGTTCGCGACCACAACGTGGTCACTAAATCCAAATAATGAGATTTAGCGATCACATTGTCACGAATTCGCTGATTAAAATAAAAAAAAAAGAATAAAAAAAATAGCGATCGTGTGGTCGCTAAATACCTAGGTTATTACGTCGTGTAACACTATCTTCTTTATTTCCTCCTTCCTCCTCTCCTCCTCCCTCTCTCTCGCCGCCAGATCTCCCTCCACTCATGCCTCCCTCCTCCTCCTCGCCGACCCGCATATCCTCTCTCTCTTTGGATCTTTCCCTTTCCGTGGTCCTTTCGCACACCATTGGTCTCGCCAAGCGCTTCTCGTAAGCCGCCTCCTCCACTCCTGCTGCCCTCCTCCTACTCCCTCCCTCTCTCTCTGGATGACTGGATCTCTCTCTTTCCTCATCTCCTCTCTCTCTCACCACCAGTCTCGCCAAACGCTTCACGCCGGACCACCTCATCGGCTGCCTCCTCCACTTTCGTGCCACCTCGCTGCCGCCCCACCACCTTGGGCGTAATGACCTCGCCCGAGACACTTGAAACACTTGAAGTCTCTCGCTCTTGTTTCTCCATCTTGCTTTGGCCGTGGTAGCACATCTTTCTTCGGCTGCTGACTGGATGTTTCTCGCTTAAATTCAGGCCTCCTAGGCCGACTTGGAGTAAAGGTGGTCAAATTAGTGGATTACGGTTTTGGGTTAGAACTCGGTGACGCCTTGGAGGAAGATTCTTGTAAATATGGTTAGCATAGTGCAATACTTCCTCAATCTCGGTTCCCCTAGAAAATGCGATATACTCACATGTGATTTTAGTTTGGAATTCAAACCATGAATAAATTTAGAGATCACATACTCGTCGGAGAATTGAATATTGGATCGAAAAATGAGTATGCAAAGCTCATGGTAGTACTCATTGGGAGTCTGAGTGCCTTGGTGTAGTTTCTCCAACTTGGCATGAGTCCTCTTGACATAATCAAGTTCTCATTGCCTTGTATTGCAACCTACAATTGAAGGCAAAGTCGATGAAGTGGATGGTGGAAATGGCAACTCTCCTCGCGTCTTCATAACCGTAGTAGTCAAATATTGACTCGGTATTGGCTAACGAATCAAGTCAAGCATCGACTCCTAATGTGCTGGAAAAGGGTTGGATTTGAAGCTTGATTCCATGTCTCCCTCCCTTGGTAACGCTCTTCTTGATCAAATTGTTGGGGCTGCCAATGGGGCGGCTACGACACACGCTTGGCTGCACGGGTCGGGTATCCACTGCGTGGAAAGAGGCTAATCGACCCCAGAAAGGAAAGCATTGGTGGATGACAAAAGAACTCGTAACCTGTATGGTTAGTCGTAGGCAAAGAAATATTATTAGGATAAGTAGAAAAAGGAGTGCTTCCAATTCTTACCACTGTAGTCGACACATAAGATTGAAAGGCATCATGCTCTGAAGGTTGTCCTTGCAACTCATGATGGACGTGGGGGTACATAGGATGTCGAACCCTACTCCAACTTGAAGCCATGACACACCACATAAGAAGGGTCTCCATGCACCCCTCTGGATACAACGGGACTAACTCGGTTGACACTCAAGACTACATTTTTGTGAGATCTCTCTTCCGATGCCTCAAATTGAGAGTTCATGGACTGAATTGATTGTTGAATGGATTGCAACATGGTCTCCATTGATAGCAACATAATTGTCGGTGGAGGGTCAAGCCGACCCGTGCCATTGATACATGTGTCTGTCGTATTTCACACACTATCCAAACAAATCAAATCCAACAAACACAAGTGATATTGCCAACCACACGATTCACCCAAATTGACCTATAAATGAAACCAAATCAAATGTACGACATAAGCAAACTAACTTCTCTAAGACTTCGACGAAGTAAGAAGCTACTAAGCTACTAAGGGTGCTTCTCTCTACTCCGAACTCTTATGTGAGTGATTCCAACTTGAAGAGTTAGATCTATGAGTCTATTTGAAATCTTCAAATTTTGAGATCAAGATCATTTGTGGACCAGAAGTGATGATAGTTCCACCGAGGTGTCACAGAATCACCCAAGAAGAGATTTCAATGGGAATTTAAATGAGATTGATTGAGATTGATGAAGTGGAGATGGAAGCTGACTGAAATGGGACAGTTTTATATGAGATGAAGAGTGAAGGATATGGATGTGCTCTCAAACGGATATTACGCACCTTCAAGAAACACAAATTAGGGTTCGATCTAGGATATGAGTCGCCTAGAAAGTTAGCTCCAAGAGATCGATATGAGTCACGATATTCAAAACCCAAACCACCCAAAGATATGGATTTTCATTGTGGAAATTTATAGTGAAACAAATGAATTTTGGTTTCAACATAATCTACCCTAACAATTGATGCCCTAGTGGCGTATAGAGACAAACAAGGACACAACCGTCCAAAGGGCCCTCTCGGCACTCACCTGGCCCCTCGCTACTTTGCTCAGCGTCCTTGGCACATATGGTCCTCATTTGATCAATTAAATCCTCTCCAGAAAGGTAGCTCAAAGGAACTTGAGAAGTTCTCGACGGAATTGGCTCAACAACCCTAGTGCTCGGCGCACCCGCAGCCATCGTGCCATGTATTGCCATCCTCGGCGTCGGTTCCGGGTATGCGTCGCACATGATGTGACATAGTCACATAAGAGGATCTTTAGAAAATTAATCAATTTCTGCCTATTAGCTTGTGCAATTTTTTGTATAAGGTTATTACAAAGGTTTTGGTTAATCGTATGTAGTTTATTCTCCCCAAGCTTATTGGTCCTATGCAAGGGGAGTTTTTTCCATGTCATTTGATTATTGATAACATTGTGTTGGCTAAAAATGTTGTTCACTCTATTTAAAAGATATCTAGAGCAGGGGGATGGATGTTGCTTAAGTTGTATTTAGAAAATGCGTATTATAGGATCATGTGGGATTTGGTCTTGGGTTCTCGGATGATTGCGTGTGTTGGATTTGTGAGTGCCTTTGTACGACATCTTTTATGCTGCTTTGGAATGGAGATGTAATTGATATGTTTGTTCCGTCCAAAGGCTTGAGATCGGGAGATCCCATCTCTCCTTATATGTTCATTTTATGCATTAAGCGTCTAAGCCATACTATTCTTCAGGTTATCAAATCCAAATCCTAGAAACCCATTTAGATTTTTTATGATGGTTCGGAGTTGTCATATATTTATTTGTTGATGGTATTATGTTGTTCGATGAGGCTTCGTGTTGAAAGAGTTTCTTGAGAACAAATAAATTTATAAGCAAGACCCCGTTGTGTATAGCATAGTCAGGTTCGTCCACGGGAGAGAGTCAGTATCAAGTTTTGTTCTTACTTAGGGCTCAAGTAATCAATCAAAGGTAGGGTTTTTATCAATAAAGAGAGAAAATCTAAGGTTTTGGTATCCCCACAACAATAATTATGCATACATACACCAATGAAACACATAGATCATGCTTTTATCACATAAAGTTGCTAATTTTCGTTAACTAAGAAAGTAAATCAACTAACTTTCGTCTAATCAATAAACTTACTATCTATCTCTTCTACTTCAACTTACACTGATCCGCTTTCGCTTCAAAACCCTAATTGGCTAATTCTGATTCAAAGTTTCTGCTTTCGCTTCAACTATGAACAAGACATTCCTTTCCACTTTCGTTTCAAGGATCAAGAACAAGAGAATAGATTCATGATAAAAACAATCAAAACATGATCAAGAGCAAACATACATAACCATTGTTGGGTTTAACCGCAACCTTAGAGAGAAAGACTACTCACCATTCATGATTGAAAGCAAAGAAATTGAATTAAAAGACATACAAATTGAATCCAAAACAAAATTTGTCTTCCAAGCAAACTCCAATCTCGTCTCTTTATCTCTATTTCACACCCCTCTCCTCTTCTCTCTTTCTCTCCTCCTCAAAATTCCCCTCCAAAAGATGATATAAAAACTAGAGCTAGACATGAGTATTTATAGAGAAACTAAAGCTATCTATAAGGAAATAAATCTTCTAAAAGATATATTCCTTAAAGAAACTAATAAAAGCATAAAGATATGGGATAAAAGATCATTAAATGTGCCCACTCGGATTTCCCTACCGACATGGGACCCTCGGTACCGACCCCATCAGGGTCGGTAGAGTTCAGTTGCTGAATTCTCGACTTTCTTCTTCCTGGGGACCTCGTTAATGACCTTGACCACCTCGGTAATGACCTTTGCCACCTTGGTAATGATCTTTACTGCGTTGAAATTTGGCTCGAAACCAAGACGTCTCCCTCATTATTTGGGTCGTTAACCTCCTTTTTGCCTTGATTCTTCTTCCTTATGCTCGGTAACGGGTCTCTAGACTTCTCTCATGGCTTGAACTTGATCTCAATATCTTTCTTGAGTGCTTTATTCCTTCGGTTTCTCATCTTCTCCTAAAATATGCTCCAAACAGCTCCAAAACCTATATAAACACCACCAAAGCTTATGTAGACCCCATATCATAAGAAAATACGAAAACCTACACAAACAACTCAAAACAAAACACAAAACTAAAGAAGAAGTCTCAAACACACTAAAATATACTCTAAAAACACAACTAAAAAGGCGGACATCCAAACACCTCATACCTACTTAGACTTGCTTGTCCTCAAGCAATCAACTAGAGATCAATCAAAATCATCATCACATTCTTCAAGTCAATGCCCTTATCAAAAACAACATCATAAGCACAAGTAGAAGAAATAGATAAGTGAATCTAACATCATCACACATATAAGAGCAACCTCAAGCAAACGCAACTAAAAATCCAACCTCACAAGGGTAATGTATTTTACTCAACTCTCAATTGTTTAGGCTTAGAATGACAACTCTCAACTCAATCCAATATGCAAAAATTCATAGTCATTGTTACATATATCACCAAACTCTCCACCGGAGATGTCAAAACACATGAACATCATCAAGAGAACTTAGGGTCAATGAAAAACTTCATTGAAGCTTCCATTCGGCCGGGTTATAATGGGGTTTGGTAATAACAATAAGGCGTGGAAATATTTTGGCTATGTGGTGCTAAAAATCCGAGAATATAGACTCCTAAACTTACAACACAACTCACCTACTCTTCAAAACAACTTACCAAACTCACTAAACATTAAAGCACACTCAACTCATTAACCCATTTAAAATCCCAACTAATCTTGCTTAAAATAACAAGGAGGATTTGGCTCATGCAGTTTATTCACTACTTCAACCTTATTTCCTTTTCAACTTTTTCTCATCTTTTTTTTTCTCGAGTTTTTCATTGCTGATTTTTTTTCTGGAAAGGTCGGTACCGATCCTACTAGGGTCGATAACGATATCAATGTTTTGATTTTTTTTCTTTTCTTTGTTTCTTTTCTTAGTGCGTACAAAGAACCAAACTCCTTTTACATAACAAACTGCATGCTTATCAAGTACCCAACCCAAATTACCCCACACTTGAACCAGTACATCTTACTCAACAAAATCAAGTCCTACCAACTAAGTCCTAATCCCCTGATAGGGTCAATCTAATATCGGCTAGGGAACAATTTTGTGGAGCTAAAAATAGAAGGCTTAAAGGCTCAACTTGGCTTCAAAAAGAGGATGATGATAAAGTAGGTAAAAAGAGAGGATAAAAGTGGTTTAAAGAAATAAGTTACCTTTGCCCTAAGGTGGCTTCTCTTCGGCTTTGTAGGGATCAAGAGAATCCCCATACTTATCCGGAAGAACATCAAAGTTTCTTTATAAGAGATGTGGTCCTCTATCATTAATCAATATGCTCGGAAGTCCTACATAAGGGTTAGAAAAATCCGAAAACCAAGGGGGTTTCGACTCTTTCACAACATGAATAGTAGGATGGGATATAGAACAAGGATATAAGAAAGGATCATGACCGAAATTAATTGGATTAGAGTAAAAGACTCACCGGGATTGATCAGACATGGGGTCGTTACCGAGATAGATGGGGTCGTTAACGACCTTGTTGGTTGCATCAAATCTTCGGTAACGGGCTGGAATTCGCCCTCAGCATTTTGATCCTTCAGAGAATGGTCGGTACCGACACATGGGGGGTTGGTAGGCTCCTCGGTAAGTGTGACTTCCTTTAACTATCTTGTTTCTATACTCAGAGAAGGGTCGGTACTGACCCATGGTGGGTCGGTAGGCTCTTTAGTACTGCTTTTAGCGACCTCTTTCACGGCAGGATTGAAGCGAAACTCGACCTTCTCTTCTCCAATATCAAAGTGAGGAGTCCCTTCCTAACATCAACACGTGCCTCAGCGGTGGCTAAGAATGGCCTCCCAAGAATGATTGGCACCACATGGTCTTTTTGCATCTCCATAACTATGAAGTCGTTTGGGATAAAGAATTTGCCTACTTGAACAAGGACATCCTCAACAAATCCAGTTGCTTTGACACATGATCCATTCACCATATAAAGATTCATGTTGATAGGTTCCAGTGGTCCCATATTGGCCTTGGACCAAATAGAGAGTGGTCGGAGACTAGCATTGACACCTAAATCACACAAAGCTTTAAACTAATAAGCTCCCATCCCAATTAATGGCAAGCTTACCTGGATCGCCTAGGTTTTCTAGGAGTTCTATGGATTGGACCTCGTTAGTTAGCTTTGGTATAGGCAAGCATTTCATTAAGAGCCTCAGGAAATGGTATAGAAATATTTAGACCTTGAAGAATTTTGACAAAGCGTCTAAACTTTCCTTCCGTGACATCATTAGCTTTCTTGGTCGAGAAAGGAAGAGTCTTTGACGGACTTGGAGTAGAAAGAGGCTCGGATCGAGGCTCTACCGAATCGACAAGAGGGTCGATCAGTGTAGATAAAGGGTCGGTACCGACCCTATGGGGGTCGATAATGACTTTGTGACTTACCCGGTCTAGAGGGCTCGTTAACGACCTGGGTGGCGTCGGTAACAATCCGTTGAGCTTTGGTATTGAACCTGTTGAGGTCGGTAATGAACTTGACTGGGGCGTTGTCTTCAACGTTGTGCTCAGTATCTGTAGGCTTTGATTGATCAGGCAATGCTTTGCCACTTCTTAGATGTATGGTTGATATCCACCTTTTTAGTCGTGTTTTTAGGGAGTGTTTTTATGTGTTTGAGTCTTTTTCTTTAGTTTTGTGTTTTGTTTTGAGTCGTTTGTGTAGGTTTACATATTTGCTTAAGATATGGAGTCTACATAAGCTTTGGTGGTGTGTTTATAGGGTTTGGAGCTGTTTTGGAGCATATTTTGAAGAAAGGAGAAAAGCACTTCAAGATAACACTCAAGAGAGAGATTGAAGATCAAGTTCAAGCCATGAGAGAAGTTTAGAGACCCGTTACCGAGCCTAAGGAGAAAGAATCAAGGCAAAACAAGGTGTAACCAGCCCTATACCGAAGTTTTACTCTCAGTTACAAGCTTGTTTTCAACGCTAAAGGGGTCGATAACGACCCTGTGAAGGTCGATAACGAGGCTGCAGGGGTCGATACCGAGGTACACAGGGTCGGTAGCGAGTTGTTCAGCAAGTTTGAAGAATTCAGCAAAGAATTCTACCGACCCTGGTGGGGTCGGTATCGAGGCACTCAAGGTCGTTAGCGAACAGCCGAGTTGGGGCATTTAATGATATTTTATCCCTATTATTAGATAGTTTTAAGGGATATATCTTTTAGAGATTTATTTCCTTTTAGATAGCTTTAGTTTCTATATATATACTCTTGTTCTAGCTTTAGTTTTCTAGATCCCACAATCAACCTTGTTTAGGGTAGAAGTTAGAAAAAGAGAGAGAAGAGAGGGGGCGTGAGAGAGAGACGAGAATTGGTGTTGCTTGGAAGACAAGCAATCTCTGTTTCTAAGGTTGGGGTTAAATCCAACAATGGTTGTGCATGCTTGTTTGTGATCATGATTTGATTGTCTTTATTGCATGATTCTATTCTCTTGTTCTTAATCCTTGAAACGAAAGTTAAAAGGGAATTTCTCATTCATTGTTGAAGCGAAATCAGAAACTTTGAATCAGAATAGTCAACTTAGGGTTTTGAAATGAAAGTGGATCAATCCCAGTTGAAGTAGAAGAGATAGATAATAAGTTTATTGATAGAACGAAAGTTGATTGATTTACTTGCATAGTTGACGACTTTATGTGATAAAGGCACGATCTTTATGTTTCATTAAACGTTTGTATGCATGATTGTTGTTGTGGGGACACCTAAAGCATAGCTTTTCTCCCTTTATTGATAAAAACCTGAACTTTCTCTCTTACTTGCACCCTGAGGAAGAACAAAACTTGATTCTGACTTTATTCTGTGGACAAACCTGACTCTCTTGTACTCAGCGGGGTCTTGATTATAAATTTATTTGTTGTTAAGAAATGCTTTCAACAATGGTTACGATCTGTCCTCTAGGGTTTTGATCGGGAAGGCCGAGTAGTTGCCCATGAGGTCGTGGAATTTGTGCAGCTAGGTCTCTGAGTTGGGAATTTACGCTCTTCTTCCATGTCTCTAGCTCTCCCAACTGTTTCATCGGGTTGTTTAGGTCAGCACGGACTCCATCAATCTTGTTGTTAACGTCGTTTATTCCTTCAAGAAGTCCTCGTACCCAAGACGGCGGTAGACCTGGGTCACGGTTCGATTGAACCAGAGAACCGCCGGTTCAGAAACTGACGGGTCCGGTTTCCGCTACGGTTCTGGTTTGTCCACCCCCGGAACCGGTGAACCGGCGGTTCCGGTTCAAACCGCCAGTTTTCGGGTTAATGAGTACCATTTTCTTCGAATTCCGAAACTATGACCGCGACCTGAGACCCGCGGTCGCGGTTTTCTCAACAGAAAGCTCGGTTTTGGGACAAAAACAAAACCGCAACCGTGGGTCTCAGGTTGCGGTCGTAGAATGGGAAACCGTGATCGCGACCCTCAGGCCGCGACCGCGGTTTTGATTAAAATGCCAACGGCTAGTTCATAATTCCAACGGCTAGTTGATAAATTTACCTATAAATACCCACTAAATGATCTCATTCTCACCCACACTACCAATCTCTCTCAATCTCTCAAGTTTACAAAGCTCTCTCAATTCTCAATCTTTACTAGTTGTTACAATTGCTTTCATAATTGTTCTTTAAAAAAATTAGCATAATTGTCTTTTACATCTTATTGCTTTGTAATTTTAAGGTTTGATATCTTCTTAATTACATATTTCTTTACCATACCTTACTCTTTGCTTACTTGTTTAGTTACATTTTAAGAAAATGGAAGGATTTCTTAACATTGATAAAAAAAATTGGCTCACAAGAGAGTGGTGCAAATGTAGAATTTGTACCCCTGTTAACTTGTTGGACTTCTCAAATCCCAATGTGGTACAACCGGTATCGTCCACTCCCGATGAAAATGAGGGAGTGGATGTGGATCATGGATTTGAGGCGAGTGAGGCTCCATCCCTTAAATCCGACATTTTTACAAAACATTTTCGAAAGGGAGTTTATAATGCATCTACCAAGAAATTTAAAATTCATTGTAACTATTGTACTAAGGTTTACACATGGTTGTCGGGATCGGACTATGGAACATTATCCGTTCACGTGAAAAAAGCACACCCCGACAAGATAGGCATGATGCGAGGACAATCCCAGCTCTCTGGGCTTGCAACTTCTTCTTCCCTTAATCCTCATCATAATTACTCTCATTTATTTACTTATAACCATAATGATAGCATGTATGCCTTCTCTGAGCCTATTTGTGTTTATCACTTATCATTTAGTTTTTCCAAAAAGTTAGGATTTAACAATTGGATGACTAATCATGTACAACCCGCTTATAAACCCGCATTGAATGTGAGGGGCGTAAAATCTCCGAACTCTGTGGTGCTATTGATGCTATGAAAGTGAAATGGTTGAACTATTATAAAGTTATCCCTGATATTTATCTTGTTGCTTGTGTGTTTGATCCTAGGTTTAAGATGAGTGGTTTAGAAATGTTTTTGAATGGTTATTTTGATGCATTGGGATGTTAATGATGATATTGCTAGTGTTGAGGATATACTTAGTAAAGTTAGAAGATCAATTGAGGAATTGGTTACCAAATATTCATCTAGTATTAGTTCTTCTCCATTACCTCTACATTCATCTTCCTCTTCGAGCTCGAGTGTCCTTGGTGCTACTAAAAGGGGGGGCTAATCTTTTGCATACCCTTACCAAGAGACCGAAACATTCAAGATCGAATGCGGAGTTTGAAACCTATCTAACAATACACTTGGAGTTTGGTGAAGGAGAATTTGATATTTTAGCTTGGTGGAAGACCCACAAGAAGACTTTCCCAACCTTGGTCAAGATCATGGCTCAAGTGCTTGTTGTTCCCGCCTCAACCGTATCGTTAGAGAAAACATTTAGCGAAGGAGGACACGACCTAGACGCAAAACGATCGAGTTTAACGCCCAATGTCTTGGAAGCCCAAGTGTGCGTATGTGATTGGAAGAGGGTGGAAATTCGTCAACAAAAGACGGAGGTATCCAAAACTTCCGACTCGGACGACCAAGACGATGACTCCCAATCTCAATCCCAAAGCGCTTCCGATGAATCAATGTAGATGGTAAGCAAATCGGGGTTTCATAACGAAAGGTAAGAGAACTACGTGGGATTTGATTCCTCTATAACCCCGAGAGGATACATAGGCAACTTAATTTTCAGTCCAAGTCCTTTAATTATCCAACTTTTTTTTGTTTTGAAGAACAATTGCCTTGATCCAATTTCCACGACGCGATCGCGGGTTAGCCAAACCACGACCGCGGGTGAATAATCGCGACGCGGATTGGGTGCCGCAATCGCGGTCCCGCCTTTGTTGAAAAAACAGAAGTTTTGTTTTTTCAACAAAGTCGGGACCGCGATCGCGACACCTAATCCGCGATCACAATTCTTCTCCTGCGGTCGTGGTTTGGGTAACCCGCGATTGCGGTATACCTTGGATTTAAACCGGAATTATTTTTTTAAAAAATTTCCGATTCCGAACCGGAACCGGGAGAAACCGGCTCCGGAACCGGCGGAAACCGGAACCGTGGAACCGGCCCATGCCCAGTTCCGGATTCGGTTGCATGGTTCCGAGGAACCGAAACCGCCAGTTTGCAAACCAGAACCGGGTCTAGACGGCGACTCTTGATAGCCTAGAGGTCGGTAAGGCGGAACCCTTAGTTCTTGATGAGGAGGTTGGCTCCCTTGACCATGTGCATAATTGCCCCAACTGGACTGATTGTTATTCTTCCCTGTATAAGAATTATATACTTGGTTCCTATAGGGACCCCGCATGAAGTTAGCTTCTTCATATGCCTCAACAGCACGGACCTGTTGTAAGTTGGTGCAGGCAGAAGTAGCATGGGCTTGAGACCCGCATTCTTTACAAGACTAAGATGATTTAAAGTAACTTACTTGCTTTTTCAGGAGGTTGATCTCGTCTTGCATGAATTGGTATTTCACCTCGGAGTCTACCTCGGTCGTCTAGGGATTATACAGCTTCCTTTGGGACTTCTGGGCTTGATGTGTCCCGTACATTGCATCGTAGTTGGTTAACTTGTCAAGCAGCGCCCAAGCCTCCTCGGGATCCATCTTTATGAATCCGTAAGCAGTATGCAAATTGATGCAGTTTTTTGTTTCAGCATTGATCCCTTGGAGGAAAATCTGTTGGAGCACATATTGTGGTTGCCCATGGGTAGGGCAATATCGCAGCAACTCCTTATATCTCTCCCAAGTCTCCACAAAGGTCTTATTAGGTAGCTGGTGTTAGGAGGTGATGCGTTTCCTTAGCTCCGTAGTTTTGGCAGGTGGGAAAAACTTTGTCATGAATAAGTCACGCAAAGCTCTCCACAACCTGACCGACTTAGTAGGTAGGCTCTCTAACCAACTAAAGGCCTCTTGATCAAGGATAAAAATTGAGATTTGATCTCAAAAGCTTTCTCTATCTCTGGGAGAACAATTGCTGATTTTGGCACCCTTAGTTCTGGGTGCATGTATTGCTTAGCATTCCTTGGAAAGGCATTCAACTGATCTTGTAGATGAGCAACATTCTCTTGCTCACGTGCAACCTCAGCAGTTGCATTATCTCTTTCAGCTTGGAGCCGCTCTGTCTGAGCTGGAAGGTCGGCTATCTGTTGTTCATAAGTCATCATGGCTCTATTTTGTCGTAATTTGTGGTGAAAGGATCACTCTGGTTCAAAGTCGACTACTGAATCGAAGACAACTCGGCGTCCTCCAAATGGCATGCACTGAAAGTAAAAACAAGAACATAAACAAAATTAAAAGCAAAACGGTTTCTCAAAGAGGGTTGGTATTGGGGACCAAAGGGTCGATAACGAGCTGATAGTTATCCCGTAAAACGAAAAAACAGAAGAAAAAAAAACTAAGTTTGTCAACATGGTCGGTACCGACTTGGGTAGGGTCGTTACCGACTCGATAAAGTACTCGAAAACCCTAAAAAAATAAAACTTGGCACAATTGAAATCTCCACGGTAACAACGCCAATTTGTTGAAAGGGTTTCTGGACAACAAATAAATTTATAATCAAACCCCGCTGTGTATAGCAAAGTCAGGTACGTCCACGGGAGAGAGTCAGTATCAAGTTTTGTTCTTACTTAGGGCTCAATTAATCAATCAAAGGTAGGTTTTTTATCAATAGAGAGAGAAATTTTGAGGTTTTAGTATCCCCACAACAATAATTATGCATAGATACGCCAATGAAACACATAGATCATACTTTTATCACAAAAAGTTGCCAACTTTCGTTAACTAAGCAAGTAAGTCAATCAACTTTCGTCCAATCAATAAACTTACTATCTATCTCTTCTACTTCAACTTGGATTGATCGCTTTCGCTTCAAAACCCTAATTGGCTAATTCTGATTCAAAGTTTCTACTTTCGCTTCAACTATGAACGAGAAATTACTTTTCCACTTTCGTTTCAAGGATCAAGAACAAGAGAATATATTCATGATAAAAACAATCAAAACATGATCAAGAGCAAGCATATATAACCATTGTTGGGTTTAACCTCAACCTTAGAGAGAAAGACTAATCACAATTCATGATTGAAAGCAAAGAAATTGAATTAAAAGACTTACAAATTGAATTCAAAACAAAATTTGTCTTCCACGCAAACTCAATCTCGTCTCTTTATCTCTATTTCATGCCCCTCTTCTCTTCTCTATTTCTCTCCTCCTCAAAATTCCCCTCCAAAAGATGATATAAAAACTAGAGCTAGACAAGAGTATTTATAGAGAAACTAAAGCTATATACAAGGAAATAAATCTTCTAAAAGATATACCCTTAAGGAAACTAATAAAAGCATAAAGATATGGGATAAAAGATCATTAAATGTGCCCACTCGGATTTCCCTACCGACACGGGACCCTCGGTACCGACCCCATTAGGGTCGGTAGAGTTCAGTTGCTGAATTCTCGACTTTCTTCTTCTTGGGCACCTCGTTAACGACCTTGGCCACCTCGGTAACAACCTTGGCCACCAAGGTAACGACCTTTACTGCGTTGAAATTTGGCTCGAAAGCGGGACGTCTCCCTCATTATTTAGGTCGTTAACCTCCTTTTTGCCTTGATTCTTCTTCCTTAAGCTCAGTAACGGGCCTCTAGACTTCTCTCATGGCTTGAACTTGATCTCAATATCTTTCTTGAGTGCTTTGTTCCTTCGGTTTCTCATCTTCTCCTAAAATATGCTCCAAACAGCTCAAAAACCTATAAAAACACCACCAAAGCTTATGTAGACTCCATATCTTAAGGAAATACGAAAACCTACACAAACGACTCAAAACAAAACACAAAACTAAAGAAAAAGACTCAAACACACTAAAACATACCCTAAAAACAAAACTAAAAAGGCAGATATCACTTCGCTAGAGCAAATTTGGGTGATTCAAGGTTGCTTGGACATGTTTTGAAAAGTCTTAGGGCATAAAGTGAATCTTTAGAAGTCCAAATTTTTTGTTTCACCTAATGTTAAACTTGATGTGGCTTAGGAGATAAGTCAGGTCAGTGGGTTCGTCCTTACGAGCAATCTTGGGAAATACTTGGGCATGCCCTTGTTTCATCAAAAGGTTAACTTGGATATGTTCTCACCTTTGATTGAAAATTTTTCTAAGAAAACAAAAGGGTGCCAAGCTTGCTTTTTAAGTATGATGGGTCAAGTTACACTTGCAAAGTCCATGATCTCGTCTATTCTTGTATAATCAATGGTGACCATTTTGATTCATAAGGGTAGGTGTTCTAAAAGTGATCAATTCATGACTTCTTTCATTTGGGGAGGTATAGATAGTCGACGACATATTCACTTGGTCAATTGGGATGAGGTGTGTAATAAACATTAATGGATGTTCTTTGAAAAAATATGTATGTAATGCTCAATGTGATAGGGATAATCCTTCCCATATTTGGAAAAGCCTAAGAGCGGGTGTTGTTGATGTTGTGATTTCGGGATCCATATGGTACCTTGGGGATGGGCTTTTCGTTAGGTTTTGGTTGGATAAGAGGATTAGTGAAGAGAAGCTTGTTAATGTTTTGGACAACCCTATTAATCATGTTGATTTAAATTTGTCGATTGCTGAGTTTTGGGAAGCTGGGAGAGGTTGGAAGTGGGAATCGCTTGCCTCCCTCATTATGAGTGCGATGTTTCTCCAACTTGCTTTAGTGGCGGTGTCGGAAGAGCCAGGGATACTAGACATTCTTAGGTGGTCTGGGAAGGCTTGTGGGAGCTTTAGTGTGAGTTCAACCTATGAATTAGTGCGAAGAGGTCGAGGGGCGTGTAATGTAAATCAAGTTGTTTACATGAAGGATTGGAAGCTTGAGACTCAGGAAAGAATTTGTTTTAACACCCCCAATTTTCCTCGAAGATGGTACACGACAGTGACCTCAGACTTACCGTCCAAAGCCACCCAAGGCTTGATCCGAACAATATAGGTATTGAAATGATAAAAATAGTGAAAGACATTCATTGAAAACAAAACATTTTTATTAAAGATTCTCCTTATGAGTGGAGGACAACATTGTTACAACTCATAGCGGTAGCGGAAGACTTGATTAAAATTCATAAATTACATAAATGAGTCATCATTTGCGCCTATACATCGACTAGGAAAAATTAAAGTCGTAAATCAAGTTTACTTAATTATGAATTACCCTAACTTTATGAAATGGTTTGACTCAAACTTCAACTGTAGTTCATCTCTTTACCAGCTTACTTCTTATAACCTGAGAGAAGATCGTTTGATGTGCCGTATAGGGACGGTTGACATCAACCGACCATGCAAGGGAATTTGAGTCAAACCAAAATCATTTCAAAACAATAACCAAAATCATTTCAAAGCAATAACACTTTCAAAATTATTAACAATCTATAACTAAGCTTACTTGGAATAATCACGCCTCAACCAACTCACCACATACGTGTTGTGCAAATTCAGATTGTAAGGACAACCTTCATAAACTGGAAGTCCGAACGATTTCCCAAAATGGGTGCTTCATTCGTGGGATTCAATTAGGTGTGCAACACGCACTTATCTTATGTGATTAACACTTCATGGTAACTTTTACTTGATCTCGGACTTTCGAGTTAATTAACTTTAACGAGGACGTGCCACTCGGCTCGTACCCCATGGCACTAGCTAGGTGCTGAACGACACATTCCCGATGGTGGGAGATGAGCCATGGATCATGATCTAATCATATCATTAATGGTGTAATAACCATTAATGTGACTATAAAGAAGTATTTAAGATGACGTGCCCTTAAATACTCCTACACTACTAATACTTGCATGCTAATCTAATCTAACTACCACATCAAGGTCACAACCAAAATCATTTCAATGCAATAACATTATATATATATATGTGCACATAAATTTTATAGTAAACACACAAGCTTCCAAACATGAATGATAATCAATTTAAATATTAATTATAAACAAATGGATGAGCAAGAGCGAACCACCACTTGCCTTGATTTCATGACAAAAATGCAGTTTGAGATGTTCGAGAGTTAATCTTCAATGCTCCGAGGATTGAGTATCAATGAGTGGAAAAAGGCGACGGAATTCGGTTTGAACCAACTATGCAATCAACTTTGACGAACTCGTGTGGGCTCGTTTGGGAACTGAAAGACTCGAGGCTGGTGTCAATGGACTCTTGGGATTAAGGTCCTCCACGTCCACTATCCGGTGGTGGAATTGATGGCCATATGGTAGCGCAATGGGTGGAGCAAAGTTGCAGTCGGAGGTTATAAACACCGGACAACAGCTCGGCAGAAAACAGAGCACGTGCGCAACTGACTTTGTGTTCTCGTTTCAGACTCGATAGGAATTCGTTTGATGCGAGACCAGTGGCATTGGATTCGTAAGATCGAGATCCTTCTAATGATATAAAATGGGAAAATTTTGGTTGAGTGTAGTGTTGATAGGGTTTCTTGACAACAAATAAATTTATAATCAAGACCTCGCTGTGTATAGCGAAGTCAGGTTCATCCACGGAGATAGTCATGTACCAAACTTTGTTACTTAGAGTGCAATCAATCAACAAAAGCTAGGGTTTTTATCAAGAGAAAGAGAAAATATAAGGTTTAGGGTATCCCCACAACCGCAATTATGCATGCCAAACGCTAATGAAACACATAGACCATGCTTTTATCACATAAAGGTGTCAACTTTCGTCAACTAAGCAAGTAAATCAACTAACTTTCGTCCAATTAATAAACTTACTATCTATCTATCTCTTCTACTTCAACTAGGATAGATCCGCTTTCGCTTTAAAACCCTAAATTAACTATTCTGATTCAAGGTTTCTACTTTCGCTTCAACTATGAATGAGAAATTCCTTTCAACTTTCGTTTCAAGGATTAAGAACAAGAGAATAGATTCATGCAATAAAAACAATCAAGACATGATCACAAACAAGCATGCACAACCATTTTTGGGTTTAACCCCAACCTTAGAGAGAGATATACTCACAATTCATAATTGAAAACAAATAAATTGAATTAATGAAGAAAGGCTTACAAACTGAATTCAAAACGAAACTTGTCTTCCAAGAAATCCCTCTTCCTCCTCTCTCACGACCACACGCCTCTCTCTCTCTCTCTCTCTCTCTCTCTCTCTCTCTCTCTCTCTCTCTATCTATCTATCTATCTATCTATCTATCTATCTATCTATCTATCTAACTCTCCCCGTAAACTTGGTTAATTGATTGGTGTGTAAGAAAACTAAGGCTATACAAGAGTATTTATAGAGAAACTAATCTATCTAAGAACTATCTATAAGGAAATAAATCTTCTAATAAGATATATCCCCTAAGAAAACTATTTAAAGGGATAAAATAACATTAATTGCGCCGACTCGGACAAGGAGCACCTCGGAACCGACCCTGTATGCCTCGGTATCGACCCTGTTCAGCATTGTAAACAGCCGAGAGTAAAACATCCGTAGCGGGTTCGTTACACCTCCGTTTACTCGATTTTTTCCTATGTCTTTGTAACGAGTTTCTCTACTTCTTTCTTAGATCGAACTTGATATTCACTTCTTTATTTGAGTGCTTTTCTTCTGCCTTTCTTCATTCTTGAGTGCTATCTTTAAATGCTTTCCTTCTTTTCTTCAAAATATGCTTCAAAACAACTTCTAAAACCTACAAAACACCACCAAATCTTATGTAGACTCCATATCTTAAGAAAATACGAAAACCTACACAAACGACTCAAAACAAAACACAAAACTAAAGAAAAAGACACACTAAAAACACACCCTAAAAACACGACTAAAAGGCTGACATCATGTAGTTGTGTAGGAAGAGAAAAGGTCAAATTACAAAAGCAGTTCGTAACTTAGAGTACATGTGACAGCTCGCTTTCGGGGGTGATTTCGGGATGATTTTTGGGCGGATTTCAACGATTCAAGAGTTGAATTCTACTGTTTTGAGGATGAGGAATTTGAATATGGGCTTGATTTTGGCAAAATCTAACTAAAAATGGGAAAATGAGGCTATTAAAGAAGCAAATTGAAAAGAGAAAACAGAGGCAAAGTTTCAATGGAAAACGATTGAATTGTGTGCAATTGGAGTGTCAATCAACCCTATTTATAGCCCCAAATGTGTAACCACTTGGTTACAATAGAACATTAGCTCGAACCAAATCAAACTCTGAATCAAATCTTTGATTTGAACAAACCGAACGAAAACTAGGTCAACTGACTTCTTTGATGAATCTGGACGTATTTAGGGGCTAATTCAATCAATTGAGTGGGGGTTTAGATATAGATCGAAATTATCAATCTTATCCTTTTTACGGATTTGAATTTTGTTGTGAAATGAATCCAAAATCCTCAATCGAAGATTTCGACCCAAATCCAAACAAACAACAAATTATTGTGTTTGTTTTAGATTTTATTTTCAAATATAAAAAATCCAACCATTAATTTCTATAAATTGATATTTTCTCTCTTTTGTATTCTACTAAATTATAGAATTGGCCCAAATAACACACATATATTTTACACAATTAGATTTCATAAAATAATACTTTATAAAAGAATATATATACCAATGCAAATAAAATCAACAAAACAAATATTTTGTTATAAGTCACGCAAATAATTAAATAAATAATTAAGTAAATTTAAAATTGAGTGTTATTACAATAGTACCCCTTAAATATAGTTTCATCCTCGAAACTAGAATAAAATGAGTTAGAAAAAAATTACCAATGTACCCTCCTTTTGAAGAGAGGTTTATTACATTAGTCCCCACTTAAAAAGAGTTTCCCTCGAAACTAGAACGGAAAAGAGGATAGAAAAAAATTGCACATATTCCTAAATTAAGTGGATGAAGAATTCATATTCCGATGCCCAACACATAATAAAACGGTATAAATGATCATAACAAGTGAAGAAAATTGGAAGAACAACCACTTAATATCTTATTATTGTTCAATGTGCCCAAACAACACTAGAGGGAAATAGAAAAGAAGAAAAAACATGAAATTGAAAGGAATATCCAACATTCTTAATAAAGGGGAAACAACATAAACTTAGGTTGGCGGATTAGGCCCATCAACTTGGTACATTGTGTAGAGCTTTTGTCCTTGGCTGGAGGATAACATTGGCGTTTTGCCCTTGTGTTGTGCAGTTGGAGGTACAAGAGTACTTGTAGTAGGAGTTGAATTCTTTCCAGGGTCAATTGTTGATGCTTGATAAGATTTAGTCTCCCTTGTGGTAACAATAAGCAGCCATATGTCCATCTCTGCCACAATTATAACAAGTTCTTTTCTCCTTAGGACATTGTGGTTTCAAATGGGAGGGGTCTCCACAGTTGTGACATTGAAGACTTTTGCCCCTAGTTTCAGAGCGCTGAGTGGACTCAGATTGAGTTGTTTGCGTCTTTACACGAACAAACATATCCGATTGGGTTCGTGGTGCATGTCTTTTAAAGCCACTAAATTATTGTCCATACCAGCTAGACTTGTCTTTATCCTTCCCACTCACCTTCATAGTTGATTCCTCTAGTGTCGCCTCAATTTTGTAAGCGATATCTGTAACATCCCCGACCAAAGTGCATATGTCATTCTGCATTCATATAATATTAAGAGCATATGCATAGAATATCGGCATGATATATAGTGAGTTTTTAAAAGTAATATTTATTTTCTAATTAAGTTTTATATTTTAAAAAGTTTTTAAGAAAAAGTTAATTATTAATTATTTCAGGGTAAAGTTTATAGTAAAGAAGATTTGAAGGTGAAAATTGCGGTTTTTATAAAATTATGCCGACTTTACAAAAAAATGATGAAAAAAAAAACGAGAGGGAGAGCAGAGAAGAAATGATGAGAAAATTAAAAGTTGCTCTTTTAATTTGATTCTAGCACGAGATATCTTTTATTGGTTTTTAATCTCGCAGTATAAGTTTGATTTGGTAAGTTTTAATTGGATAATTGTTTATCAGGATTTTTCCTAATTTTTCCAAATCTAGATCTACAGTTGCTTTTGATTTGAAAATCAGTCGGTTTATAGTTCTCGAAGGGTGTTTTCGATATCAGATTTATATTCGGAAAAAGATTTCAGAGTAATTTTAGGGTTTCTCTTTGTAATGATATTAGGGAGCCCTTTGATTAAGTTTTTCAGAAAGGTTTGAACTAGAAAAATGTTCTTATATATATATAGTTTATTGTTGTCAAGTTTTAAAGGATTTGGAAAGATGCACAAGAAGTTGTAATGCATTCTGGCATTTCATTGCATTTGGGGTTAGAGTTTGTAAGAGTTAATAGCCTAAATTGCATTGGGTTACATATAGGAGCCCAAGTCATAGATCGTGGTCAAAGAGAAAGGGAAGAGATATAGTATCTGTCTTGAACAGGTGAGTATAGACCGGAGATTCAATCCTATGTGCTATATGTGGAATATGAATATATGGATATATGTGTATATTGAGCTATATGGATATATATGTTTTATGAGCTATATGGATATATGTATTATATGGATTATATGGATATATGTGTTTTATATGATAGTTCTGAAATTTCCAGAGTTGTTTGCACAAAAAGTATGATAGCAGATAGCATATGATATATGGTTACAGAATGCACTTGATTGCATAGCATATTGCAATGAGATTAAAAGGACATGTGACTGTCTTGCCCTGAACTGTAATTCAGGAAATCTACGGATTTCTTTGTTAAAGTGACCTACGGGTGATACAAGATCTACGGATCATACAGAACCTACGGGTCAATATTCAGGGGATCTTCAGATTTCTTTGCTAAAGGGACCATAAGAGTCAATATTCAGGAAATCTTCAGATTTCTTTGCTAAAGGGACCATAAGAGTCCGTATATAGTAAACCCGGGGCAGATTCAGGCTTGAACAGTTCATAGAATAAAGAATCGGAAACATCAGCATTTGCATTTGCATAGTAAATTCATATATGACATATGTATAATATGTATGAATATGTATAGTGACCAATTGTTTGGCTTTGTGTGAAATAATTGATGATGGTTTATATTCACTGAGTATGCGACTCAAGTAAATCGCAAAATAATTTTTCATGTTCAGCTAGAACTTTTTGATGTGTCTCTTTTAGAGGTCACATTCATACAGGTCGACCGGCTGAAGCTCAATGCAACCTTCTCCTCCTCATGTTTGCATCTTAGACATATGCGTTGTAATATAAGTTAAGAGTGACAGATGTGTGTGCAACCTTTTATGGTTGTTAATTCCGCTTTGTGTTTATATGGATAATTTCTATATGTGAATTATCTCTTTATATACGAGATAAGTATTACTAAGTATATGTCATAGGGTATAGGAATGTCACAATATCTACATATTCTTCTAGTGTAGTGCAACCATGGCATACCATCAGTGGTTTAACTATTGGGCTCATCCATTCATGAAAACGCCTTATCTTTTGTTGTTCAATGGATACCTCTGATCCTGCATACTGTAACAAATGGTTGAATTTCAATGTGCGCTCAGTCACCGTTATCCCCTCTATTTTAGGGTAGGAAATTCCTTAAGATTCTCCTCTCTCATAGCATTAGAGAAAAAGCGATTCGACATCTTGGTGTTGAACATTTCCCAAGTTAGTGCAGGGTGATTAGCCAGGCCTGTGCTCTCCCACCATTCGCTTGCCCCTTCTTTTAGTTGGAGAGAGGCAATGTGCACCTTTTCAGCTTCGGTGCACACAATGTTGCGAAAGAGATGCTCAATGTGGAAAAACTAGTATGCCATTTTGACAGGCTCACCTGTCCCATCGTAGCTATCCAGCCTCATAGAATTGAAAGTCTTTAATGCTCGGCCAAATTTCAAGCCATTCACTTGAGGAGTCAAGTTTTCGGTTCCAAAGTTGACAAACTGATCCTCATTTATTATCCTAGGAGCAGCTAGTGGTGCAGTTTGATTCATTGCCTGAACAGTCTCTACGATTATTGTCCTGATTGCCTCAAGAGTGGCATCATTTAGCGTCACATGATTGTTGTTTTTATTGACGGATCCTGACCCAACATTATTACCTTGATTCGGGTCACTTTGTAGTTATATCCGAGGGGTAATGTTCTTCATCACGGATTTGGTTTCTTGTGTTCACCATTTGTTGATGGATCAAAACTTTGATTAGGAATGTGAGATGATATGGGGTCCTATAATAAACGAGAATGGTTGCATCTTAATAACTCGTATTAATCGATAACTTATGCAACCACTCAAACAAAGCCATCTTCGTTGGAGAAAAAGAAGAATGCCTCTACCCAAATTGACACTAACTTTAAGAAGAGACAGAACTCTTATGGTAGGTCTAAGAATAAGGTAATGAGATCGAGCTAGCAGAAGTTTGAAACAACACTATTCATTTCTTTTTAAACCACAAGTTTAGAGATCGAACTTTATGATTCTTAATGCCTTGTCTAACTTTAGATTCCTTATGCATTTACATACCTCTACTTAGTTTTTAAAGCATAAATCAATCAAAATTTATTTTGCGAAATTTTTTAGTGAAAATTATTTTGCACCCCATTTTTCCTATTCTAGACTCCGATGATTATGTTTCACTACTACAAAAGTAATATTTTATCCCTTGATATAATATCACTGGTGTTATATACTAGGGATAAAAAATTAGAAAAAAATATTTTAACTTTTTTTCTTTTTGCCAATAAATTCAAATGTCTCGGTTATACTTTAAGACGCCAGGGATAAATAATATTATAGTACTTAATAGGTCAAAATCAAATATCATTGGCGGTGATAAAAGATAACAAGACAGGGATAAAAATGTTATTAAATATCCCTGATATATCAAATCAAGGATATATTGTCTGTAAACTAAAAAAAAAGATACAGTCAAAATCGAGCGCTCTTAGTGAAAAAACCCTAAGTTAGAAACCAACTTCTCTCCCTCGTCAAAAGTCACAGTGTTCGATCCTGGAAATAAGTTCGTGGAAAATCACTCATCAATTCGACTTCCCTCATCAATCTCTGACTCCCTCATCATTAGCCTGGGGTGGGTGCGGTGGTGGGAGCGGAGACGCGAGTCTGAGAGGAGGGCGGCAACCAAGCGGTGTTTGGGTGGCGACGAGGCTCAGAGACGAGAGCGGTGTTTGTCGGCGACACGGGTCTGCTTTGAAGGAACTCAATAGGGAGAACCGAGCTATTCGATTGGTTCTAAATTCAAAGGTTGTTCCATCCCAAAACTTGGACTTCTTGCGTTTGAACTTTGAATAGGGATGATGGTTCTAGTCCGATGGTTGTTGAAATGGGAACTCATGCTTACTTAATTTTGCTCAAAATTGATGATGAAGAACAATTTCTACTGTATGAATAGGAAGAAATCAGCAGAATCCTTATCAAATGCAAAATCATAAGAAATCAGTAGAATCCTTATCAAATGTAAAATCAATACAATTTGTATTGTAAAAGTTCTTATTGTTTATAGCTAGTAAAAACCTGAAACAAATGGTGAATAAAGATTACGAGGGCAAATAATAATACTATGAATGAAAGAGCTTACATTTGCTTCTATATCGATCGATCCAAGTTGAATCATATTTACATGAGCACATTGGTCATGCTTGCTTGTGCGGTTATCCAAATGCACACATCCAACAAATTAAAATTATTGTTGTAATTACAATAGATTAGAGTTACCACTAATGCATCTAACTAAATCTCATAACTAAAATGTGATTTTCGGTGGTTTTCAGTGGTTTGCATAACTAAAATGTGATTAGAGTTACCAATAGTCATATAAAGTTGTAGATAAAATGTGATTTTCAATGGTTTGCATCATTTTTCAATGGTTTTGCATAATTTTTCCTTTACCGGACTCAAGGGCATAATTTTTGTAGGGGGACTGATTTTCAGTGCTTTGCATCTACTGGTGATGGTTCAATTGTGGTTGGGTCACGTGATGGGAAGATTCAAGGGCATAATTGTGAAGTTATAGATAATAGTCATATGAAGTTATAGATAAAATGTGTTTTGCAATGTATCTTTGCACAAGTCATGAAGAAAAATGACAAAAAATTGCAAATATCTAATAATCCTTCCTTTACCGGAGCGGAATGCCTTGTTTTCACAACCCATCTAACATCATTGAAGTTGGTTTCTAGTTAAATGAAAAGATAATCTCATATCCCTAGTTAAATGAAAAGATAAACCTAGCTTTGGTTAAATGAACAATACTCAAGACATTGCTATATATGCCTTGCTTGTTTGAATGGTGAAAAGCTTAGTCATGAAGAATGCAAATTTCTTGTGGGGTTAATTAAGTATGAAGCATATTAAAAACTCATTTATTTTTGCTTTTGTCATTTCTTATTGTCATATTGTGTAGAATGTGTGACAAGTCTTGGATGTCAGCTAATCGTATTAGTACTGAATATGTGGAAGGAGTTGAATACTTTATTAAATTTTCCCTTGACCATGGTGTCGATTCTTCGAGATTTAGTTGTCCATGCAATAAGTGTCGCAATTCGAGGACATATGAGGTTAGTGTTGTTCGAGATCATCTCATTTGCAATGGCATTCGTACTGATTACAAAAAATGGATATGGCATGGAGAGAAAGCAACCTCGAATTTTGCTAATGAGGACACATCACAGTTCGATATGTTAGACAATCATGTTCTTGTACTGGTTTTTGGAAAATATTGGTCATTATTGTGATGAACTAGAGTATAGTTTAATGTGATGAACAATATTTTTGAAATACGAGTAATTTGTTGTGGACTTTGTATGTGTTGAAATATCAGCAATATTTATGCATTATAGGTATTAAAAAACCAGGCAAACGAATACTATATTTAAAAAAAAGCTAATATATATCTCGGATCTTGTCACATTCGAGATGTATTCCAATATAAAAGATTCAAATATCCCGAATTAAAAGTATCAAATATCCCGGACTTGCTTTTGGATATCAGGTATATTATAAGCGAAAATAACTCTAATATCCCTGGCTTGTTTTAAAACATGCCATGGATATTTAGGTAGGGATTTATACTGAAGAAAGTAGGGTCTAATATCCCTGGCTTGTTTTAAAACACGCCAGGGATATTAGGTAGGCTTTTATTGAAGAAAGTAGGGTCTAATATCTCTGGCATGTATTTAAATATCAGGGATAATTGACCTATTATACCCTTCGTATTTACCCTAGACCTACTTTAGCCTATATCAGAGATAAAATTAGAAAAACGCCAGGGATAAAAACCCAATCGTGTACTAGTGTTTATAGAAGACTATAAAAACAATAATATGACTTTCAAAACCAATTTGCGGAAAACGTTGGTGAAAATAAATTTTGAAAGATCTCATACCTAACAATAGGCCAAGAATCTTAAAGCCATTGCTCTAATACCATATTTGTAACACCACCGATTTTTCTCGGAGATGGTACACGCCAGTGACCTCAGACTTACCGTCCAAGCCACCCAAGGCTTGATCCGAACAATATAGGTATTGAAATGATAAAAATAGAGGAAGACTTTCATTGAAAACAAAACATTTTTATTAAAGATTCTCCTTATAAGTGGAGGACAAAATTGTTACAACTCATAGTGGTAGCGGAAGAAATGATTAAAATTCATAAATTACATAAATGAGTCATCACTTGCGCCTATATATCGACTAGGAAAAATTAAAGTCCTAACTCAAGTTTACTTAATTATGAATTACCCTAACTTTATGAAATGGTTTGACTCAAAACTTCAATTGTAGCTCATCTCTTTACCAGCTTACTTCTTATAACTTGAGAAAAGCTTGTCTGATGTGCCGTATAGGGACGGTTGACACCAGTCGATCATGCAAGGGAATCTTCACCCTCCTCTTGCCAGGAAAGTTTTCTTTTATTCCGTTTTCACTTTTTGATTATGGGTTAACATTACTTGTAATCAAAATTATGAGGGAGGGATTAGTCAACCGATATTTTTTGCTGGTTATTTGGTAGATATGGAAATAGCGTAATGCTTTTGTTTTTGGACAAGACACTTTTATTGGTATTAAGATGTATTTTGTTAAGCAACGTGTTATGTATTATGCTACTTCTATCGTTTTGGGTGCATGCTCCGAAGTTGCAAATTGCGGTCGTCTTTGAGCACTTCATTAGTTGGGAGAGGCTCGGAGTGACTTGGGTCAAGTTAAACACTAATGGTTGGTTCGGGATGGAGGTTTGTCATCAGTGGCTAGTGTGATTCAAGATAGTGACGGTGTTTGGCAAGTTGTGTTTTTGTTTACGATATTGTGATTTGTATTGTTCCAACCTAATAGTTGAACTTTAGGGTGTGCTGCATGGTCTTCAGCTTGCTTAGAGGTAGAGGGTACGTGTGCCTAGATGTGGATTCCACATTAGTGGTGCTACTTGTAGGTAAAAATATGTGAATCGTTTTTACCCCCTTTTTAGCCTTGTGTCTTAGTCCCAAGGCTTAATTAGAAGGGATTGGGTTGTCCAATTCCGTCATATTTATTGGAAAGAAAATACTATTGCAGAATATCTTGCTTCTTTTGCTTTTTTCCTCTAGCTTAGGTTTTCATGTATTGTTTGACCCGCTAAATGGTGTTTTACAATTATTATCCACGGATGTTAGGGGTCGGGTTTTCCCCGTATGATTTATGACTAGCCCTCTTTTTATTAAGAAAAAACCGGAGACTACCGCATCTCCTTCGACCAAAACAAATATTTATATATACAATTGAAGAAGATATTGAGTATTCACAAAAAAGAGGAAAATCTGTATCATATCTTTTGACATCTTTCATAATTAATATTGTTTGATATATTTCAGATATAGTATGGATTGAAAATTTTAGAGCTTGAATTTTAGAGGAAAGCTTTTCCATTGATCAAATTCCACCAATTTGATGAGATCCAAATTCCACCAATTTAATGAGATCCAAATTCCACCAATTTAATGAGATCCAAACTCAAATATTCAATAAAGCATTATTTTTTTCATTTTTAGTGTGTGTCTCTACTTTCCCACCAAATTCCACCAATTTAGTGAGATCCAAATTCCACCAAATTGGTGAGATCCAAATTCCACCAATTTCATGAGATCCAAATTCCAATCATTTCCCTTCAGATTTTCTTATAAAATTCCATCCACCTAAAAACTCAATCAAACAATAGAAAAATGTTCCCTACAATTTCCCTCCCTAAAATTTCCATCAAAACAAAATTCCCATCAGTACTCACCATCCAAACATACCCTAAACACCAATGATACATCCAGTTTTAAAACTCTTCAAATGCACATGCCTTTATAAAGAACAGCATCCAAACGGGCTAAGACTCATTCTTTGGGGAGCAGATTAGACGAATCCAAACACTTGCATGACAAATTTGAATGCAGACAATTGTTGATGAGAAGAGATTAGCAAGAGGAAGGAAATCTGTTAAGTTTCCTTACATTACTTTGATTAACAGCTAAATTCTTCTCACGTGCCTCCAACTAAAAGAAGCTGCTTGCTAATCTCCCACAAAGAGAGTTTGATGATGATGGTTTTACTAGCTTATACACAATTCTAGAGGTTACAAAATATAATTACCTTGATCACAGATTTATATATTGTTGTACTCCCTGAGAGATTTGACTCCTAGAGAGTTCCCAGATTTGGTTGTAGCCGTGCTGCTTCCAAAGTTGAACTTGGGCTTCCTTTCTGCAGGTTTTAGTATCTGGAAAGAGCACATTAAAGTCTCATCCACACTCATCATAGCACCAGCATTGTCAAACTCCCCACAGTAATTAGGAGCTGAGAATATAGTAACAAGTTGCCGATCAGCAAAGAATTCATATCCATCCTCTACAACCTGTAAAAGAAAACAGCCAGAATTAACAGGCTTTCTTTTTTAATATGTAGCAACACAATTAGTATTATTTCCTAAACACTCCCTAAAATTGACAATATAAAATACAATACAAAATTCCGTTGAGAAGTATCCCGGGTTAGTAGAACAGAGCACGGAAATTTAACCAGCAAGCTTGTGTGAAGAAAAACTAGATAGCTTTGGTGAGAGCAACCTGATGTGCGCGGCAGATAAGATCTAAATCATGCTTCTGAAGAAATTCTGTCACCTTGTCAGCACCAAAAGTAAAAGAAACGCCCCGATCATTCATACCCCAACCTTGAATTTCCTTACTTGGATCTGACCACAGAAGATCACAAAGCAAGCCTGAATCTGGGACATCTGTTGGTCTTTGCATAGTCCTAATTTGATCCAAGTTATTCAGGTCAGGGGAGAGACCACCATGCATACAAAGGATCTTGTCATCTATTAGTGCAGCAACAGGGAGGCAGTTGAAACAATCGGAGAAGACTTTCCACAATCTAACATTAAATCTTCTTTTACACTCATCATAGAATCCATATATGCGATTTATCGAAGCGCATTCGTGATTTCCTCTCAAGATAAAGAAGTTCTCAGGGTACTTGATTTTATACGCAAGAAGAAGGCATATAGTCTCCAAACTTTGTTTCCCTCTGTCCACGTAATCACCCAAAAACAAGTAATTGGATTGAGGAGGAAATCCACCATACTCAAAAAGTCTCAGGAGATCAGAATATTGACCATGAATATCACCTGCATGCCATAAAACAAGAACATTATACATCTAGAATTCTTCCTTTCCTCAAATGTTAAACATGTTAGAATGGTGTATATAGCCCAACACACCAGCTGTCACTTCTAGACTTTAAGCGTCGAAGCTAAACAAGCACTAATATTCTAATAACATGTATAATATTCATGTTTCATAAAAATATAACCATAATAACATAAGAGATGATGTAGATTGAACACAGATACAAGACATCAAACGCAAGAATTGGATACAGATCCAAGACACTGTTTAAGCATAAACACTCTACTAGCTAATCATGTTGGTAAAAGTCTATTAATAAGACATTGAATTTAAGTTTAATAATTACTCCCTCCGTTTCACAATAGATGTACATAGACAAATTTGCACATATATTTAAGGGAAATTTTTTCCCCCTAAAATTACCTCTATTAAAAAGTACTTCCTACTCCTAAAAGTTGTTTTTGGAAAAAGTGTATATGATTAATGTGATATAATTATTACTTATTAGGGGTATAAATGGACAAATTTTTATATAGCCATCTATTGTGAAACAAGAAAAAAAGTCTCTATGGACATCTATTGTGAAATGGATGGAGTATAATTCTGGAATATAAGGGAGTAAAAACTGATTTATTTAAAATCGGTGGCTGGAATTTTCCAGGGTGGTTAAGAACAATAAACTTCCTAACTGATTTCTGACCAACTTCCTAACTGCTTCTGAATTAACTGTCTGACAATTCAGATTTCTCTATTTAAACAGAATGTTTCTTCACAGAAAATATATAGAGAAATTCAGATTTGCTGTCTGATTTCTAGAGGGCTTTGTTGTATCCTAGGAGGTGAATTTGTCTGAAACCCTACAGCAATTCATAAGGGGACAAACATCACTTTAAAGATAGTGATCTTTTCACGCCTCAGAGAAATTAACAAATCAGACACTACAAGGTAAAGGTAATAAAGAATCGGCAAAGCAAGCATGCAATGTGGTGTGAATAACATACTAAATGCAAATGTAGATCATTTTTTCTGAAAATGTTAATCTTAATTCACAAATACAAATAAGATATCATCCACGTAATAAATCAGTAGGTTGAAGGGTTATGGAACCATTATTATGCAGACAAGAAAACATCAATGCTATTGCTAAGAACAGTCAGTCCCACTAAAGTTGGAGAATCTTCATTCTCTATGGAGGGTAAAGGGGATCATTTGAAGGTATCCAAAGTGCTAGCATTGCAGAAAAGTAGAGAGTTATAATGACCAGACATAGCAACCTCCCAGGCAAGTAATGGAAGGAAAAACTAACATTCAATCATATGAAATTGCCAAGGAAACTACTGTATCTCGCCCATCGCATATTATAAGCAACACTGCTAGTTAACTCATAGATATAAAGTTGTCAAAATCCTATCCTAAATCTGCTGATGAATGATGAGTTCCTAAGCTTTCACTCTGATCTCACACACATTAACTAACTTTATGCAGACTCAAACGAAGAACCAAAGTTCCTCACTTTCTTTCTCCGAGTCACAAGACTCCTCAACTGCATCAGAAAACAATTTTGCGGGGGACATTTGACACCCATTTCAGAGCTCAGTACAACTGGCCCTAATGTAGGCTAGCACTATAACAAATTCCCAATAATAAAGAAGCCCTAAATCAAACTGCCTAAGCTACAACTCGGACTACGGTTTAGGGTTACTGTCTGAATTTGTCCAGGCCAAATGGTGAGGATAATTCAGAAATACAACCAAACCATCAACGGAGTTTTGGGATCATAGACAACTTTAAAAGCAAAAAACTTGAGAACCAAGCTCTAAATATGGCAATCAAAAGCCGCACAAATTGGAGCGTACGAAAAAGCCAACATCAGAAGCATCAACAACAATAAAACCAGAACGAATTCAAATATACAGAAAGAGTATGATTATCAGTACCGCAAATCTTAATGGGAGCTTGGAGTTCGAGAAGATTGGGCTGTCTCAAGAAGATGTCACGGGAAACGTTGCAGAGTTGACGGATCTCGGACTCGGAAAGCTGAACTTGCCTTGCTGGGCGGCCTCTTACTTCAAGAAGACGACTGATGATGTCATCTAAAAGAGTTTGGTCCATCGGAATCCTATTCTCTCCGACGACGGCGAAACTGTGCAAGAGGGAGTACGGAAGGCGCTGTTTGGATTGATATGGGTGGCGGTGGGTTCTTCTAGATATTCGGAGAAGCCTGATTTTTTCCCCCTTATTAAGCCCCACAATCAAGAAATTCTAGTTTTGTAAGAGAAAACCCTACATCATTCAAAACAGTGTGTTTTTTCACCCAAAACAAACAATTGAAAAAGTCTAACTACACAACCTAGTAAGGACTAAGGAGTGTTTGGTAATTGGGTATCGAGAATGAATGTATTGGGTTGAAAACATTATACTTAGTATTTGGTACAATTTTTTTTTTTTCAAACCGATACCTTAAACTTGATAGGTATGGGGTTCTCAAACTTTGTCCCTCCCTCAAGTATGAGATTTCATTCCATTTGGAAATGAAATTAAAACCTAACCTCTTAACGCCGTTCTCCACCTTCGTTTGAATGCCGGCAAAAATTTAGGATTCTTTTTCGAATTTCAACCTAGATTGCTAGATGTTTGAATCACTTTTTTGGCAAAGTAACGTTCGAATCATTTTTCTACCCAGACTCGTGACATACAATAATTAAGTTTGAAATTTCGAATTAGTTTTCCCAGATTGTTCAAATTATTTTCAATCCAAATCTATGTTATTGTGCTTTGAATTTCATGAAAAAAAATCTTAAGAAGTATAGGAGATTTATTTTTGACTTTATTTCAATTATATATATATATATATATATATATATATATATATATGCCGATAGAAACATATATATTCTAGGCCTTGGAAATAAACCGTGGCAAACTCCAGTACATGACACAAATTATTGAAAGAGAAATAACTGATGCTGACAACATAGAGCTCACTAAGTTTGTGTTGAATATCGAAATTAAAAATGGTATGTTCGATATTGGGGATGACAAATCTCCTGGCCCGGACGGAATGCTGACTAGTATCTATAAAAAAATAGAGGCATATTGTTGGCCCTGATGCCTTTAAAGCTGTCAAAAGCTTTTTTCACTCAGGAAAAATCCTTAATCAAATAAACCACACATTTATAACACTTCTGCCCAAATGTGATAATCCCAACTCAACCAACCATTATAGGCCTATAAGTCTATGTAACACCATCTACAAAGTAATATAAAAAAACCTTACAAACCGCCTCAAAAACAGCTTGAACAAACTTATCCACTTGATGCAAGGGGTGTTTGTCCAGAACCGGAGTATCCATGATAACACACTAGTAGCACATGAGATCTTCCACTCTTTCTGCAACAAGAGAGGGCGGGAGGGCTGGATTGCAATCAAACTTGACATGGAAAAGGCTTATGATCGGATAAGCTGGGAATTCCTGGCCAACATCCTTCACAAATTCGGGTTCCACAATAAATTCGTGGCTTGGATTCGAGAATGTGATTAGACTGTCTCATTCTCAATCCTAGTCAACAATAGACCAACTGATCAATTCTACCCCCAACGAGGGCTCAGGCAAGGGCACCCCCTGTCGCCCTACCTATTTATTCTTGCTGCCGAGATCTTGGCAAGACAACTTCACTTATTGAGCATCAACCCAAAAAGCGTTATCAAGATCCAAATCTCTAGATAAGGAACCAAAATCCCCTTCTTGGCATTCGCTGATGACATAATAATCTTTGCTACCAAGCCTGCAAAAACACTAAAGAAATTATTGATGACTATTGCCAGACTTCTGGCCAAAAAGTCAACTTTCATAAATCCGTCTTCCACGTCACCAAAAACACGAGTAATAGTACAAAGGAGCAAATAAAACAAATCCTCCAAATCGCGAATACAATCGCGTTGGACAAATACCTAGGCTGCCCGATTATGAACGAGAGAGTAACACAAAACATTTTCAAACCCTTGGTTCTCCGTACCAAGCCCAACTATCAAAATCGAAAGCAAACAACTTGTCTCAGGAAGGGCGTAAGACCCTAATCAAAGAAAATCTTTTAGCACAACCAAACTATATGATGCAATCGTTTCTGCTAACTCAGACAACACGTATTGAACTATACCAAGTTAATAAAAACTTCTTTTGGAACAAAGAAAACAACTACAAACCACGGATAAGTTGGAACTCTGTCTGTCGGCCCCCTGTGCATGGTGGGGTAGGGTTCGCCAAGGCAAAAGAAATGAACAAAGCACTCCAAATGAAACTACTTTGGGAAATCCTAGAAAAACCAAACAAACTTTGGGTCGAAATAGTGATTGAAAAGTATCTCAAAACAGAAAGTATCTTAACCTACAAGAAAAAACATAACATCTCTTGGCAGTGGTCCAAACTTGTGGGGCTGAGAGACCTGTTCGTGAAAGGTCTTATCTGGCAGTGGGGGACAGAAACACTATCCGATTCTGGAAAGGTAATTGGATTGGTAACGGTCTTATCTACCCAAAAGTTGAGGCTGAAACCTTATTTAATTGGGAGGAACCTGTCTCCATGTACCTCCATGAGGACAACTCGTGGAACATAGAAAAAATAAGGGAGGTAATTAGCCAAGAGGACCTCCAAAAAATATCCAACATTATTAATCCCATTAATAAAATCCCAGAAACATTCCTCCCAAGATTAAGAATTTCCTATGGAAAGTGGCTCGTAACAGCCTTCCAACCAAAATGAGACTTGTTGCTAACCATATTCCAATACCTCAAGGTTGTGACGTGTGTAATAACCAAGTGGAGGACATGTACCACATCCTACTCTTATGCCCATTTACGAGGGCGACCCTTAATGCTATAAACCTTAAACTATGGCGGACTATTGCCCATGTATCACTAGATGACAAAAAAACCACATCAGATTCTGGAGTAAATTAGGATAATGACAACAAAAGAGGAATTTGAACTCCTCACTTACACCTGGTGGAGCCTTTGGTTCTCCATAAATAAAAGAACATTTGACAACAACAACAACAATGGAACAAACTTGAATAATGTTGATAACATCAATGAGTTTACCTGAAACCAGGTTAAAGCTTGGAATCTCACAGAAGCCTCTGATTCCCAAAGCTCCGGCACTCGTACAGCGAGTAATATCGTGAACCAAAAACCTGCTAAGTGGACAAAACCCAAGAGAGATTACGTTAAATTGAATTTTGATGGTGTAGTGAACACAGATGGTGGGCTTCCTTCGGGTTCATCATTAGGGACTCTGGTGGCTACCCCATCCATTTTGATGGAGGACTGATTGGTCAGCAGTTAGTTTTGATATCTGAGACCATCGCCTTGCGCCAGGGACTTCTCGAAGCCATTCAACGTGGCATTCTCCGGATCTAGATTGAAGGCGATAATTTGCAGTTGATCAAGGTCGTTCTTTGTGAGTGGCGCTGCCCGTGGGAGATCGAATTGTTACGTGCAGACATCCATTATTTCTTGGCTCAGTTCCAGGATTGGAGTATTGCTCATATCTACCGTGAGTGCAATTCTGTGGATGACTACATCGCTGGCTCTTTCCGACGTGTCTCTTCCGTTCCACTTGCAGTTGATTTGGGATTTTATACCCTCATTCGTTAGGATGCCCTAGGACGGTCACTAGTATGTTATTGACCTTCCTAATTCCTTTCCTTATCAAAAAAAATATATAATATTTAAACATTGTACAAAATTGCTTGAGTAAATCATTGACTATGCAAACATTATACCAAATGCTATACCTCATTCCAATTCCATACATAATTTTATACCAAATCTAATTTTATACCAAATGCAAACATTATCCACAAATTGATACAAATAATAAAAGGCCTATCCTTCAAACCGTTTAGTTTTCATATCTTATCCCTTATCGAATGTGTCACGTTCAGAATTTACAACCAACGTTCTTTGTTATTAAATATAGTTCTAGTAAAAGTAGGAATTTCTCTTAGTGGGAAATCAGGTACCAATATACATCATAATATTTGGTAGATTATTCGAATAAAAAGTCAAGAACACACAAATTTATTAAAAAATTAAAAACAAATTTGGTAAATGCACGAAAATGGATGATGAGCCAATCGTAAATCCTAAATTAACACTTAATAAGAATAAGATGTCAAAGAACATTTGTATCAAAACAAATTCCTACATTTATGGTACAAAATGAGCCACTTCAAACAAGTTCATTGCTCTGGCCCAGAATACGATTAATCCGGCATGGGCTACATGAGCTTCAAGCAGTTTACCGGATAAATTGATAAGTCGGGCATTCCCGGCCCACCAAGTGAAACCGGTGGTTTCTTGGTCACGACTGGATAAGCTAAAGTTCCATTAAAGAGTGTTTCCACGTGGTAGAACCTTCTCAGGGAATATAAGGTTTTCATAAAGTTGATCTTGAGCCGCCGTCCAAGCGTGAATACCCTCGTTTAAGAGAATATTTTTTGTGTAGAAAGTCTCAAATTCAGGATCTTCTGCTGCCACACGGGGGAAAAGGGGGGGGGGGAATCCTATCAACTTGTTCCGACCTAGGATAATAAGTGCATGAGCTTGGTCTTACTTCATCGTCGAGAAACGAAAGAAGACTTCCATCTCCAAGTTTCACCCAGGTGTCGCTCGCTTCTTTTTGGGTGTGAAGAAGTGTCAAACCAAAATACCCAACAAGCATTATCTCTCCCTGAAAAGGAGGTGATCCAGCCGCACCTTCCAGTACGGCTACCTTGTTACGACTTCACTCCAGTCACTAGCCCTGCCTTCGGCATCCCCCTCCTTGTGGTTAAGGTAACGACTACGGGCATGGACATCTCCCATAGTGTGACAGGCGGTGTGTACAAGGCCCGGGAACGAATCACCGTCGTATGGCTGACCGACGATTACTAGCGATTCCGGCTTCATGCAAGCGAGTTGTAGCCTGCAATCCGAAATGAGGACGGGTTTTCGGTCCCTACAGAAAAGAAAAAAAGAATTTAAAGTTCTTCCTTTCGGGAAGGGAGGATTAGGGAAATCATATTGATTGCAGATTTCTCCAAACCTTCGAGAAAGCATGAAAAAAAGGCTCGAATGATACGATCCTTCCGTCACCCCAGAATGAAGAGGGTGATCTCGTAGTTCTTGGTCTGTGAAGATGCGTTGTTAGGTGCTCTATTTTTCCCATTGAGGCCGAACCTAAACCTGTGCTCGAGAGATAACTGTCCATACACTGATAAGGGGTGAATGGATTCTCGAGAAGAGAGGAGCCGTAATGGTCCCCCCCCCCCCGGACCGCCCGGATCCCACGACTGAAACAATTTTTTGGATAAATTATGCGAAACTAATAGATTGAACGAATCACAATAAGTGTGACAAAAACAGATTATAGCGAAGGCCTTTGCTTTTAAAAAGGTGGTCGTCCGTAAAGGCATAGTACTTGATGTAATCGTGTATATAATTAAAAAATATTTTCTATAAGTATTTCTTCAACTATCTTATTTATTTTTCTTATTATTATTGTTTTTCTTATCATTATGATAGAGAAATCTTTCTTAGTTAAAAGATAGAATTTTCAAATGGATTGGGGAGTAAGATATCGTTTGCTTGGGTATCAAGGTATCTCGGTCGGCCCTAGAGATAGAGTTTTCGACCTTCTCTCTCCATTTTCTCCATTATAAATACATGAGATCGCCATGTATGGTGGAAACATGTTTATATTCGCTTAGTATATTGAGTATAGGTTGATATTCGCTCAACTTGCTTGTAATCTACTTTTACCTCGATGTTCAATCGACAAAATACATTTTTCACTTGGGCATCGGAGGTGGATTAGGGGGGGAAAATAGCTAGTCTCGGAATTGCCAAACTATATACTCATTCTATCCGACTTACAACTGATAGTGAACCAAGTGTTGGGTCATTATGAAGCCAAGGGGCCAAAGATGCTCAGATATATGGAGAAAGCAAAAGCTATGCTAGAGGATTTCGAGTAGTATGAGCTTAGACAACGATCATGTGATCAAAACAAGTCTGCTGATACCTTAGCAACACTAGTTGCTTGTTCGGGAGGCTCTCTCAAGTCCTCAATTCACGTTGAAATTTCAAGATGTCCAACAATCGACGCCTCAAATGAAATTGCAAGCGACAATATGCTTGCATCCGTGATTGCGGAAATCGCAATGACAGGGCAACGGTCGCGTGAAGTGAAACTGCGCAGGATCTCGGATGGCAAATGCCCTTGATACGTTACTGGGATGAGAACGTTTTGCCCTCGGATACTGCCGAGGCCCGAAAAGTTCTCTTAAGGGCTCATAGGTTTTGGCTATCTCGGAAAATATTTTATATTGTTGGTCTTATTATGGGTCATACTTGACACGCGTACCCCCAAGCAAGGTTAAATCTCTACTACCGAGAACCATGAAGGCATATGCGGGATGGACGCCAAAGGTCGCAGTTTGGCATTCTGAGTGATACGTGATCACCTCGAACTACTCCTCGTTGATCAAGTATATGACCCACAAAAGTCCTGATCTTGCCTTGTAATGTGATTTTCGTACCTACAACAATTTCAGAATCAATGCATTGTATCGCAAGTAACAAAACCGAATTGAACAATGAATGAAAGGAACCGATCTGAATTATGGAAATAATCAACTTGATAGTTCAATCGGATTGGCTCTAACGCTAAATCCGATCGATCAACTAAGTTTGATCTTTAATAATCAACTTAGAACAACCTAATTAATCAAACTAATAACTCAGATTCGAACTAACACGAGTGAGAGAGAGAGAGAGAGATCGCGAGATTGATGATGATGTTCGGTCGAATTGAGTCTCCAAGAAAAGCAATTTACACGTGTGTTTGAATGACCCAAGAACTAGATAAAACCAATTTAGGGTTTATCTAATTCCAGGCTAATTTTATTGAATGGAAATTTCAAAGTATTTAAAGGCAATACAAAGTGTCTTCCTTGGAGAGCAAGTAAAACATATGGACGGTCCTAGAGGGGTAGAATGGCCTTTTACTTGCTTCTCAAGATATAATAAAATATCTATCTCTAACTAACTAGATCTCCCTTGAATTAAATAAATCAAATAAAGACTTAAATAAATAAATAACTAGATCTCCCTTGAATTAAATAAATCAAATAAAGACTTATCTGATTTATTTAATTAAGGAAAATATCCTAATAAACTATAAATATCTTAAAGATAGAATAAAATTTACATAGGAGAGAGATTATCAACATCTAACATAAGCCTATGGCCGAAATCTCCTCAAATAACATAAATAAAAATCGTCCATAAGTAAAATAAATAAAACTAATATTTTCCATTATTTAGATTGGTCAAGTCAAAGGGTTGACTTTGACCCATGTAACAACTCATCTCACCCGGTCACTTACTAAATTCGGCTCTAAAGTGAGACAAGCTATTCCATGTATCTAAATAAGGAAATAAAATATGAAGCTTGCCCAATTAAGCTAATCCATTGAATTTGGACTCTGATGATGTCGAATGCAAGTGACCCATCTTTTCTTGTTGGACCCTTCAACAATAGCTGCCAATCGAAATAAGATCGTCGTCGCCCCTTGAGCAATCTTCTTAGCCCAACTCGTAGTAATTGGTCCATCAAATGGCACTCGAATCAACTCATCGACGTCGGTAGGAGACAAGACTGGCCTCACTACATCATTCTTCTCCACTTGAGCTCGAATCGTCTCTAATTCGATGTCGAAATCAAAATTTGGCACATAAAGAGAAAGATCAGGCACATTAAATGTCGGATGGACATTACACTCACCAGGCATGTCGACTTGATAAGCATTAGGGCCGATTATTTTGAGTATTTTGAACGGTCCATCTCCACGTTGATCTAGCTTGTTCTTCCTTTGGTTTGGGAACCTCTCCTTCCTAAGATGCACCCAAACAAGATCACCTTCTTCAAAGATCACTTGTTTTCGCCCCTTGTCAGCATGGGCCTTGTACTTCATGGATTTCCTCTCCAAGTGCATCTTAGTTTGTGAAGAAGCTACATGAGAGAACTAAGATGCACTTGGAGAGGAAATCCATGAGTACAAGATGAAGGTATGCACAATTTTCCAGCTTTAAACAAATAACCATCATCTATAAAGTAGGAATCAACTTCTCCCCTAGACATGCAATTCTTATAAATTTCAGCAAAGTGAGGATCACTTGCATACAATTCCTTAATCATTGCAAATCCAAGGATTTTCACATCACTTTGATTCAAGAGAACGTACCTACGAGAAAGGGCGTCAACTACCACATTCTCTTTGCCTTTCTTATGCTTTACAACATTAGGAAAGGTCTCCATGAATTCAACCCATCTTGCATCTCGCATGCTGAGTCTGGATTGGCCTTTCAAATACTTCAAGACATCATGATCAGAATGAATTACAAACTCTTTAGGCCACAAATAACGAGACCAAGTTTTCAAAACCCTAATTAAAGCATAAAGTTCTTTATCATATGTAGGGTAATTTAACTCAGCCCCACTAAGCTTTTCACTAAAGTAAGCTATGGGTTTCTTGTCTTGCAAGAGGACGCCTCCTATGCCATGGCCTGATGCATCCACCTCAATCTCGAATGCTTTGGAGAAATCAGGGAGCTGGAGCACTGGGGCGTTGCACAACATGTCCTTCAAAGTGTTGAAGGCGTTCTCTTGTTGCTCTCTCCATTTGAATGATGTATCCTTCTTTGTAAGCTCATAGAGAGGGGATGCAATTGTGCTGAAATCACGCACAAAACGCCTATAGAAACCAGCCAAGTCAAGGAATGATCGAACCATTGTAGGCGTCTTCGGTTGTGGCCACTCCTTGATAGCCTTGATTTTGTCTTCATCTACCTTCAATCCACCTTTAGACACAACAAAACCAAGAAAAACAGTTGACTCCGAGCAAAAAGAACACTTCCTTAAATTAACATAAAGCTTTTCCTATCTCAAAGTGTCCAACACAACTCTAAGATGATCTACATGTTCATGCAAAGTTTTGCTATAAACTAAGATGTCATCAAAGTAGACAACTACAAATTTTCCTAAGTATCTTCTTAAAACATGGTTCATAAGCCTCATAAAAGTACTAGGTGCATTAGTCAATCCAAAAGGCATTACTAACCATTCATATAAGCCATACTTAGTTTTAAAAGCAGTTTTCCACTCATCCCCTTCCCTCATTCTAATTTGATGGTACCCAATGATTAAATTAATTTTTTAAAAGAAATTAGCACTATGCAATTTATCAAACATATCATCTAATCTAGGGATGGGATGGTGGTACTTAACTGTTATTTGGTTGATCGCCCTGCAATCAACACACATTCTCCAAGTGCCATCCTTCTTTGGCACCAATATCACCGGAACCGCGCATGGGATGAGTGATTCACGAACATAGCCTTTGTCCATGAGGTCTTGCACTTGTCTTTGAAGCTCATTAGTTTTCTTTGGACTCGCTCTATATGCTACACGGTTTGGTAAAGAAGCTCCAAGCACCAAATCAATTTGATGCTCAATGCCTCTAATTGGTGGAAGGCCTTGTGGCAACTCTTTTGGCATAACATCCTCAAAATCCTGTAAAAGATCCTTTGGAAGATGAGAAATGTCTTGATTTAGAATTAGTATTTCTTCCCTCAAAAGAAGCAAACAATAAGAGTTAGGGAAAGAAGTACTAGATTGTGCTATTAGAGAGAGCTTTCCTACACTGCCTTTAAAGCCGATATTTGGCTCATTTTGCAGGCGTTTTTCTTCCTGTATTGCACCTCTCTAAATTTCTATATTGCTCCCAAAATTTGAGCCAGAACGCCCGAGTGGTTTGGGAGGTAGCCCCATTTTCGTCTCAGTTGCACCTTCTAAAGTAGTGGCCGACACTTTTGACGTTTTAGGGCGAATTTCTGGGCGTTTTTTTCCCAATCAATAGCTCCACTGGTTTATGATGTTTTCCCAAAATTTGAGCCAAAACGCCCAGGTGGAAGCTTGGAAATGTCGCTCGTCTTTGTTGGTGCGACGGGCGCCGTTTGGCCGCCTTGGCTGCGGCGTCGGCTGCCTCTTGCTCTTCCTTGGCACGCCTTAGTGCCCTAGCTTGATTTCTTCGTACCAGGTCTTGTAAAAATTGTTGGGGCGACAATGGTAGAAGAGAAACTCTCCTCCCGTCATAGTTAAACGAATAGGTATTAAGCATGCCATCATAAATAACTCTCCTATCGAATAAGCATGGCCTTCCTAACAAGATATGAGTGCATTCCATGTTTACCACATCACATATGATATCATCAACATAATTACCAATGGAAAAACGTACTAAGCATTGATGAGTAACAAGATTAGGACCATCTGAATCATTTATTCCATTGAAACTATAACTAGTAGCCCTAGGTTGAGTTTTTAATTGTAAGTGATCAACTACTTTAGCATTAGTAATGTTACAGCAGCTACCGCTATCAATTATCATGCAAAAAACTTGAAATCAAATTGTCTCCTTAGTGAGATTCAGTTCAACCGGGTTAGGCTCGTTTGGGATCACCATTGTTATCCTGAAAACAAAGCAATAAAACGAGAGAGTAGTGTGTTCCAAAAGCAATACGAACAAGCAATATCACACCGTTATCAAGCCAAAACTTGCTTCAAAGCAATCCAATCAACTAATTCAGTTTTTGGGTTGAATTGAGGGACTAAAGGTGTGGATATGGTGTTCTAATGATAAATAAAGGAAATATGCAATTCAAGCAATTAGCAAGTATGCAACTAGACAAGCAATGCACAAAATCCCTTTATAAGCTTTCAAACACAAGCAATCTCTCAATTGACTCTATGCAAGATAATAAAGCCAATTAATGTATGCAAGGACAGAAAATAAGGTAGGCTATGTGACTTTTCTTTCGTCACTATTTTTCTTCAAAGTGATTACCAACTACTTTTCTAGCAAGCAATCACTAGGGGTGAAAGTGGCTTGAAACTAGTTGGGGTAGATCACTTCTTCTTTTTTTGCACTTTTTTTTGTTTATGCACAAACTACTTTTGTGCTAGAACAAAGCAAAGCAAACAAAGAAAATAACAAAGGGCAGAAATCAAACTGATTTTTTTATACTAAGTGACTTTTGCTACCAATGAAACCAACTATAAGCCAAATTAACAAAGAAGAAACGGGCAGGTTGAATTTATGGGATGCAAAACAAAAAATCAGCAAATATCAATCAAGCAATATGAATCTCGATCAATCATGCAATATGAATTGAAAACTCATAAAACTATAGGAAAAACAAATGCTAATATTAGATTGCAATTAAACTCTACCAATTAACCAAAAGCATGCAACAAATCCCTTAAATATCTCCTATGTTGTTAGTTACTTGGGGGGCAAGCAACAAACAATGTTAGATTTTTTTAGGGTTTGGGGTGCGGCTTAGGGTTAGGGTTTCGGGTGGGGTGGCAATTTGGGGCTGTGGTGGTCCGACTGGCACGAGGGTGGTGGAGTTATGATCGGACGGTGATGGTGGAGAGTGCGGTGGGGTAGTGTGACACCAATTCTGGTGGTGTCGGCGGTGGTGTATGGTGGTGGTGGCGGAAATACGGTGGTATGATGTAGAAAAATTAGATTTTGGTCCCAACTCCCAAAGTATAGAAATATGGATAAAGGTATAGGCTTTAGGATCAAAACTGAATTAAATTGACTAGAAAGAAAATTAAGGTAAGAAAAATTACTTGGCGAGACGCTGGATGACTAATACCACTTGATACGTGATCACCTCGGATTACTCCTCGTTGATCAAGCATATGACCCACACAAGTCCCAATCTTGCCTTATAATGTGATTTTCCTACCTACAACACTTTCAGAATCAATGCCTTGTATCGCAAGTAACAAAACTGAATTGAACAATGAATGAAAGGAATCGATCTAAATTATGGAGATAATCAACTTGATAGTTCAATTGGATTGGCTCTAACGCTAAATTCGATCGATTAACTAAGTTTGATCTTTAACAATCAACTTAGAACAACCTAAATGATCAAAACAATAACTCAGATTTGAATTAACACGAGAGAGAGAGAGAGAGAGAGAGAGAGAGAGAGAGAGATCACGAGATTGATGATGATGTTCGATCGAATTGAGTCTTCAAGCAAAGAAATTTACACGTGTGTTTGAATGGCCCAAGAACTAGATAAAACCAATTTAGGGTTTATCTAATTCCAGGCTAATTTTATTGAATGGAAATTGCAAAGTATTTAAAGGCAATACAAAGTGTCTTCCTTGGAGAGCAAGTAAAGCATATGGCCGACCCTAGAGGGGTAGAATGGCCTTTTGCTTGCTTCCCAAGATATAATAAAATATCTATCTCTAACTAACTAGATCTCCATTGAATTAAATAAATTAAATAAAGACTTATCTGATTTATTTAATTAAGGAAAATATCCTAACAAACTATAAATATCGTAAAGATAGAATAAAACATAGGAGAGAGATTATCAACCACTAACATAAGCCTATGGCCGAAATCTCTTCAAATAACATAAATAAAAAATGTTCATAATTAAAATAAATAAAACTGATATTTTCCATTATTTAGATTGGTCAAGTCAATGGGTTGACTTTGACCCATGTAACAACTCATCTCACCCGGTCACATACTAAATTCAGCCCTAAAGTGAGACAAGCTATTCCATGTATTTAAATAAGAAAATAAAATATGAAGCTCGCCCAATTAAGCTAATTCATTGAATCTGGGCTCAATTGATGTCGAATGCAAGTGACCCATCTTGTCTAGTTGGACCCTTCAACAATAGCTGCCAATCGAACTAAGATCGTCGTCGTCCCTTGAGCAATCTTCTTAGCCCGACTCCTAGTAATTGGTCCATCAGATGGCACTTGAACCAACTCATCGACGTCGGTAGGAGACATGGCTGGCTTCACTGCATCACTGTGCTCATTCTCAAGGGTGTTGATTGCCCTACATTCAAAAAACGTCTCGAGAAAGCCAAAATGCACCAAAGAGAATAGTCGCGCTCCTTCTAACCACCTCGACTTCGCCGAGGATCGCCGAGATGCTACAACAATACGGATTGTGTCCTATCAATGGGAAGCCGAACAGGTCGTAGCCTAACGCTTGAGATACCGTACTTTTCGGTTCGGTGACCTTGTACTTCAACAAGTCATAGGAAGTGCACGCGACCCCGTAGATGGCAAAGGTCGGCCCGATTTGGGAGGGACCGAATTAAGTGACCGCAACGTACGGGCAGGGAGCTTACTCGTTGAAGAGTCTTGACGGGAATGTCGGCCCTCTGACTTGGAATACTCCATAGAAAGAAGGGTCAAGTCCTCTCAATTCTTAGACCATCTAGCGTGTGCATACTCTATTGAAAGTGTGATTGCAAATTTAAGTTGCTTAGGGTCTAGAGTAATTCAAATAGAAAGTGGAAACTAACAGAAATAAATATATAGTATGAATAATGTTACTAATGACCATTCCAAATGTTAGCAGTGTATAGTATGAATAATGTTACTAATAAGCCAAAACTCCAAATGTTACTAATGTATATTACGAATAATGTCACTAATGTTTAAGGTGGTATGACTAATGGCAAATACCCTATAAGTCTAAACTCGTTTTTGCATAGTAAAATGATCATCAATAAATTGACATGTAAGGTCTAAGCCCATGTATGAATGCATTCTACAATGATCACTCTAAATTGTCGCTAAAAATAGAAAATTTAATTATATTTTTACTAAAAACTTACAAAAAGCAAGTTTAATTATGATTTTATAAGCTTTCATCACATTTCTTGCCATATTAAAGAAGAAGAGTTTCAAGTATTAGTGTTGCAAAGTGACAGGGGTATCGATGAGGACATCAAGCAGAGAATTTATAGGGGTTGTAGAAGTGGAGGGGAGCATCAGGGGTTCTGGAATAGAATGATCCCACTCCGACTTAAGGGAAAATTCTATAGAGTAGTAGTTAGACTAGCCATGTTGTATGGTGTCGAGTGCTCGCCGATCAAGAAAGTGCAAGAACAAAAGGTGATGGTAACAGAGATGTGAATGTTGAGATGGATGTGTGGCCAAATGAGATTGGACAAGATCAGAAATGAAGTAATCAGTAAGGTGGGAGTAGCTAATATAGAGGAGAAGCTACATGAATCGAGACTTTGATGGTTTGGGCACCGCTAGGGAAGTCCACCAGATGCCCCGGTACAGACGAGTAAAGGGTTGGCTACCGATATAGTACTTAGGTGAAGGGGTAGACCGAAGAAGAGTTGGAAGGAGGTTAAAAGGCAGGACCTTAATAGTTTGGAAATTTTAGCGGACTTAGCTATGTGTAGGGAGCAGTGGAGGGAGGGGATCATGGTCGAGGAGTGGTAGAGACCTCGATGGCGAGGGCGAGCCACTTTTTCTTCGTCCTCCCTCTACCTTTTTCCCTTTCTTTTCATTTTGTTTTTTGCTCCTTGTTTTCTTTTTCTTTATGTTTGTTTCTTGCTTGTGTTGGTGTCGTCTTTCCCTCTTTGGGTTGTGCAGGCACACCCTCCCGACTTTGTCCAGGGCAAGGGTGCCCAGATCCTGAATTGACAAGAGTCCATTGGGTTATGATTGTAAGAAAATAAGTGATGATTATGAGAAGAAGAAGAAGAAGAAGAAGAAGAAGAAGAAGTTGCAAAGCATACGAGTTGTATTTGACCTCACATCATTCTTATCTTCTCGGTCTGTATCCTCTCTATATGCGTCTTCATTGTTCCATACTCTCCTCAACTTTTCAATGAATATACCTTGCTACAATAATTACAATGAATGGTATATTTCTTGTTAGGTGCATTGTAAAATCCCTTTCGAAAAGGTTTGTAAAAAATCGGATTGAAGCTCCAATGGTCGATAATGATGGTGGTGCTTGAGAAAATTCTTGTTCGCCCACATTTTCTTGGGGAGGAATGGGAGCGAGCGTCGTCATGGGAAGCACATGGGCATCACTCTCTTGGGAGCCAAAAAAATGGTTATATAATCCATCCACATTATTTAGAAAAGAATTATAATTAAGAAAGAAAGACAAGGTAATTAGTAAAAGAATGTAACATAAGACAAAAAAAAAATGCTAAAAGGGAGTAAAAGCTCAAAAACAAGATTGTAGTGTAAGAAAAAAAATCAAAAATGAAGAAAAAATAATGAAAGATTAAGAAGAAGTGAATAATTTTAACAAAACTTTGAATTGTAAACTTGTATTGTATGAGAATGTCAGATTGAGAGTATTGTAACAAAACTTTGAATTGTAAACTTGTATTGTATGAGAATGTGAGATTGAGAGTATTAGAGAGAATGAGAGATTGATGTGGGCTGAAAATGAAGAAGGATGCGTTTATTTATAGGGGTAAGTTTATATTTTTAGGGGTATTTTTTGAAAAGAAGAAGAAAAAAAACCAACTCTTTTCTAGTCGTAGGTGGCCGGTTAACTAGTCTAACGGTTAGATTTATGTTGTTGTTGTGGTCCGGTTCGAACGGCTAGTTGAGGCTTGTTTGAATCGGCAAAACAAACCCCAAATACTCTAAGTACAAAGTAAAGAAATAAAAAAATCAAACCACGGTTTGGCTGGTTCTGGTTTCGATTTGGCCAAATCGGAACCTAAAACTTACCATGACCAAATCGGTGATTTAGGTTCCGGTTTAGGCCAGTCCTAGTTCACCAGTTCAAACATAAACCGGCATTCCTCTATTACATTCTAGAAATAAGAGCAACATTTCAAGCCTAAGAGCTTCACATTTGGTGAAAAATTCTTTAAGTTTCTCAATAATAAAATATTTATATTTATTTATAAAGTTTTAAATTCAACTAAGACAATTCTTATGGTAACTAATTTGTATTATGCTTTTTAGTTGCATCTACATACTTTTAAGTTGCACATTTTCATGAATATGCAACTTCAAACACAAATATGCAACTCTATAAGCATGATAAAAGAGATGGAAAATGAGGAAAAACTTTCATAAATATAGTAATGTAAAGTATGATATGCGACTTAAAAACATGAATGTATAACTCTATAAATATTAATATAGTGTAATATGAAAAAATGAATATGTAACTATGAAAATGTGAATACAATCATTAAAAACATACATACAATCATAAAATGCACACATACAATAATAAAAAATATGAGTACAATCATAACCATGAATATAGTGTAATATGAAAACATGAATATGAAACTATTTTTTTTTCGATAAGGAAAGGGATTAGGGCGGCCGCTAACAAGCGAGCGACCTCCCTAGCGCATCCTGGTGGATGAGGTTCCGGAGAACCAGATCAACTATAAGTGGGACAGAAGAGACACGGCGAACCGATACAGTAATGTAGTCCTCTACTGAGTTTCACTCCCGGTTGATATGGGCGATGCTCCAAAATCGAAAGCGGGCAATCAGACAGTGGGTATCATCACGTAACATCTCAATCTCTCAAGGACAATGCCAGTCGCCAAGAACAGCCTTGACTAACTGAAGATTGTCGCCTTCTATTTGGATGTGGAAAATGCTACGTCTGGTGGCTTCAAGAAGTCCCTCTTGCAAGGCGATGGTCTCTGACATAAGAATAGACTGCCAACCAATCTGTCCTCCGTCATAATGGATGGGGTCTCCGCTGTAATCCCTGGGGACAAACCCGAACGACATCATTCCTTCCGCATTAACTACACCAACAAAATTAAGTTTAGTAAAATTCGTTGTGGGCTTACTCCATTTGGTGCGGTTTTGTTTATACTTCGTGGCTTGGTCCCCATCATGTGGGGCATAGTCAACATTCTTTTTGGTGTTGTGCCCAAGGTTATCAGAATCAGGATTCTAGATTGGATCATTGAGGGTCCTTTGGATCGGATCGTAAGATCGTAAGATCCTACATTATAACCAAAAGTACGCAAGGATAACCTAATCTATTGTACATTTTTTATATATGAAGTAAGAAAATAATAAACATTATTAATTTGATTATTAAAATTGTTAGTAGGATGGACTAATCAACTATTTTAATGGAAATAAGACGTTATAACCCTGAAACAATTAATAATATGTAGTCATAATTGTTATTTTATAAGATCGTAAGAATCGTTTATAGGATCATTAGAATCGTTTATAGGATCGTTAGAATCGCACGTAAAATCGAGATTGGATCGGGATTGTATACTAAATCATTTAAGATCCTACTCCAATAAGATCCTACTTAGGATTGTGGATCGTTTCCCGTGTTATGGATCGTAGGATCATTAGAATCGTAGAATCGGATTGGGATTCTGATAACCTTGGTTGTGCCATTCCTTAATTTGATTGTGAATAAATTTGCAAATTTTATCTTGTTGGACTACATAGTTGGAGCCAGAAGGTTCAAAAACGGCTTTCTCTCTGAAGAACTAGATACTCCGCCACGAACAAATAAGGTTTTCCAATTTTGAGTTGGACGATAATGACCTAATTTCATCCAGAATCTAGGATGGTTTTTTCTCCTCTAGTTTGATTTGGTTTATAATCCGAGCAATTTTAGGGTTAATGATGTTAATGGTAGTTTTAGTACAATTGTGTTCAAGCAAGATATGGTTGATGTCTTCGTTTGGTTATCGCACGCGACACACCCCTACACGACACAGTTATGGTTTTTAGCAAGTCGGCATTTTGTGGGCAGCCCATTACTTGCAACCTTCCAAACAAAAATTTTCATTTTTGGTGGAATATTTAGCTTACTTATCCAGTTTAAGTTAATTTGGGGTTCTCCCTTGTTCTTGTGAATCCACTGCATAGTCGAGTGGGTGGATACCAACCATTCTTACTTGGTTGCCAATACAACCTCTCAGGGATTTTGTTTTGCGGTATAATAATTTGGGTTACTTGTTGAACGTCGTCCAACGAGAGGACTTGTTCGATATTATCTAGGTCCCATGATTTGTCCTCCAAGAAAATTTCCTCCACGAGGGCCTCATTATTGTGTTCTACATTTTCTTTCGGGAATAGACAACCAGAGCCAGTCTAGTTGTCTTTCCAAAACCCGATGGTTTTACCATCACCTATCAGCCATATGATACCTTTAATGAAGAGGTTCTTAAGGCTCATAAACCTGGCCCACTGCCATGATGTGTTTTGATTTTTCTGGTAGTTAAATAGTTCGTTGGATTTTAGGTATTTTTCCGAGACTATGCTTACCCAAATGTTGTCTAGTTCAACTAAGATTTTCCAAAGGAGCTTCATTTGAAGCGCTGACGGCTGGCACCACGAGCTGGCGGCTGGCAAATAGAATTCCATCTAATAAGCGGTTTATGGTTTCTCTCCTTGTTCCAAAAGAAGTTTTTATTTATTTGGTCGAGTTCTTTTAGGGTGGCTTTGGGTAGGAGAAAGAATTGCATGAGGAAATTTGGTTGTGCCGAAAGGTTTGCCTTAATCAAGGTTTTCCGGCCCTCTTTAGAAAGGGAGTTAGCTTTCCATTTAGATAGTTGTGATCTAGTTCTGTGGGTTAACGATTTGAACGTACTTTTGGTAACTCTGCCATTAATAACGGGACATCCGAGGTACTTGTCCAGAGCTACTGTGTTGGTAATCTGAAGAATTTGTTTGATCAAATTACATGTATTGTGGTTTGTGTTTTTAGTCACTTGGAACACGAACATATAAAAAATTACTTTTTGGCCACAGATCAGGCAATAATCATCAATTATATTTTTGATGTTACAGGCCTGGCCTTTTGCCTTTGCAAATATGATGATATCATTAGCAAACACCAAGAACGGGATTTTTATGCCACTTCGAGAAATTTGTATTCCAATACCACTTTTAGAGTGGTGCTTTCCTTGTGAATTTGTCTTGCAAGAACCTTAACTGCTACAATGAACAGATCAGGGGACAAAGGGTCTCCCTGTCTTAGTCCGCTTAGGGGAAGAATTGGTTTATTGGTCCATTGTTGACTAGGAAGGAGAAGGAAATGGTTTCAACACATTCTCTAATCCAGCTCAAGAATTTGGCAATAAACCCGAACTTGTTAAGGAGGGTCGCCAGAAATTCCTAGCTTACACAATTGTAAGTTTTGTCAATATCAAGTTTGATTGCAATCCAACCCTCCTTCCCTTTTTTGTTTCGGAAAGAGTGGAAAATCTCATGGGCAATAAGAGTATTATCATGGATACTCCGGTTTTGAACGAATACCCCTTGCATAGTGTTACATAGGCTTATAGGCCTATAATGATTTGTAGAGTTAGGGTTGTCGCTTTTAGGGAGAAGGGTGATAAAGGTGTGGTAACTTGCTTGAGTAGTTTTCCCGAGTGAAAAAAGCTTTTTACGGCTTTTGTGACATCGGGTCCAACAATGTGCCAATATTTTTTGTAAAAACACGTCGGCATACCATCAAGGCCTGGGGATTTATCCTCCCCAATATCAAACATGGCCCTCCTTATTTCCGGGTTCGTCACATGTTTAGTAAGTTCGGCGTTGTCGATTTCCGTTATTTCCTGTTGGATTGTTTGAGTCATATTCCAGAGTTTTTCATGATTAATCTCTATTGCCCGGAATAGGTTTTGGAAATCCCTTTTGATTTCAGTTTTAATATTTTCTTGCCATGTGGTATGGGTACCCTCATTTGTCCTTATCTCTTTTATGTTCGCCTTGTTTCTCCTCCCATTAGCAATACGGTGGAAGTACTTGATGTTCTTATCATTTAGTTTAATGTGGGTGTTTTTGGCCCTCTGTTTCCAGTACGAGTGATGGAATTATAGCAGACATGTCCATTTGTTGGACAGTCGATTTTGTTTTTGGATTAGTTGGAGGTCTTTATTCTGTATTATTTATTTTTGAATGGTGAGAATCTCCTCATCAATTCTTTTTATTTGTTCAAAAATATTACCGAATGTGTGTTTATTCCACTCTTTCACATTTTCTTTGAACAATTGAGTTTTCTTTATGAGGTTAGACATGTAAGATACTCCCACATTCTGCCGCCAAGCTTGTTTTATGACATTTTGAAAGTCTTTCCTCTCAGTCCACATCATCTCAAATTTGAAGGGTTGAGCTTTGATCGGATTGCCCATTGGGAGATCGCATGAAATTGGGCAATGGTCTGATGAGAAGAAGACGTGATTTTGGGTAGCAATGGCAAGGTACTATTGAAAATTTTGATCACTTACAAGGGTTCGGTCCAGTTTTTCAAAAGTTGTGTTTTCCAAGTTCTTCGATTTTCTCCACGTGAATTTATTCCCCGTGGTGGGGATATCACAAACGTCGCACTCGTTCTTAATGTTCAGTAGTCAATCAAATCAAGATGGGTTCGGAGTGGCTCCTCCAAGTTTCTCGTCAGGTTGTTGGATTTCGTTGTGGTCACCCATGATGATACACGTGAGGTTTTGGTTTTTAGTAAAATCACTAAAATTCCTCTAAAATTGCTCTTTTGCCTGTGCCTGTTGGGGGCGTAGGAGAAAATGATAATCATTTCATGAGATGTGTCCAGGTTCGTATAATGGAAGTCGATAAACCGATCATCCTTATGTATGGTTTTAATGGTTTCATTCGACAGTTGATATCCCTTCCAAAGAATGCACAAACCGCATGCGAATCCAATGGCCGGGATAAATTCCAAAGAATCAAAACCAGCTTGTTGCCATACTTTCCAGTTCGACGGGTATTTCGCTTTTGTTTCAACTAGAGCGATGAGATTAATATTATTAAAGCGGCATAACGATTTAATTTTAGTCCAAAAGGACCTTCGTTTAATGCCCCTACAGTTCCATAACCAAACTTTCATAATAAAACCGTTTTGGGGTGATTTTTGGCCAGATTGAGCTTGTGAGTTGCCCAAATAAATTGTGCTATTAGTATTTTTTTTGGCATTAGGCTTTCCGGTTTTGAAACATTAATCCCAAATTTGCTATATTTTGATTTGACCAATTTGGATACATAATCGATCCAACAAGCAGCAATGAGCATCTAGGTTTTAGATGAGGTCATTTTGGTTGACCAATTCACCGATTCCTAACTCTTTTTGTTAGTAATTTTGTTACGGTTTTATTAATGGGTGGTTACCCCGATTACGACCGGAAAGCCGCAATTAATCGCGGGCCTCCTACATGCATAAGCTAAGCAAATGGCGGGTTCTCCACAAGTTCTTTCAGGTTTGGGTTGTAATGGAGGTCGGTTCACCATACGGTGCCGAGAGCACCAATAGGTGTTAATTTGTTGAATTGTTTCCTCAAAAAACAATAAAGAGAATTTAGCATTTTTATCTTGATATTTGCTAAGGCTTGCAATAAAATTAAACAAGATTCAATAGTGACTCTAGCTATGCAAAACCAAATATCCAAATTTCTTTCTATATTCAGATTACACTCACGAAATAGAGCTTACAGAACTCACCTCAGCACAAATTTTACCAACAATCGATACATTTTCTACAAGGAATAAACCACAGAAGGTCTCAACATCAAGAAGTATTGCATCACTTCCTGCAACCCAAATTAAAAGAGACAGAAGGAAACAGATAAGTTCTCCTTAATAGACATTCATTTCAGAGCATGTACATGTGAGAACACATGTGTACTACAATTTAGACGCAATAGCTAATCAAGCAGGACCAATATCTTTTAGCTAGTAGTCTATGTAAGAATCGGGAAACAACACTAACCCATCCAACACTGCATTAGCAACATTCGTGGCTTCAACACGAGTAGGCATGAGGTTATTGGTCATACTTTCAACATGAGGCACGACAGCAGGCTTGCCAACCATATTACACTTGTACAAAGTAGCTCTTTGGAACAAGAACACCTATTCAAGAATTATTTTGGGGAATACAAAAAATCAATAGCAAAATACAACGAGGTGACCAAAAAATTACTTTAAGATCCACGTAATATATGGTAATTTAAGATCACATCAAACAATGACAATAAGTCAATGCAATTCCAATAGAACTAATTTATAATGCATCAATATATCATACAACAAAATAATTTAGGCTTGCAGAATAACACTTCAATTTGTTTCACTTTATGATTCATAAAACATGATATATAGTGCATATATCATGCATCCAAACACACATTTAGACTTTGTGATATTTGAACCCTAAGGAATTTAGCTGCTTTAACAAAAAAATCCATCGGATTTTCATTATTTTGTCTTGTATATATGGACATACGTGTTTGTTACTAATTGCATATTTGCATGGAAGGTAGTTAAAAGAAGCCAACTGATAAATTTCTTACCCATGTGACATGAAAAATATTACAATCTCTGTTGACATGCTTTCTTATATGAGGAGCTCACTAATGGCCTTAATTAAGCAAGACCGAGTTGTTATCTAGTCACAAGCGTGTCATTTGGCTTCATTAAACTTAAGCTCTTCTTAGTAACAAAATTTATACAAATGCAAGCTTCATCACCCATATACAAAAACAAAATTAGTACAAGTGCAGGCTTCATCACTCTTATACAAAAACAATAGCACATTGGAGGGTGCCTCCCAGATTGTAACATAAAATCACAACATGATATCTTCAGTAAATCTCTCCATAGAACCTTGCATCATAATGCTTTGAAGGAACCTAATAATATATGTGGAGTGAACACATGTAAATCTTAGTGGATTAAAAAGAAATTGTAATATATTTCTATTATCTCAATGGTGTTTTGAAGATGAAACTATATGGACATACTAAAGAAAGTACTTAACGGAGACAAATCACAGATTCAAATTTGAAGATTATTAGGATTCCTTATAATGGCCTTAGATGAATGCATAGCGGGAATTGATAAGTATTATTGATTTGGGTTTCAATTGTATGCAATTGATAAATCACAAATTCATTAACTTTACAAGAATATATCAACCAATGCCACCTTTCTTATCTCTATCTTTTCTGGTTTTCAATCTGTGGCCTATCTTGATGACGACATGGCCTTTTAACGGGCAAACAAATTCATAAATTATGTATTTCTTAACATAGGCATATGAAGATATTGATTCAATAGTTGATAGTTCAACAATCCATGGAGCAGAAATAAACACCCAATTTCAATTATAGATAGAAAGAAAGAGCTGAACAAAAATTCAGATTCAAACTGAACTAACGAAATCAAGTAGAACATAAAAACGCAAATCCTAAATTTAACAAATTCGCGGGGAGAGGAGGGTAGGAAGCTCGCCTGAAAACTCCAATGCTCGAATTGATGGCAATTGCAACTTGAACTGATGGATGTGAAGAGAATGAAAAGACATATTGTTATCGTCAACCACTGCCACCAGCAACGGCTGACGACCCTCGCCAACCACCTCCATCGCCACCATTGAAGCCGCCAAAAATTATCTTCAGTATGCATCTACCTGGGTTTAAGATTCTCATCATGGCAGCATATGTTTTCGAACTCAATCAGTCGATCCATCTTCTAACAATTCTTGTTCCTCTTAAGCATCAACCCTAAACAAGGAACACATAAAACAGGACATCAGCAACAAAAGAAATCAGAGCACAAGTTGTAAACTAAAGTTATGCAGGATGGCATTTCCTGTATATTTTTTTGTAAAAGAGCATAGCCTTTATCGGTCTCGCCATTGTAGCACATGTGAGATTTCACACAAACCATAGAAAATCATGGATTGTTAAGCAATAAATTGGAACAAAGCAGCACTTTGTTAGTGAAATGCCACCAAGTTGATTATTTTCTAAGATATTACTATTCACCGGTAGCATTATCTTTTCAAACAATTTTTAATGGAATACAGAGGAATAATTAATGTTTACAATAATATAAAACTAAAAGAATTATAGTAAAGAGAGCCTACCATGAGATCACTATAATAACTTGATTATTAAAGTTCTTTCACTCTTTTTATGTTGCAAACTGGTTTTATTATTCTCAATCAGTCAGGTCTCTCTGCAGATTGCTTAAGAAAATTATAAAAATAAAAATTAAAAAAATGATGTGACAACAATTGATAAATGGTTCAACAAGTATCAAAAAAAAGGGGCATTCCGAGAATTGAACTCGGGACCTCTCGCACCCTAAGCGAGAATCATACCACTAGACCAAATGCCCTTTTAGCAGTTACATCTTTATAGGGAAAATTATTGAGAGTGGTTCTATTTTATCATTCATGCAAGCTACTTAAATATGCCATCCAACCAGCTGAATTTGAACCAAACACCATATAGATAAGTAAACTATGCTCACCAGCACCAAGCTACTAAAATATGCAAGCTAATATGCTAAAAAAAAAAAAGTAAAAAGTCTGCTAATCATTAATCAAGGTGGTTATAGATGTGATGTCTTTATGCAAGTTACAGAACAGCCATATATAGATACTGAATAAGTTAGCATTGCACATGAAAATGTAGGAAAAGGTTACATATATTGCAGAGCAAACATTGATCCAATCTGCTGAATTTGAACCAAATACCTAGGGATTTGCCAGTTTGGCTTCATCTACTATAGTCTCTAGTTGGATATTTCTCATATACTTTGCAAGGACATAAACAATGAGAACAACCAAATTTTGAAGACACAAAAAGAAAAAAGAGATATTACCTGGAAGATTCAAGTCAAAGATGCATACTTTTGATTTTACATTGAACTGCACACAGGACATTGTTTCGACAAGGCTAAGAAATCAAAACTTTACATAGTAAAGAGGCTAGAGCTCAAGCCACAAGTAGAAATGCTACTTCAGTAGGAGATATTTGGAAAAGGTAAACGACTGAAAAAATGCAAGACGGATCTATATATGCAATGTCAACAATGGTAAAGGTAAATGACTGAAAAAATGCAAGACGGATCTATATATGCAATGTCAACATTGGTTCAACAAGATCAGAAAAATAAGAATATTAAGTGTTGAGCGACAACTTCAATATATTATAGACAGAATTAAGTACAACGTGGAATCTAAACAAGTGCCGTGAACATGGGTTTAACAAGATCAGAAAGATAAGAATTGGAAGTGTTGAGCAACAGCTTTAATATATAGACCATTGACAAAACATACCATAGTATTAGTGTATTCTGGGGCATTCCGAGAATCGAACTCGGGACCTCTCGCACCCAAAGCGAGAATCATACCACTAGACCAAATGCCCTCTTGATGACAATCTTCAAACCACGTGGTGTGTTGACATTTAAACTTCATTAAGATTCACTTTTTGAAAAAATAATGTAGTAACATGAAATAAGGAGCTCATTTGGAGCATTCACCAATCAACACCCAGAATAAAGAATACTAAGACCGTTCAGAGCTTGGTCATGAAAGTGAACTTTGTGTGGAGACAAAGATTGTGACAAACAATAAAGATTATATTATAAAGGTCAGATGATAGGAAAAATAAAAAGCATATGGTCAAGATAAGGAAGAAAACAATCCGACCTGTTGGATTCAAACCAGCGACCTAGGGATTATCTGCAAATCACACTACAGTCCTCCGCTCTACCAACTTAGCTAAGGTCAGTTGCTGCATAAAGACCTTCAACACCATCTTGTGCATGAGGTCAACACTCATTTGTTGCACACAAGTTTTTGAATATTCAGAACGAGACCTTCAACATCCTACAAAAAAAAACATAATTAAATCTGCAGTCAGGCACCCAGACATCAAGATGAGCAAATATGCAAATTGAAAAAGTGCCATATAAATACTGATCAAGTTAGCATTGTGCATAAAAATGTGGGAAAAGGAGACATTGCAGAGCAAACATCAATCCAACCAGCTGAATTTGAGCCAGAGACCAAAGATTTGCGTAGCTTGGCTTTAAATACTATAGTAGATAGTTGATACTTTCTGCTCAGTAAGTACAAGAATAAAATTCACATACATAGAAAAGATGGGAGGAATCAGATTCTGAAGATGATGGCAGGAAAAAAAAAAAAAAAAAAAGATCTAACCTGCCAAATTTGAGTCAAAGACCTAAGGGTATTTTGTGATACTCACGACAACATCGAAGTTTTTATGGAAAAAACAGAATCCGTAACTGACATTTGGAAAAAGGTTGATGACTGAATTTGTTACAATGCAAATCTATATACGTCTGGTCAAGATTGGTTTATCAAGATCAAAAATATATATATTGGTGGGGCATTCCGAGAATCGAACTCGGGACCTCTCGCACCCAAAGCGAGAATCATACCACTAGACCAAATGCCCTCTTGACTCCAATCTTCAAATTGATTCTGCAAATTGTGCTTGTTAGATGTCCATGATTAAACCATTCATTGATCTAGAGTAAGCCAAGTAGCATTACAAAAATCAGATAACGATAAACATATGATTGCTAATGCAAATCAAGTTACAAGGGGTCAATAAACCAACCATTCATTGATCAACGGTAAGCTAATAATGACACTCTAAAAGCCAAACAACATAGCCAACAAAGACACTCATTGTAATCAGTCTGTAATTTCTGCTTGGAAAAAGCTAGCAACCAAACCAGAATCAATGTAGCCCAAAAATATTCGTCAACGAAGATACTCATTGTAATCACATCGCTAACCTGAGTTGTACATAATACCCAAAAGCCCAATAAGATGACTGATAGAGGGGCATTCCGAGAATCGAACTCGGGACCTCTCGCACCCAAAGCGAGAATCATACCACTAGACCAAATGCCCTATTGACATTGAACTTCAAACAATTAATTGTGTTGTGGCTTGTTTGAGGTTCATGATTGAACCAACCATTCAATGATCTAGACTCCACGGTAAGACAATCAGGATTTATTGAGATTGGAAATTGAAGAACATATGATTGCTCATGCAAATCAAAGTTACAATTGGCCAATAAACCAATCAGTCATTGATAAATGGTAGCTAATATGAACATCAATCAGATATAACATGGATACCATGAAAATATGTATAAAAAAAATCCGACCTGCCGGATTCGAACCAGCCACCTAAGGATTACTCTTCATGATGTTTTACCAACTACAGTCCTCCGCTCTACCAACTGAGCTAAGGTCGGTTGCTGAACACCAACAATTACTACATAATGTTATCTTATCACATGATTCTTGACCAGAAAAACATATCTGGAACTCTGACCAGGAATAGAAGAGCTTATTAGAAGATTCAGTTACAGCCACAATCAATTTTACTGACTAAGCTAATTCTCATTCGTTCTTGCCAAATTCTCTCATGTAGACAATCCCGAATAATGTCAAATAGTTTCTTTGGGAATTCTAAAAATTGAAAATAAATGATCAATTTTTAAATTTCACGGATCTCTTCCATTTACCTAGTTTAACACATGAAAATTGAACCGAGTTGTAATGAGCATCATTATACAAATTGCAGTAGAGAACTTCAGCCAGTAGCAAAACATTTTATCTTACCTTTCCCTATTAATTGACAGTGTGTCACTATTAGATAGCCTACATCACAAATAACAACAAAAAATAAGAGGGGGTCAATTGCTTAATCTAAAAATTCAACAGGCAGATTTGTCAAAATTACTTCAATAATCCCATAATTAAAAAATAGGGTTTATGTGTAGATTGATGCAATCACATAGTTTGTCGGCGAAAGAACTGCATCCATAGTATAATTACTTCGGTAATATAAATACTAAAAAGAAAAAACCAGAGCACCTCAGTCATGATATTGAAAGAGAAAAAACAGAGATGACCTAAGGTTTATGAAGATCATGTGATAGGAAAAATTTAAGATAAAAAAAATTAGTCCGACCTGCCGGATTCGAACCAGCGACCTAAGGATTTCTCTGCAGGATATTCTACCAACTACAGTCCTCCGCTCTACCAACTGAGCTAAGGTCGGCTACTGCAAACAAGCTTAAAAGCGCTAATTAATACATGTTATCTTATCACATAAGTCATGGCCAGAAAAACATCCTAACTAAGCTAAATCTCATTCACTCTTGCCAAATCTCATTCATTTTACAGAGCAGAAGGCTTATCAACAAATTCATTCAGTCATTTCTACTGACTAACCTAAATCCCATTCATTCTTGCCAAATCTCATTCATTTTACAGAGCAGAAGGCTTATCAACAAATTCATTCAGTCATTTCTACTGACTACCCTAAATCCCATTCATTCTTGCCAAATTATCTCATGTAACAAATCTTGAAGCTAATTATGTGAACAGGCTGCTGTGGGAATTATACTATGGAGAATAAATCACAAATTTTCTGTTTCAGTTTAACAGAAACAGTATACTATAACGGATGAAAATTAAACCAAGTTGTAATGAGCATGAATATATATACAAATTGCAGCAGAAAACTTCATCTAGTAATTTGTCTTATTCAGCATAATCTCATGCTACCCTGATTTTCAGCCTTTTTCCTGCCTTACATGTCCCTATTTAATTGAAGCAAATGAGCACTGTAAATCAAACCGAATCAAATATATAGCTATAGAAGTCTCACTACTACATATTGCTTACATCACATAATTTAGTCTGAATCATTACAAATAACAGCGAAAAATAAAGGGGGTCAATTATTTAGTCCGAAGATAGCAGATCTATCAAAATTACTTGAATAATCCCAAAATTAAAAAAACAAATAGGGTTTCTTCATAGCACGATGCAATCACATAGTTTGTCAGCGCACAATCCGCATCTATATAATGATTACCACGAAATTGGCGGCGTGTACAATTTCAGCCTTTTCCATCTACAATAGTTAATTAGTTTCAGTCATTCATAGAATATCTTGTAAAACAAGAAGTTAAAACGGAGAGAATAGAGAGAAATATTACATATTCGAGTAGAAGAGAAACACCCCGATAGACTTGCTGCTCTCTTCCTTCTCTAATATCCCTAGTACTAGTAGTAGGCTAGCAGCAGCAGCGGATAGATGTGGCAATTGGGCTGGACGACATGGGCCAAGCCATTCGAATCTATGTATATATATAAAATACACAAGAAATAACGTCATCACGTTACGCCACCTAGTATTTTCTTACGTGTCGTTCTCACATTAAGCCACCTAGGATTTCGCCACATACGATTTTTTATTTTAGAAATTTATATATGCTGATATTATTTTAGGATAATATAGAAATAGGATAAATTAATCTAGGAAATATTTTATCCAAAATAAAAATGTTATCTATTATATATTAGGAATTAGGATAGATCTAAAAGATTTTATCTAAAATTATAAAACATTACATATTATATATTAAGATAGATATATTAATTTTTTTCAATTAAATTTCTATCTATTTATATGAAAAAAAAATTCGAATTTTATTTTAAATTAAAGAAAATTATTTTATTTTTATTTTTTATCTATTTATGTAAAAGATTTATCTTAAATAAAATTTTAATAAAATATAAAACTTTGAAGATAATTACTTGCCTAGATTGACTTTTGATAAAAAACAATATTACGTTATCCTTACCTTAATTTTCATTTTTGAAATATTTATGTAAACAAAAATAATTTTCCTATCATTAAAAAATTCATTCTTTATTTATACTTTTTCATCATTTCTTATTAAGTATATTTTTAATTTTTATTCAAATATTTTTAAAGAATTGAATTTGATAAAAACAATTACAATAATTTAGATTATTTTTACCTTTTTATATTTTTTGTATAAGATTTTTAAAATTGAATGATTATAATTCAAATAAATTTTATTTATATTTTTGCATAAATAAATTATCACTAAGACATCAAAATTATAATGGGCTCACCTTAATAATTTTGGCCCCGTTTGACATGACAGTATGACACCAATTGTAAAAATTTTTATAATTTTTTTTTCTAATAAATAAGTTTTTATATTAAATTAAAATGATATTTATTAAATAAAGTAAATATTAAATTCATATAGTCGTGCATGACACGACGGGTATAACTAGTTCTTTTAAATTTTGGATGTTTTTTCAAAAAAAAATTGTTAGAACACCAACAATAATAATAAAAAAAGAGAGAAATAACATGTGTTGTTATGGGAGATTTTAATGATTTGCTCCTACCATCAGATAAATATGGTGGCTCTAAACCATTCCCTACAAGATTTGATCATCTCCAACGGTTCATAGAACAATGTGATTTAGTTGACATTAGGTCGAACGAAAACGAATCTACTTGGCGAAAACAGAAAATAGACATTGAAAATACGTATGAGAAATTGGATAGGGTTCTTGTATCAAAAGAGGTTACCCATTGGTTTCTGGATTTAGTTACACATAATCAAGCGTTCTCTTTTTCGGACCACTGTACAATTTTGTTAGATCTTGGTAATAACCAAATATATAAAGGAAGACCTTTTAGATTCGAAAAAATATGGATGAAAATGACATACTTTGCAAGTGTTGTAAGACAAGCTTGGAGAGTCCATAATCTAGGATCCCATATGTATAATCTAGTCCGGAAAACTCGCTTGCTCAAATCCAAGATCAAAATATGGAACAAATACACTTTTGGAAATATTTTTCGGCAATTCGATGACATTGAATTAAAACTCCTTCAATTACAACAAAACCCTGAGTTGGCTTGAATGCTTTTAAATGGTCTCTTGCAGGTAAGGCCCTGAGCTGGCTAGAAAGCTTACCTCCTAGATCGGTAAGAACGTGGAGAACCTTGCATGACTTATTCATGACTAAGTTCTTCCCTCCTGTCAAGACTACGGAGTTAAGGAAGCGTATTATTTCTTATCACCAGTTGCCTAACGAGACATTTGTGGAGATATCGGAGCGTTTCAAGGAGATGTTGAGGCAATGCCCCACCCATGGACAACCGCAATACGTTCTACAAGAGATATTCTTTTAGGGTATAAACGTTGAGACGAAAAAACGCCTCAACTTGCATATTGCTTGCGGTTTTATAGAGATGGAGCCTGACATTGCATGGGAATTGCTGGATAAATTGAACAATTATGATGTCATGTATGGGACCCATCAGCCGCCCCAGCCTAAAAAACGGTTCTATGTTCCCAACAAAGACGAAGTTGATCCCGATGTTAGACATCAATTCTTACAGGATGAGATCAACCGTCTAAAGAAACAGGTAAGTTTTCTGCAGGGGCGGATTTAGGGGGGGCGGGCGGGGGCGGCCGCCCACACATCGAGCCGGGAAGCGACGAATTTTACATAGGAAGGACGAGAGCAAAAATTATTTTTTGTAATTTCGCCCACACAAGGCAGTCCGGAACAGGGTGACGAGGATTGAAGGAGCCGGAGAAAAAAAAAATAGAGTTGATTGCTTGTAGCATTTCAATAGGGTCGTATTTTTGAGGAAGACAATAAGAGCACCCCCATTGGGGGTCTCTAGCATGCGTCCCTCCACACACAAAAAAAAAAAAAAATTAAAAACAAATGCAAAATGGGTGAGGGACGTCCCTCATAAGAGGGACTTTGAGAGCCCTTGAGAGACGCACACGTGGCGCGCACGGATTGGCTTATATTCCACTTGTTGGATGTGCGCCACGTGTCATGATCTGGACGGATGAGATTTAATAATAATAAATATATATAAAAACATAAATCTTGATTTATTTACTTAATTTTTTGTGTTTTTAATTTATTCTTTTTTTTTAATGCATAAAATTAAATTCTCTATCTATAGAAATCCATTTTGTATATGTTTTGCATAAAAATTATAAATATAAATAAAAGATGAATATAGTTAGTGTAATAATTTATATTTTTTCTACCAAAAAAATGTGATTCATATTAAACTCATAGAGTTTGGTTCAAATGAAACGAATTCTTATCCTAAAACGAACTCTTATCCTAAAACGAATGCACTTTTCTTAGTTCGTAGTGCACTTTTACTACTTCAGAGTGCACTTTTTCGGATTTGCACTTTTCATACTTTTCATTGCACTTTTCATATGCACTTTGTTGGAATGCACTTTTTGTACTTTTCAGTGCACTTTTGTATGAAAAGTGCACTACGAATTAGAAAAAGTGCATCCGTTTCACGTTTTAGGATAAGAGTTTGTTTCATTTGAACCAAACTCTAAACTCATATGTCCTCAATATATACACATATTTTTGAAATCCTTTTCAATAAAAAACTAATTTTTTTTCTATATATAGGGTCATTTTCCTATTTCAACCCACACAAAAATATATTCACACTTCCAAGTTCCAACTCTTTCTTTCTATCTTTCCTTTATGGATCCAACTGATCCATTTCATTTTTTTGGAAATTTAATGGATCTCCTCAATGATCAACAAACTGAAAACACTTCGAATTATTTCTCTCCAACTCCAAACTCAACCCAAACGAGTCCACCACTTGAAATTCCACAATATAGCACCCAATATGGCCTTCATGTGGGGGTTAATGAGCCAACTCTAGGCAAAAACACAACCAATCGTAGAGAAGCCAGACCCAATTAGAGTCCTCCTGAGGACATTGTTCTTATTAGTGCATGGTTAAATATAAGTAAGGATCCAATTGTAGGTAATGACCAAAAAGCAGTTGCTTTTTGGAAGAGAGTTGCAAACTACTACCGGCAAAGTCCTGCAACTGCAAACCTACCAACACGAGAAGCAAAAGCGTGCAAGCAGAGATGGCATAAGATAAATGGTGATGTCTCCAAGTTTGTTGGAGACTACGATCAAGCATGCAAAATGAGGACTAGTGGCCAATCCGAGGATGATGTCCTCAAAGAAGCTTATAACATCTTCTTCTCCGATGGAGGGAAGAGGTTCACTCTTGAACATGCATGGAGGGAGCTCCGAAATGATAGAAAATGGTCTAGCACTATCAGTCCAAATTCTGAAAGTGAAGGAAGCTCAAAGAGAACAAAGCTAAATGAAGGTGGCATGTATTCTTCAAGCTCTAATGCGGAGAGCCCGATCAATTTGGATGATGTACAAGAGCAAACTATGGCTCGTCCTCCTGGTGTAAAGGCGTCAAAGAACAAAGGGAAGAAGATTGCTGCCAAAACATCGAAAGAAGAAAAGGAGGCCAGTTCTTGGTCAAGAATTCAGAGCATATTTGCCATGAAGGAGCAAGACAAAGAGGAACAGGGTAAACTTGCAAGGATGGAATTGCTTAATAGCCTTATTCTGAGATCAGGGTCACTTTCAGAAAAAGAAGCATTGAAGAGTAAGCTCCTTGATGAGATGATGTAATCCTTACGGTAAAGTATCCTTTTAAGTTAGTTGTTTGTTTGTTTTCATGTGTTATGCTTATTGTAACGTAAGATGTTGTTATCCTTAATTAAGGTCATGGACCATTTGTAATGTTGTATTATGTAATGTAATGCTATGGTTATGTATTATGTAACGTCACTATTATTAGTGTGTTTATGCAATCTCTATCAAATTCAAAATATAAATCTCTGCACAAACACTATTTAATTCTTTTGAAAAGTAAGAAAAATCAAATCAAATTTAAAAAATGAATCTCTACATAAATACTATTTACCTCTTCTGAAAACGAATCTCTACAAACACTATTTACCTCTTCTGAAAACGAATCTCTGCACAAACACTATTTACCTCTCTGCACAAACACTATTTACCTCTCTGAAAAGTAAGAAAAATCAAATCAAATTCAAAAAATGAATCTTTGCAAAAGCACTATTCACCTCTTCTGAAAAGTAGAAAAAAAAATCAAATCAAATTCAAAAAACGAATCTCTACACAAGCACTATTCACCTCTTCTGAAAAGTAAGAAAAATCAAATCAAATTCAAAAAACGAATCTCTGCACAAGCACTATCTACATTAAGAAGAAGCCTTGACCACTATAAAATGATATCATCTCTTTCCTAACTCATTGCATACATATCCAACACTCCAAACATACTTTCTTACTCAAAATGTCAAATCCAATCCAAAATCCATTCAGATCTTCATTAGATCAAGAAATTGATAGAGCATTCGATGAAGAGTGCGATACAATGATTGATGAGTGGATGGTTTATCATGAACGCCTCCAAGAGGCGAATAGTTCAAGGCGAAGAAGTCGCCGAGCTTATATTGATAGAGGTCGAGAGGAAGGGCACACCCGCTTATGGAATGATTATTTCAGCGAAGAGGCGGTGTACAAAGATGATCAATTTCGACGTCGATTCAGAATGAACAATCCATTGTTCTTGCGCATCGTTGACCGACTATCGAACGAGGTTCGATACTTTCAACAAAGGCGAGACGCTACTGGAAGATTAGGCCTCTCTGCACTTCAAAAGTGCACTGCAGCCATACGTATGATGGCATATGGTTGTGCTGGTGATTCAGTGGATGAATACATTTGACTTGGTGAAAGCACTACAATCTTATGCTTAGAAAAGTTTGCAAATGGTATTATTACATTGTTTGGTGATGTCTATTTAAGACGGCCAACATCCGAGGACCTCCAACGATTACTCCACATGGGAGAGATGCGTGGGTTTCCAGGCATGATGGGAAGCATTGATTGTATGCATTGGGAGTGGAAGAATTGCCCCACTGCATGGAAAGGGATGTATTCCCGTGGAAATGAAAAACCGACGATCGTATTGGAGGCTGTAGCATCATACGACCTTTGGATCTGGCATGCATTCTTTGGAACTCCAGGTACTTGTAATGATATTAATGTTCTTGATCGTTCACCCGTTTTGATGATATTTTGCAAGGTCGAGCTCTAGAAGTGGATTATCTTGTCAATGGGCACCAATATAAGATGGGATACTATCTCACTGATGGAATATATCCACAATGGGCTACATTTATCCAATCAATCCGACTTCCTCAAGGTCCTAAAGCGACATTATTTGCTCAAAAGCAAGAATCAGTTCGAAAGGATGTCGAACGTGCTTTTGGAGTTTTGCATTCTCGATTTGCCATAGTTCAAAAACCTGCACTTGGTTTGAATCTACAGAAAATTGGGAGGATCATGAAAGTCGCTATTATATTGCACAATATGATAGTTGAAGATGAACGAGATAAATACACTCAGTATGATGTGACTCCATTCCAAGAAGTAGATGACAATGAGAGCACACCGGTGGAATCTACGTTCTCTACACATGAACCTATCAACATGGCCACATATCTTAGTAATCGGGTTAGAATTCATGATGTGAATGTGCACCATCAATTGAAAATTGATTTGGTTGAGAACATATGGCAAAAGTTTGGTACGACTAGTGAAGATTAATATAATTCTACCAAAAAAAGTAATGTTATTTTATGCTTAATTGTGTTTGTTGTATTATTTTTCATTTTCTAGTATTTTGGTGTATCTCTTTTATGAATTATCTTGTGTAATTTTATGTTTAAATATTTTGTGTAAGTGAGCAAAATATTTCTATTATCTTTTCTTAATGTTATAATTATGCTTTATTAGAAATTTAGTTATAAATTATTATAATATATTATATAGATATTATTTGGGATGTAAAATACTATTATAATATTATTTGAGAGTATAAATGTAATAAACATGAGAGACTCATTGGGTCTCTCCTAGTGGAAGTACCAAAACCTACTAAGTCCCTCAAAATAAAATAACTATAAAAATATTATTATTTTAATGGAGATGCCCTAAGTAAATTAGGCTGATTTTTTTTCTTTTTCTTTTTAAAATAAAGAATGGGCTGGCCCAAAAATTCGGTTTTGCACTCCACATACCTATTATTGTAGTCGTGTATGTTTTGTAGCTGATTCCGTTTAAAAGATCTTGGGCCCTAAAATTTAGTTTTTTTCTCAAAATCTACCCAAATTTAGATTTTTTTCTCAAAACCTATCCAAATCAGAATTTCTCTCAAAGTGGTAAGCCTAGATCTCAATTCGAATTCCCCCCAATTTAGTGGTAATTTCTTTGTTAATCTATTAATTTACAAGTGTAATTTAATTAAATATGTGGAAAAAACATAAAAATTTTAATAGGCTGTTGATAAATTTGATATATTTGATAAGAAATTTATATTATTAGGTTGGTCTCCAATCTAAATTTCTCCCAATTAGTAACAATTTGCGTGTGAATATGTAAATTTGCAAGTTGTAATTTTTAATTTGGCTAATTTGTGGAGAAATTGATAAGAAACTTGGTAGATTTGATATAAATACCATATTAATTAGATTTATATTTAAATTGTACATAGTTTAGTAATTTTATTAACTACGGATAGTTTCAATCCTAAGATTAGTAATCGTACACTTAAAAAATACATGGCTAAAGTTCGCCCCCCCTCAAAACAATCTTGAATCCGCCCCTAGTTTTATGAAAACCTCTCAACCTTGTCAAGAATGTGGCTCTCAAACCCATAGTACTTTTGCCTGCACTAACATTGAGCAGGTTAGAGCCGCTGAGACATATGCTGAAATGAATTATATGGGAGGAAAATACAGAAACTCACCTATAATTATGATAGGCCAAACAATTATCCCAGTTGGGGAGGTTACAATCAAAGTCAAAACCAAGCACCTCCACCACAAGAAAGGAAGGCTCCTCCTTACAGACCACCAGGATATCAAGAGCCACCTTCATGGGTACAAGGGCTACAAGAGGGCATTAATGGAGTCCACAATAAAGTTAATGACGTTCAAAACGAGATCAGTGGAGTCCGTTCTGACCTAAAAGGTGTACAAGCAGAGTTGGGAGAGATTGAGACATGGAGAAAGAATGTAAACTCCCAATTAGGTAACCTGGCTGCACAAATTCCAAGACCTCAAGGGCAAATCCCGGGCTGCTCCGAAGAGAACCCGAGAGGCCAAATTGCAGCAGTCCACCTCCGAAGCGGAAAAACACTACCGGACCGTACTGAAGCCAAGGAGAAAGAGTCCGGTACCGAGGACGACGACCCTAACAGGGTCGATACCGAGCCCCAGCAGGTCGTTATCAACCCCAACTCATGTACGTCTTCACCTCCAGACCACTCTTTTAGTCCTAGGCTCGATACCGACCCTTTTGAAGCACCCCTCGAGCCCGTTTTGGTTCCAAGACCGGTGAAGACTCTTCCCTTTCCTTCTAAGAAATCTAAGGATTCAACATAAGGGAAGTTTAGGCGTTTTGTTAAAATCCTTCAAGGCTTAAATACTTCCATCCTATTCACTGAGGCCCTAAGCGAAACGACAACTTACACAAAATTCTTGAAAGATATTCTTAGCATGAAGAGGTCTATGTCCAAGCTGGTTGACGAAGTTCGATCTTTGGAGCTCCTAGAAAAATTAGGCGACCCAAGTAAGTTCGCTATCACAATAGGGATTGGAGCTTACAAGTTTAAAGCTTTATGTGATTTAGGTGCCAGTGCCAGTCTCCTAGCACTCTGTATTTGGTCCAAGGCCAATATGGGACCGCTAGAACCTATCAATATGAATGGATCATGTGTCGAGGCAACCAGATTCGTTGAGGGTGTCCCTATTCAAGTTGGCAAATTCTTTGTCCCAAACGACTTCATAGTTATGGAGATGCAAGAAGACCATGTGGTGCCAATCATTCTTGGAAAGCCATTCCTAGCCACCGCAGGGGCAAGAGTTGATGTTATAAAGGGACTCCTCACATTTGACATTGAAGAAAGAAAAGGTCTAGTTTTGCTTCAATACTGTCGCGAGTGAGGTCGCTAAAAGCATTAACGAGGAGCCTACCGACCCACCATGGGTCGGTACCGACCCTTCTCTTATTACAGAAACAAGACAATTCAAGGAAGTCACACCCACCAAGAAGCATACCGACCCCCCATGGTGGGTTGGTACCGACCTTTGTTTGAAGGATCACAATGTTGGGGACAAAATCCAACCCGTTACCGAAGCTCTAACACAACCAGCAGGGTCGTTAACGACCCCATCTACCTCGGTAACGACCCCCTATTTGATCGATCCCGATGAGTCTTCTTATTCTAATCCAATTAATTCGGGTCATGATCCATTCTTATATCCTTGTTCTATATCCCATCCTACTATTCATATAGTGAAAGAGTCGAAACCCCCTTGGTTTTCGGATTTTTCTAACCCTTATGTAGGACTTTCAAGTGTTCTTATCGATGATAGAGGACCACATCTCTTGGAGAGAAGCTTTGATGCTTTTCCGACTAAATATGGGGTTTCTTAAGATCCCTACAAAGCCGGAGAGAAGCCACCTTAGAGCTAAGGTAAGTTCGTCAGGCTAACGACGTTAAAAATAGCGCTTACGGGAGGCAACCCGCTTTTTGTTTGATCTTTTTGCTAGCTTTCTTTTGACTTGTATTTAGGTTATATTAGTGTAGTAGGGATAGAAGTTTTTCTAAAGTGACTCAGGTACAAAGATGTGGAATAAGTGCTACAAAGAAGAACAAACCGAATCAATAACACTCGGTTTACGAGAGCAACAATGAGTACTCGGTGTACAAGCTGCCAGGTTCGTTACCAACCCTCTCAAGGTCGGTACCGACCCCTACAGTAATCCGAGAAAATTCAACCTCTTCAATGATCAATGGTTTCAAGAAGTTTCAGTTTTATTTTATGAGTTCCCTTTTCCTTATCCACTTTATTTTTATGTCTTTTCTTTAAACAGTGAGGACACTATTTGGTTTAAGTATGGGGTATGGGAAAAGGAAACTCAGTTTAGCGTCAGTTTTTGTTTGTTTATTTTTTAGGATTGATAATATTCCACTTAGATGTTCTATGATAGTAAATTGCTTGTATGATCATGTAAATCCATTTAGCATGTATTTGATGGTTTAGCCCGAGTCTACCATAAAAATTGTTTTTATGTGAATTTTTAGCTTGTGATGAAACTGAGCATGTATTATAACTTTTAGCATGAGTTTAAATTGCAATCCAACAAAATGATCTACCTTGTGAGTGATTTTGGCCTTATAGGGAGAACATAAAAAATCGCTCTTTTTTTTGTGATTTACTCTCTTATGTGTATATTATCTCTTGCAATTGTGATGATTATCTATTTCTCGAAGCCTCTATAAGATTTTAGTTCATTACTTGTGAAATCATATGATGGAGAGCTTATTTTTCATGAGCCTTATTAATCCTTATCCAGCCTTAGATTATCCCTCTTTTTGAAGCCAATTTCTTTGTGCCTTAAAGCCTTTTATTTATAGCTCCACAAAATTGTTCCGTAGCCGATGAAAGTTTGACCCTATCCGGGGATTAGGATTTAGTGTTGGTTATTGTGATGGTTTTGTTGAGTAAGATTGTTTGGTTCAAGTGTGGGTAATTATGGGTTGGGTAAAGTAAAAAATCTTGCAGTTTATCATCTAAAAGGAGTTTGGTTCTCTGAATGCACTTACAAAAGAAGTGGAAAGTAAAGAGGAAGAAAGAAGAAAATGATGAGCAAAACTCGTTACCGACTCTGCAGTGTCGGTACCGCACCTCCCACAGAAAAAATTGAAGATATAAAGGGGAGAAGAAAAAGCTGAAGAAAAAAACAGGGGGAAGAGTTGAGCAGTGAATAAAGTGCATGAGCCAAATTTTCCTTAGTGTTTGTAAGCAAGATTAGTTGGGATAAAAGGGTTAATCAGAGTGTGCATAATATGTGAGTTTGGTACATTTTGTTATGAAAGTTTGGTGAGTTATGTTGAGAGTTTAGGAGTCTATATTCTCGGATTTTTAGCACCACAAAGCCAAAATATTTCCATTCCCTATTGTTAATACCAAGCCCCGTTACAACCCGGCCGAATGGAAACTTCTATGAAGTTTTCCATTGAGCCTAAGTTCTCTTGATGATTTTACTTGTTTTGACAATCTTTGGTAGAGAGATTGGTGATAGAAGGTACAATTTCTATGAGTTTTTGCATGTTTGATTGAGTTGAGAGTTGTAATTATAAGCCTAAACACATGAGAGTTGAGTGAAATATATATCCCTTGTGAGATTGGATTGTGATTCCTTGTGTCTATAAGTTTCTCATATATGTGTGATGACGTTAAAGTCACTTGTCTAAATTTCACTTGTGCAGAAGTTGCTTTTTGATGAAGGCTATTACTTGATATATTTGTTGATGGTTTTGATCTATGTTTGGTGATTGCTTGAGGATAAGCAAGCTTAAGTATGGAGTATTTTGATGTCCATGTTTTTAGCATAGTTTTAGTATGTTTTCTTTTCTAGTATAGTTTGCATATTTTGTGAAAAGTATGGAAATTACGCTATTTGTGTGTTTTTGTGTAGGTTTTGAGGCGGATTTGGATGCATTCAATGGACATTAGAATAGAGTATCAAGCTAGGAAGAAGGAAGGAAGAAAGCTATGGAAGAAACCTCCGCAAAATCCAAAGAAAGAAGGAAGAAACAAGAGAAAATATGTTCAAGTCTGCATATCGACCCTCTAGGAGTCGATACCGACGCACTCAGCCCAACCGCCCAAGATAAAAGGCCCATTAACTGTTTTTATTCCACAATCTGTTATCTTTAGTAGGTTTTGTTTTTATGAAAAAAAAAATTAGAGGATGTTCTAGTATAAATACTCTTGTTTAGACACAATATCTCTATCTCACGTTAGAATTGAAGGGGAGGCCCCTAGGGTTTGTTTACACGTTATTTTGGGTTTATTTTGGAAGAAAAATGTTGCTTGGAGCACAAGGAAGAAGATTGTGGGAGATTTTCTTGTGTTCTAGGTGTGTTCTAAGACAAGTTGGAAGTTTTAATTCAAGTAAGCCTTTAATTTTAATTCAATTATGTTTTCTCTTAATCTCTTTGCTTGTTTTTCTCCAATCATGAGTGGGTAGTCTCCTTTTCGAGGGTTGGGGTTAGAAATCCAACATGATTGTGCATGAATGATGATGTGAATTAATGAATTGAATGCCTTTTATCTATTCTTCTACTTGTTTGTGCAAAAGCTTTGACGAAAGTTGAAGTATTTCATGTTCTTAACTTGATTGAAAGAGAAAGTTGTGAATTTGAATATGAAATAAAGTTTGAGACAAAAGTTGAGAACTTTAGATCAAAGCAAGTAGATTAAGTAAATTGATTTGTGAAAATTGATTGATTTACTTGATTAAATCAACGAAAGTTGATAACTTTATGTTAAAGGCATGATATTATTGATTTATGTTATTTGAAATTGCATGATTGTGTTGCGGTGAACCCCTATCCTAGAGTTTTTCCCTTATTTGAGTTAAGTTTTCAAACCCAGGTACCTCGATATCGACTCTGCCCAGGTTGATACCGACTTGCAATTTTCCCCTTTCTTTTTGTTGTTTACTTAGTTTTTCTGCTGCATTCATACCTCGGTAACGACCATGAAAAGGTCGATATCGACCCCTTCTAGTGCATTTATTTAGTTGTTTTGCTTTATTCTTTGCTTTGTTTTGCCTTTTCTTTTGCTTTCTAGTTTAGTAATCAAACATAACTTTGCTTCCCGTGGACGATCCTGACCTCCCTATACACAACGGGGTCTTGACTACAAATTTATTTGTTGTTAAGTAAATCCTTATCAACACCCGCCCGACCCATTTGACAGGTCTAAACAAAACCCCATGAGAACAAAGAATAATGAAGAAATCCAACGTCAATGGTGATTGCTGGATAAAAAAGAACAACTTTTAAATTTTCATAAAACATATTGGGCCCAACGTGCAAAAATAAGATATGTGAAATTCGTAGATTCAAATAATGCATTTTTTGATCAATGTGCAACCGGGAGAAGAAACCATACACGTCTCAACTCTATCAGATCATCGAATGAGGTCTTCTTGGTAGGCGAGGATAACGTGCAAAACGAATTACGAAATGAATTTAGACATCGATTTCTTAAACAACCTATTAATATGAGACTCTTAGACAACTACTTAGAATTGATCAACACCGAGATTACGCTGGAGGATAACGCCATGTTCACCAAGGATATTACCAACCTCAAAATCAAGAATGCATTGTTTCATCTCGGGAAGAATAAATCTTCAGGTCCTGATGGAATGATTGTTGAGTTTTATCAAAAGTATTGGAACATTGTCAAGCCCGTAGTTAAGGGTGTGCAAGGAAGCCCATTGCACATAGCCCAATTTTTTAAGGGCATCTATATAATTATACAGTAGATCGAGTATGAGTTGTACAATATTTGTTTGCCCAGTTGGTAGGCACGCAAGTTGGAAGTCTAGAAAGTCTGGGGTTCGAACACTCCTGCTCCTTTATTTTTAAGCCATTTCCTTTTGTTTTTTATCCATTTTTTTAAACTTTATCGTGTATTAATTATCTTCTTTCATTCATTAGTCCATTCCCTTGCAATCTTCTTCTTATACACAATTTTTATTTATTTTTAATTTGTTGTTATTATTTCAAATTTTCACACTTTTTTTAGTGGTTGTGTTCATTGAGCGTGTTCAATTTTAAGTATATATTATTTTCCCAAATTATTGTTATAGAGTGGATAGTATTTGAATCCAACAAAAAGGTTAGTAATTACTCCCAAAAAAACTATACATTTGCCTAATCGGGCAATTTTTTTTATCGACAATAAAATTTGGAACTAATAAATTTAATAAGCGAAAATATAACTAGCCATATTTTCTATTAAGTGAATTTTGAACAGAGCCTCTAAAGAGTTTGGGACGGCCCTGAACATTGTAGGTCCTTCGCTCATTAAAGTTGTCAAAGGATTTTTGGTTTCAGGCTTTCTGCTTAAGGAAATAAACCAAACATTCATTACTCTAATACCCAAATGTGATAATCCTAATTCTGTTATCAATTAGTATCGACCGATTAGTTTGTGCTTTACTATTTATAAGATAATAGCTAAAATTCTTGCAGAACGTTTGAAAACGGTTCTTCCTCGGATAATTCATACCCTCCAAGGGGCATTTGTAGCAAACAGAGCAATCCAAGACAATGTTCTCATTGCACATGAGATTTTCGATATGTTTCGCAACGAAGAGGCATAACGGGATTGGCGGCTGTCAAACTAGACATGGCAAAGACATATGATAGGGTAGCCTGGCAGTTCTTAGCTAGGGTCCTTCAGAAATTTGGTTTCCATAGGACGTTTATCAACTGGATTATGCAATGTGTGCTAACGATTACTTTTTCAGTGTTGGTAAATAATGAACCTACTGATATTTTCACACCCGAAAGAGGATTGTGTCAGGGAGACTCTTTATCTCCATTATTTTTTATTATTGGTGCTGAATTTTACCATGCCGATTACAAAAAAAATGTTTTCCCAATCCGGATGTGTTGGATTTTCAATTGTGAGAGGTGGAACCAAAATTCCTTTTCTTTCTTTTGTACATGATATTATTATTTTTAGCCCTTCCATAATCATGGCCTTTTGGAAAATCAAAACAATTTTGGAAGAATACTGCGATATATCAAGACAGAAAGTGAATTTTCATAAATTTGCCTTTCAGATCACCAAAGGAACCACTGCAAATATGAAAAGAAATCTCCAACAAGAACTTAATATACCGTACTCTAGTTCACTAGAAAAATATCTAGGTTGCCCTATTATAAATTCTCGGGTTACGACACGCACTTTTGAATTAGTAAATCAATCCACCGAACAACAACTAACCAAATGGAAGGCGAACTCGTTATCTCAGGAAGGCAGAACCACTCTTATTAAATCAACTTTAGCAACAAAACCATACTATGTGATGCAAAACTTCATACTTCCTGATGAAACTCTAGAGAAACTAGACTTCATAAACAAACAATTTTTTTTAGAAAAAACCGAATGGGTACGTTCCAATGATATGATGGGATAAGATCTATCGAACTAAGAAAAGGGAGGATTAGGACTAAGAAAAGCAAAGCATATGAACAAAGCCATGCAAATGCATTTGTTATGGAAGATTCTTGTTGAGCCCCATAATGTTTGGGTTCGAATCATCTCGGAGAAATACCTAAAGGAAAAATCGTTGTTGGAATGCTCAAGTACGAGAAATGTCTGGTGGCAATGGGGCAAATTAATGACACTAAAAGAAGAATTTAAGAAAGGTTTAATATGGCAAATTGGAGATGGGAATTCGGTCACAATTTTGGAAAGACCCTTGGGTTATCTACCGACCTTTATTGGATGTATGCCCAATGATTAATCATGTGGACCTCGATGTCAATTTCTCACATTTCATTGATGCAGATAGACAATGGAAGCAACAAGAACTCAATCGGATCCTACCATTTGCATGGGTCTCCCGAATCATGTCTATGATAATTTCGAAAAATCAGATTAGGGATAGATTATACTGGCATCCGAGTAAAATGGATAGTTTTCCCCTTATTCAGCTACTACACTTGTTTCCTAAGATGAAAACAACCATGATTGTGGGTTTGATTGGATTTGGAAATTGGATATGATTCCGAAGGTGAAAATGTTCCTATGAAAAGTGTGTATAAAGGGCCTTCCGACTAAGGACAAATTAATACAAAGACACATAGCAGTTACGTCTGAATGTTCGTTGTGCCAGCATCAGAATGAAACCACTAAACACCTATTAGTGCATTGCCCATTTACTTATATGAACCTTCAGAGAATTAACCCCTTACTTGCGGCATTGATCTCACAAATACGAGATAACAAAAATGGAATTTTAGCCATTATTGAGAACCTTAAGACCCACTTGAGCCTATCTAAATTCCAAGATCTTTTAATAGTGTGGTGGAGTATGAATTAGATGATGAATGCAGAACTTTGGAAGACAACAAAATACAACTGAACAGAGACGAAAACTAAAGAAGTGGTTCACACCTCCACATGACTAGGTTAAGATAAATTTTGATGGGAGTGCGATAGCAGGATATATTATTAGGGATCACTACGAACAAACTCTTTGTATGATGCATCTTCTAATGAATTCTAGAATGTAATACAAGCTGAAGCAAGGGGTATGTATAACACAGTATGTGAAGCCAAAAATAGAAATTTTAAGAAAATTGAAATTAAAGAAGATAGTCTCATTGTTATAACTGCGCTAAAAGGGAGTGATCTTATCCTTGGCAAATTGAGAAGCTAATCGTTGATACTCTTGTACTCCTACAGTCCTTCGAGGCAAGGAATTCAACACGTGCCTCATGATTCTAACAAGATGGATGAATTGATTGCTTTTCTACGACATTCCTGTAGTATCAATAAAATTCAGATTCGTTCTGGACTCTGTGTCCTCATCCATAAAGATGCCCTAGGTTGAATCTATTTTTGGCCTAATTTTTACCAACTAAAAAAATTCCTTCTTTTTTTTTTTCTAGTAGTAATCTCAAAATTTGCCTTTTTAGTGTCATGAAAAGTATTTCTCTTAGGCTGCTCTTAGCAACATGAAAAAGGAGTTGCTTATTTCTCCAAATAAGCATTGATTGGGGAGATATGTTCGGCAACACATGCTTATTTCAAATAAGCAACTTATTCCAAATGCTTATTCCTGAAAAAAAATAATCAACACTCGCATGCTTATCTCAAATAAGTAAACTTATCTCCCAAAAAATAAGTTTGTGGGGTCAATTTATTTTTTAATTCCCAACCAACAAATACCTTCACTCTCCTATTTCTCCATAAATCCCTCATAGTGAAAGATCGACTTCCATCATCCTTCCTTATCTCCAATTGATCTGATTCCTCAACCAAAGCATCCGGAGCACTGCTATCAGGATGAAATTTTGTATGGTTGACCGGTGGTGGAATTACTCCACTTTTAACAGTTTTTCTATCCTATATGTCCTTAAGGCATAGGATGAAAATCCATATTTAGAAACTAAAACCCTTAAATTGAAAAACATAAACCTTTTTAAAAAATAACTAAAAAGTTCAAAATACAAAATCATAAATTTTTTTTATCCTATTAATTAAGCTTAAAATAATTATAATTAACTTTAAAGGGGCATTTTGAGAATCGAACTTGGGACCTCTCGCATCCAAAGCGAGAATCATACCAATTACCAATAGACCAAATGCCCTCTTGATGATACTGTAAATATGATTTTAGTTTATTAAGCATATTCTAGAAAAGGTCAATGATGGAAATAAGTATATGTCTGTCCTATTACCTATATACATTGGTACAAAAAGCTCGCAAAATTAAGTATTGGAAGTGTTTGAGGGATTGGCAATATTTATACATTGATCTTTTAATTCTGAAATTTCTGATCTTGTTGTGGCAAATATAACTCGATATATTTTCCCCGATAAAAAACCAATTTCTTGACGAAGAATATGTTCTGAGTTATATAATTCATAATTTTTATTTTTTTGATAAAACGAGCTACAAGCTCATTACAAGGCCAACACTAGGATTACCTGTGAAGTACAAGGCTAACCTAAATCATCACGGCGGGTGATCTTAAGAAATTCAAACAACAGATGATGATTACTAAACCAAGAATTACAATGCGAGACATCTAACGGATCTAACAACGATCCAGGGAAAAATGAGAAATAACAAAACTAAGCTGAGGAAAACTAAAAAGCCTCCTAGCGAGAAAATCCGCTGTCGAATTACATTCCCTGAAACAATGAAAAAACACCACACAAGGAACCAGGGCAACAAAATGACGAATATCATTAATAATAGACTGAATTTCTTAAGGAACTTTCCAAGTTCATTTTAAAGAATTAATAAGGATTAAATTATCTCCTTCACTAATAAGATGTGAAATTTTTAATGAAACAGCACTACGAACACCATCAAGTAAGGCAAGAGCCTCCGCTTGGAGGACCGAAACGGGGAGTTGTTCTTTTCGATCAAAACTTAGAATCTTGCTCTTATGGTCACGAATAAGAAAGCTCGTAAAAGTCGAAGAATTAATTCTCTTATAAGCATCAAAATTCAATTTCACCCATTCTAAGGGACGCTTAATCCCTGCCTGATTATTTTTCCTTTTCGGCCGAGAGCCATGTTTAACTGCTAAAATAGGTTGAGCTGAAACCCATTGAAAATGCTGCGTAAAAGCTAAATCGCATGGAATAATTCATAATATTTTGAACCGTCAAAGAATGCCCCCAAATAAGTCCACTCAATAAAGTTTAAGAGTTGTTTGAATCACCGAATTTAATTATACTAAGCTTTTAGTTTACTTTCTTCACTGCGAAATCTCCTTGTAATTTTTTGGTTTAGTATTATGTTTCTTGCTTTGGGTGTAAGAGGTTATGACTTGGGGCAACTTGGTGATTATTTGGATTCATCAATTCATTGATGAATCCAAATTGATAATATAAGGATGCCTGTTATCCAACTACAGTCCTCCGCTCTACCAACTGAGCTAAGGTCGGTTGTTGCACTTGTATCAAAATCAGTGAATATATACTTGATAGAACTTATAATATTCAATACGAACAAAAAAAATCAAAGGGGCATTCCGAGAATTGAACTCGGGACCTCTCGCACCCTAAGCGAGAATCATACCACTAGACCAAATGCCCTTTCACTGATCTTTTTAAATTACTCACCAAGTTATTACTATTAACCCAGTGTAATCCGGCTCAAAACAAGGTCCGAGGGTCAAGATGTACGCACCAGGCGAGATCCTTTTAGCAAACTATCATCATCATAATATACGTGCTATTATGCATGCTAACATGGCAACTAGCGTCAAGTCATGAAAATAAACAAAAAGTCTGTAATGAAGGTAGCTATAGTCAAATGTGTACACTAAAGAACTAGCACAAAAATACTGATCAAGCTCGTATCCTACATGAAAATGTAGGGAAAAGAAAACATTACACAGAACAAGCATTGTTCCAACTTCCAACCAGCTCAATTTCAAATACTGGCCGTACTGACCTTGGCTTCTCTAGTTGAATATCACAAGGGCAGTAGTAAATTTTGCACATAGAAAAGATGGAAACAATCAGATTCAGAAGAAGGAAAGATAGATCTGACCTGCCAGATCGGGACTTCTTGTAATACACAGCCTCTGCCCTACTATCAGAGACAAGGTCTGTTTCTGCAACAATTTTTGGATATATTAATATACATTGAACGAATTTAAAAACATGTTCAGTACTCAGGAGAAGAAGAACTATAGCTGCCAAACACATCTACAAGACTAGAATAGCAAATACAAGGATTGGTTACAAGTTGACACTGCTGATGCACATGCATTATGCATAGATAATATTAACCAGGGGAAATGGTGGCAAGAAAAGATGACACAATTGACAAGCATATATGATCCACCAAGTTTGATTCCTGCTGAGTTGGAAACTACAATGTCGCCTATTTCACTAATTATTTATTAGTAGATGATACACAGAGTTTAACACAGGATCTCCTGCACCAAGGAAATGATCAGCATGTACACAATGCTTAAGAGAGAGGTTAATAAATGAAACAGTCAGTTTCACCAAGAGATAAAAATTTATGCCTAGGACTGAACAAAATAAAAATGAATTATGTGGCGGGGGCATTCCGAGAATCGAACTCGGGACCTCTCGCACCCAAAGCGAGAATCATACCACTAGACCAAATGCCCTCTTGACGTTCATTTTAAACGATCATTCGTATAATACTATTAGAAAATGGAAAACGTAAGACTGCTTATGCAAATCAAGGTTACAAGGGGTCAAATAAATCAATCAGTCATTATTCAAGGGTAAGCTAATATTTACATTCAAGATTACTAGCATTCATCAAACTTCGCAGCATACCAAGAAAGAATGTAAGTCATAACCTCTTACACCCTAAGCAAGAACATAACAACAAACTACATACTTTATTGTCCCTTTATTACAATTCACATCTTACACATATAATAATAACCAACTTGGAATAAGGGAACTGATTTGGAGGCATATACTTTTGACAGTTCATATGTGAGAAACTATTAATATAGTTCATACTTAGGTAAAGGCCAACAATTGAATTTTAAAAAAAATGTTTTTAGGGGTTACTCAAGTGTAGTTTGGAAAAAACAAGCTAAAATCTCACTAAATTAATACAGTAGATTAAGCTTAACATGAATCTGTAATCTTTCAGCCATCCCCCAATCAAAATCTCACCACCAATGTAGGATAAGACTAAGAAGAAAAATCAGAGCATCAAATTTTTGTGACAGAGACAATATAAAGTTAAATTATGAAGATCAGGTGATAGAAAAAATAAATATCATATTCAAGATATGGAAAAAAAATCTGTCCGACCTGCCGGATTTGAACCAGCGACCTAAGGATTTCCCTGCAGGATGTTCTACCAACTACAGTCCTCCGCTCTACCAACTGAGCTAAGGTCGGTTACTGCACATAAGCTAATGCAAATTATGCAATTGCAACATTTACAAATCTAATCACATAATTCAGGTCAATAAAAACATCTCTGGAACTATGATCAAGAGTAATGGAGCTTATATGAAGATTCATTTACCAACCACAATCAATTTCAAATGTTTCCAATGCGCATTCACTCTTGCCAATATATCTCAATGTCACAAATATATCTCAATTGATTGTGGTTGCCAATATATCTCAGCCACAATCAATTGTAGGGCATTCCGAGAATCAAACTCGGGGCCTCTCGCACCCAAAGCGAGAATCATACCACTAGACCAAATGCCCTCTTGATGACTATCTTCAAATTGATTCTGCAAATTGTGCTTGTTAGATGTCCACGATTATACCATTCATTGATCTAGAGTAAGTCAAGTAGCATTCACAAAAATCAGATAGCGATAAACATATGATTGCTAATACAAATCAAGTTACAAGGGGTCAATAAACAAACCATTCATTGATCAACGGTCAGCTAATAATGACACACTCAGATCAGAAATTGAGAGTTCACAAAATCATTTAGGCAAAAAAAGCCAAACAACATAGCCAACAAAGACACTCATTGTAATCAGTCTGTAATTTCTGCTTGGAAAAAGCTAGCAACCAAACCAGAATCAATGTAGCCCAAAAATATTCGTCATCAAGATGAGAAGATTTAGAATTAAAATGATTACAGAGACACAAGCTTAAATCACATCTCTAGCCTGAGTTGTACGTAATACCCAAAAAGCCAATAAGATGACTGATAGAGGGGCATTCCGAGAATCGAACTCGGGACCTCTCGCACCCAAAGCGAGAATCATACCACTAGACCAAATGCCCTTTTGACATTCATTTCAAGCGATTATTTCTATAATGATACTTATTAGAGGCCCGTGACTGAACCAACCGTTTATTGATCTAAGATAAGCCAAGAAGACTTCACAAATATCATAAAAAAGTATAATTGCTTAAGTAAATCAAGGTTACAAGGGGTCAACACATCAATCTGCCACTGTTCAAGGGTAACCCATAAGCTAATATTAACACACTAACATCAGAAAATTGATAATTCAAATAATGGTCTAGACGAAGGTCAAACAGCATTGCAAACATAAAAACACACATTGATCATTGATTGATGGCAGGACATTAATCAAACTTGTGATTGCTTGCAACTAAAGCAAGATTTATTGCACTAGATGACAAATATCACCAAATTAACGTTCAAGATTATAGCCACTTAGCCAATCATAAATCAAGCATGAGAAATCTCAAATACAAAGGCAGAATCAAACACGGATAACATGCAAAGCAAGAATCATACTCCTCGACCAATGCTCAAGATTTTTGAAATTTACCATAAGACATCTATGATCAAGAACCGAAAATAACATTGATTAACTTTGCAGCGTACCAAGAAAGAATGTAAGTCATAACCTCTTACACCAAAGCAAGAACATACCGATAAACCAAAAGCTTTATTGGCATTCGACCTTCATTAAAATTTACATCTTACACAAATAAAATTTACCATGATGGAATAAGGGAGCTGATTTGGAGTCAGTCTTTGACAGTTCACATGTGAGAAACTACTAATATAGTTCATACTTAAGTACAACTGTACAAGCCAACAATTAAATTAAAAAAACAATTAAAATGTAAATTGTTTTTATGGTTTACTCAGTGTAGTTTGGAAGAAAAAAAAATAGCTAAAATTTCACTAAATTACTACGGTAGGTTAAGCTTAACATGGATCTGTAATCTTTCAGCCATCCACCAATCAAAATCTCACTACCAAGTACCAATGTACAATAAAGACTAAAAGGAAAAACCAGAACATCTTGATCTCATGAATTGAAAGAGAAAATATTTAGTGACAAAGATGATATAAGGTCGAATTATGACGAATTAGGTGATAGCAAAAATATACATCATATATGCAATATAAGGAATAAAAATAGTCCGACCTACCAGATTCAAACTAGCAACCTAAGGATTTCCCTGCAGGATATTCTACAAACTACAGTCCTCCGCTCTACCAACTGAGCTAAGAGCAGTTACTGCAAACAGGCTTAAAAGCAATTATTACGTATTGACATCTCATCACATAGTTCAGGGAAAGAAAAACATCTCTTGAATTAGGACTGAACGCAGAAGAGCTTATCTGAAGATTCACTTACCAACCAGAATCAATTTTAAATAAACTAATGCACATTCACTCTTGCCAAATACTGAGGCTTATAACAATCAGTTGCTGAGAATTATACTATGAAGAATAAATCATGATTTCTGATTTCATGGATCTCTCACTCTCAGTTTAACAGAAAGAGTCCTACTCAAATAGATTTAATTGAAATCAAAGTTGTAATGAGTAGCAAAAGATACAAATGCAGCAGACCAACTTCAGCTAGTTGTAAAAAGAATCATCTTAGTCAGTATTATCTTGGGAATTACAGGTATCAAGCTACAGTATCCTTGTAAACAGCAAGCAGTCAAGCACAGCATTTGACCTAGAGTTCAATTGATACTAATAAAATTGCATTGAGAGCAATAATTAGACCCAATCAAATACTATATTTCACAAATGCTTTAAGACATCCTCTAGAGGTGAATGATCAGGAATTCACCCTACTAATGGACCCATTCTTTGCAATGCTACATCAGGCAAATCATTACAAATAAGCCTGAATATTCACAAGCAAATGGGTCAAAATTATTTAAGTATCCCAAATATAAAATAGGGTTTTTCCTATCACGACACTGCAATCACTCCAATGTCTGTCAGCGAACAATGCGGATCAATCAATTCTAAAACTGGTCAGAATTGGATACAATTTAAACTATAGCCTTTCCTGTCCAGTGAATAAGTGTTACTCGTTAATAGGTGCTCGGCAAACAAGCAAGTTAAAGTAGAGAAGAAGTGAAGTCGGCAATACCATTCATGCGAGATCCTTTGGGTAATCAAACAATCACCAACAAAACTTTTATGCATTCATCCTATCGCCTATCGAAGTATCGAGTATCTCTTTTTTTTTTGGTCGAAGAGTATCGAGTATCTCCTCAACCTCAATTGCAGGTTTTAGATGCGGCCAGCCGGCGATTGGGGCGTCATGGCCTAATTGGCGAATTTAGCCTAGCCCTTTTACGTCTTGATTGTGAAACGAGGCTTATTATGAAATTTACATCTTGATTGTTTGATTTGGCCCCATATAAAGTGGTCTAATGGTAAAGCATGAGATTGAGGAGGATATTGGAGGTCTTTAAGGGCTCATTTGGTATCTATAGCTTAAGGATATCAGATATCGGTATCGGTATCTATATCGGTATGAGATATGGGTATGAGATTTGATATCTATATCTTTGTTTGGTATGAGATTTGATATCTATATCTTTGTTTGGTATGAGATTTGATATCAGTCATATCTTATACCTATTGTTTGGTAAGACCTAGATATCAAATCTTAAATTCTATAAAATAATTATTTTATAAAGTTTAAAATAATTAATTATATTTATCAAATAAATTTAATTATTACTCTCATCTCTTTTGCAATTCTTAATAATTAATCCATTGGAGACAAAGAAATTTCAAAAAAAATATCGGTAATGGCATAAAAATTGGGACATCGTGAGTGATAGATCTACAATTTGAATTTTTGAACTATTTTATCTAGAAATTTGGACACACCAGAGAGAAATAGATCTAGAACAAGAACACCAGATCTGAGCAATGGAGTCGACTCCAATCTAAGCGAAGAGATCTAGATCTGTGGAGAAGAAGAACACTAGATTTGTGCAAAGAATTACAAGGCGGTGCTTTGGGCAGTGGGAGATGAGATTAGTCCGGAGAAGAAGAACACCATCAACGTTCATCGTTATTTTTGAAATTCTGGGCAGTGGGGAGACACAAATAAGAAAATTGAGAATGGGGTGAAAGATATAAGCCATACCGCTCAAAAATTTGGTATATCAAATCTAGCCAAATTGATATCTAGGATATCAAGTGATATCCTTTTGATATCCATATCTTGTCATACCAAACATCAGATATGAGTTGATACCCATATCTGATATCTAGGTATCAATACCAAACGGGCCCTAAGTTCTGTGTTTGTCTCCGTCCTTTTATTTAGATAAAAATAATAAATAATTATATATTAATGTATAACAAATGCGATTTATATATAAACCATGTATACTAATATATGAACAAATGTATTTGTATGAACTTTATAGAATAATTATATGTGAATCCAGCCTTATTGTATTATGAACATGTGCATCAAAATGTGAACATCTTGTAAATTTTCATATTTTTGAATTCAATGACAAAAACAAGCTAAAAATGTCAATTTAAAAAAACATGTCTAGCCGTCAAGATCAATCTGTCTTCCTCACCTTCCTCCTCTAAGTATTGCATGGCTTTCTCAATTTTCATCAACATTTCCTTAGCATCAGTTTTCTTGACCGTATCACGAGACCTCTTCTCATAGTTGAGCAACTTTTTGAAGATCTAATGAAGTTGGAGATTCCTATTTATGTGCCTTTGCGTAGAACAATTAATTCTATCCATAAATATAATATTGAGAGCTTCAAATCGAGACTTGTACGATGAAATTGTTTCCCCTTCTATCTTGTTGAAGGTGTGGAAGTCTCGCTTTGACGCAATGATGAGAGTTTCCTTTAGATCAGTACTCCCATTATGGATCTGATCATCAAGAGCTTTTTATGTGCCTTTGCGTAGAACAATTAATTCTATCCATAAATATAATATTGGATACATCATTTACAGAGATAGAATTCCATCTAGACAAAAATCCCTAAATAAAATTCTATCTAATAAAAATTTCCATATCTTTGTTCCTTAGGAACAAATCTATTTTTAAACTCAACCGCCCAGCGCATTCTGAGTCCTTATGCGCGCTTCTTATGCCGCCTTCCAAAAATAGCTTTATGTGTCTTTGCGTTGTTCCATAGGGACTAACGACACAAAACTTGCTTTCTCTAATTTCCTTTGTTCCTTTGAGGCATGACGATTGATCCTAGCATCCTTATCTTTATTCTTTCATACCTGAAAAATCATCAAGTACAAAGTATAAATTTCACAAGGTTTTTCATCATCAAAACTTAAGGGATCAGAGATTTGGTTAAAGTCTTAACGCCATCCCAACAGGTGCAACCCCAAGCCTCGCTTGAGTAACACCTTTTTTATAGATTGTTTGTGACGATCTCAAACCTTACTTAGATCGCACATTTTTCCAAGAGGCTTGGTACAAATTAAACCAAAGCCTTGCTTGAGTTACACCCTTTTTTGTAGATTGTTTGCGACGATCCCAAGGCTTTCTTGGATCGCACAAATTTCAAAGAGTCTTGACGCAATCCCAAGCCTTGCTTGAGTTGTACCATTTTTTATATATTGTGCGCGACAATCCCAAGCCTCGCTTGAAATCACACATTTTCAAAGAGCCTTGATGCAATTCCAAGCTTTGCTTGGGTTGCACCCTTTTTATTGATTGGTTACAACGATCCCAAGCCTTACTTGGATCACGCATGTTTCAAGGAGTTTTGGTGCAACCCCAAACCCGCTTGGATCGCACATTTTTCAAAACGTCTTGGTGTAACCCCAAGCCTCGTTTGAGTTACACCATTTTTATTGATTGTTCGTCAACTGCTTAGGTTGTCCTTAAAAGATTGCATTCTTTCCTCTATGGTTGTTCATATTCAAGCGGGAAGCTCAGGAAGGATTTGTTTGATTCTTCATAACTCGGGGTAGTTACGTAAAATGATCTATCACCTTTTTATATACTCAAAATTCGGTGCGAATATAAAAGTTTACGAGGGCTTACATGTAGTATCTCTCGCATCGCGTGAGATTCCACCATATGGCCATTGTTCGCCTTGTCTTGTACAATCATCTCTCCTTAGCTCGAGTTTACCGCATCCTCTTTCTCTAAGATGATGCAAATTATCGGGTTTCTCTACTTCACCGACATTGCATATCAAGAGGGCCCTCATCTTGATGCTCTTTGACCTTGGATGCCCCTCCTTCTACTGGGAACTTCATCATGAGGTGGTAAATGAATACCACCGCTTGGAACTTCATTAACGACACCTAACCAATAATCGTGTTGTACACAGATGGGAGCCTTACCACGGTGAACTCGACCATCTCACTCCGGCTCAACGAGCCCGTACTAAGAGTCATCTAGAGGTTGATGAGTCTTGCAATGGTGACCTCATCCCTAAAAAAGGATGTAAGCCTTCATTTGAACGACGTGAGGGATATGTGTAGAGGGCCTTTTTCATCCTCAGTGACTTTTTTGAAAATGTAGGTCTTGAAGGGACAAGAAGTCAAGTTGCCCAGCAGTTTATCTCAAGTCTATGCATCTTCTAAATGGGTGATTTTTGCCATGATGGTGGTGAACCTCATGAATAAAACCTCGAGCGTATCATACTCGCCCTGCTTAATCCCTTAAAGGTCACGCATGTTCTTCTTATGCTTTCTCGCCCTGCTAAAATGTGCCACAAATACTTCTGTTAGGCGCTCGAACGACATGATTATTCCAGGCCAAAGCTTATGAGACAAGTCAAGACCAATTTTTGGAGGGTGGTAGGGAAAACTCTATCAATCACATTGTTATAGGAGCTGATGCTCATATGGACCATGAAGTATTTAACATGGTCCTCGGGATCTATGCTCTTGATATAATGTTCCATTTATGGCCAGTTCCTAGGATAGTTTTGCGCGTATATGGACCATGAAGTACTTAACAAGAACATACTCGTAGAGCTTGCTACCATGGTGGTTGTGGTGTTGCATAAGTCCAACCTGGTGACAAACTATAGGGCCAACCCGATTTTTGGATCTTGTAGTTCCATTTTGGTACAATCTCCATGGGTGCATTTTCAAGGTGTAGTGGAAAGAAGTTGTCAGGGAAAAGCCATTCGAGTGAAAACTTCTGATGCTAGACCTTCCTAGGATAAAAAGGTTCTCATGGTAAATGTCGGTGTTCAAACCCCAAATAAACAAGTGATAGAAATGAGGTTTTAAATTAATAGAACACATGCACGCAAAGAGTTTATGCAAAGGGTAAACATAGATCAAAATATAGAGAGGTGTAATAGTTGATTACCTTTTTAAAAACACTCAAAAGAAAAATAGAGCAATTCCAAGGACTTTTGAAATTCAACCAAGTGAGAAGCTTGGTAGGGAGTGTTTTTTCACTTCGTAAACATGGTTTGCTAAGTGTTTCCATTATACATCATTGTGTTCAATACATTATTTCTGCATTAAGTTATTTTCGTTGCTTATACTCAGGTCGAAGACTTCACAAAAGTCGACAACTCCTTTAGTACTAACAATCCTATAGGTTGGATCGGGAATGTTTCACCATATAGAACAAAGATTGATCTGTTAGATTATGTAGCTGAAGAGAACATAACAAAAGGGGACAAAGTGAAGAACTCTATTATATAGAGTGGGAACCTCGATTAACCAATCAATTAAGCGAGTAAAATCACTACCATCTACCTTCTCTCTATAGAGGATTTAAAATAACTTACTTATTTTATTGATTATTTACGAGGTTACAAAAACAGCTCGGAATCAAGCCCTAAACTTGTAGCTAACCTTGATTCACTCTTGTCTGAACTACATCTTCAACTGAACTCGCCAAGTTCTCTCCTATCTAAATTTTTCCTTTACAACTTTGTAAAAGAACACTCTATAACCTAGGAAGACTCCCTATTGATAGACTTATTCGAACCTCTAGGGTTTGTCGACTCTTTTCTATGTAACTTATCTTATTACCAATAGCCAATTGGTCTAGTGGGATGAGGTGCTAGGCTCTTTAAGCGTTTGTTCAGAAGGTTCGAAGTTCGAATCTTCCTGGCGGCGTGTATGGAAAAAATTGAATTGGGAGGGTCGTCCCCAACAATGGGCCTCTGCAGTACCCGGTTCGGACGTAGATTGGCCCCGGCTAATCGAACCGCGCGAGAGATAAAAAAACTTATCTTATTTACCATGTAAATCGTGTTAGTTACCATGGAATCTAATATAATTTACTTAACAAAACTTCTTATAGATAATAACTAATTCATCAAACCTAATCTTTCTCTTTTCTCTTCATATAAGACAAGATAAATGCTCATCTTATTTTTTTTTCTTTACTTGCGTGATAATCTTCTTTTTCTCTCATCAAACAACCGTATCTTCCATCTAGTTAAGAGGGTATCTTCTTTTGCTTCTTATGCAAAAAATCAATCGAAGATCTCCTCCATAGCCAATCTCGTAAGCCATTCTACATATTATGTCGCGAAAATCTATACTTCGGTTCCCTTACTACTGTCTCCGTTCTTCCAAATACTCTATTTATATTCGTTCCTTTCCCAATCGTATGGGAACTCACATGTGCAACCTGTCTCAGACAAAACAAAGGCTCAGTTTGAGGAATAGACTAAAGCGAGTGATCCAACGGCCCGATTTATTCTCAAAGTTGACTCAATTCAAATCAAATTACATGGTAGGGATAAAGACTTGGCGTGCAAGACAAAGGGCATTTTCGGACAACATGAAAGTCAAGCTTGCAGCCCAAGTAAGAATGAGTATAAAGCCAAATGAATAGTGCTCGGTAGAAGCACTTCTCGCAAAACACACATCCACTCACAAAGAAAGAAAGACAACCGAAGAGAAGTCCCCGACGGCGATTGTTCAATCTCGACGACGGCGAATCCAAGTTCCCAGGAGATAGGGAACAACGACATTGATCTTAAGGTGTAAGGTTCGATATGTCTTATGTTTAGTTGAAGTGTTCGCTTAGGAACAAGGTCGAGAAGGCTTACTAGTTTTACTAGAGTTAGGAAGAACTGTTAGGAACAGAGAATTGTAAGTCTTGCCTGTGTAACTAGGGAACTATCAATAAAATAAGAAGATCATTCAAAATCCTCCAAGCGGAGGTAGAGGTTTACCTACACAACTAGTTAGTTGTTGTGGGGTTCCTCTATAAATGAACTGTGTCATTTACATTCTGTCTTACTTGCTCTTACGTTACTTCCCCTGCCTTGGGAACAGCCTAACAGCCAGTTCCCAAGCTCTTACTAACACATAACGATCCAACATGGTCTAAATATTCAAAAGGAAGCTTTACATGAGAAGCTGAGAGGGTTGACGAGCTAAAAACCTTGGCTTATTATAGGAAAGGGGATAAGGTTGTCCTAATAATTTAGGTGTATATATTATAGATAAATAAGATCATACAAAAAAAATAACAGTAGCAATTCAATAAATTATCAAAATTGATACTTAATTTGTCGCTTATTTACGGGAAATCTTTATGCACAAAAAAAGTGTCCGACGCATGCGGAAAATCACTCTTCACTCTTCATGAAGAGTGAGTTTAATGGATACCTTTTTTTTGGTCTTGCCTTTTGGCTCGCCCTATTCAATTGATCGGACACCGCTCTACATCCGGACTGGGTACTTCGTGGCACCATTTTGGGGGAGACCCTCTGGTGGACAAAAGATATCACACTTCATGAAGAGTGGCACTTTGATACGAGCCCGGTGTGGATTCGTATCGGAACTCTTGTTGGTCAAGGGGGTGAGACGCACACCCGATGTGAGTTTGGCTCAAAAAATGTGGTTGGTAGTCACGGGAAGAAGAAAGATAATAAATTTAGAGCAAAGGGATAAATTAATTAATTGGTTTCATTGATTGATTAATAATAACAACTTATCAGATATTTATAATAATCCTGATATCTAGATAATACGAGAAACCCTAATTGCTGAAATAATAAAAAAGATACTCTTCCTAAAAAGATAAAATCGAATCTCTTAATTAAAAGGAAAGATAATATTCTAATTACCCTAATTACCCTAATATAATCTAATATAATCTAGCGTATCACACTTCGTCAAGCGTAAGGGTTTCACGCGAACTTCCCGCTCACCACAACCATACTCGGATATTGTTTCGACAACTTAATTTTTAAATTTTAGAACAAGATTAGAGAGCAAGCATTCAAACCCTATATATATTCATTCATCACTAACTTCTATAAGAAACACAACATTCACATAATCTCAAGTTATCAGCAGGTCAATAGATTTTTTTTTGCGAGTCAACCCGTAACATGCAAGTTAGGTCAGGTCAACCCATTGAATATCTTCATTAGAGTAAAACGTATTATAAAGGAAACCCATATACATTTCGACCAAAAAGGAAACCCATATACACTGTTATTTTTTTGATCGAACCATATACATTGTTATTAATTTATAATATATGTGTAGTAATTCAAGCATTCAACAACTACTCTGTGTCAAGTCAAAAGTCGACAGCACCATAGATCTTGTCTCTATTCTATACTATTACCCTAGACAATCCATTTTCAGCCCCCTCTTCAAAATAAGTGAGTAGAGATCTTCCATTCCAGGGGCCACATCTCATTCACAATCACAATTAAATTAGCTCGTTTACAATTCTCTGGTCTGAATTGGGTTTGATGGGAGTATCATGGATGGTTATAATGGTGATGTTGGCCATCAATATTGGAATACTACTGGCCAATTTGGAACCAAGTATGGCGATGCATAATCTTTCTGGGCGTGGAAGGTATGAAGATGAAGCCGAGGCGACGCCGACGAGGACAAGAAGAATGATGTTGGTGGCGAGTCAAGGTAGGCGGAGGAGGGTGCCTCCCCCGCCAGCTCCCCTGCGTAACCAACCGCCTCATTATCGGTTCAAAAGTCCTCCGCCACGACCGCCTCCTCCGCGCTGCTCCTTCCCACCGTCGCCGCCAGGCCCGCCAACACCTCCGTCACCAGGCGCCCTGTTTTAGGCTTTGTATCCACTCTGGTTAATTAGTAACTAGTGTTATTTCCGTACCTTCTACGGTATATTTTAAAATTATTTCATTTCTAACTTATTATTTAAATATTTATTCGGAATAAATTTTCACGAAATCTTAATTATTTTCTTTAGTAATAAAAATTATAAAATTTTAATTTGTTTAGAAGAAAAGAGTGGATGGGAGCTTTTGAGATAGTGGGGAAGTGATAAAAACAAAAACGGATTAAAAATGAGAAATAAAAAATTAAAAAATATTTTAAATTTATCATGTGGCTCAAATTATTACAAAGATTTTTTACTTTATATTTATACTAAGTAGATTATTCAACTCTCATCATAACTAGAACCTGATTATACACCGTATATTTTAATTGATTTAATCGATCTTCTTATTCTAATATCTCTATTTTTTTAATCTCCTGCCGGGTTCAATGGCCCAAAATATCTTTACATATACTAAAGTCTTTAAATAGAAGCAACTATCCTAACTCCTAATAAAATATTAATACTTTCTATATATGCTACTAGGAACATTAAATCCGGAATCGTGGACAAACTTGTGTGTTTTCTTCTACATCAACATAAACTTTTACAGTTTTGGATCCTTGTAATTTTTCATTGCTAATCGATCAACATCGGTTTTCAATTAGTTGACTTTTCCTAATTTTCTACAAATGCATTATCCAAACAATGGGTAGATCTTATGCTATGTTTTTTAAGTAATTAAGAAAACTAATTGGAGTTGTAAAATTAGTTCAAGTTAGTGCTTGTTTGGTTGTTAAACAAATTCACATGAAGTTGAAAAATCCTAGAAAGTTAATAAAATACATGTGTTTGGTTGAATATTACCTATTAAAAACTCATGATTTTTAACTTACATAGATTTCTCAATTCCTACATTTCAAAGTAATATAATTACTTAGGGGGGTGAGTAAGATTTTCTTCCCACATAAGTGCTTGTTGGTAGAATGTGGGAAGTATAATTCCCAAGAATTTAATTCATGTGAATTAATTTACATAAAGTTGCAAATCATAGGAATTTAAAAAACATATTTGGTTAAAAATTTATTTCCTAGGAAATTATGTGGGAAGAAAATCTTACCCGCTCCCCCCTCAGTAATTATATTACTTTGAAATGTAGGAATTGAGAAATCCATGAAAGTTAAAAATCATGGGTTTTTCAGTAGCTAATATTCAACCAAACACATGTATTTTATTAACTTCTTGGGATTTTCCAACTTCATGTGAATTTGTTTGACAACCAAACAAGCACTTAATTTCTTAGGAAATAGATTTTTAACCAAACATATTTTTAATTTAAATTCCTATGATTTGCAACTTCATGTAAATTACTTCACATGAATTAAATTCTTGGGAATTATACTTCCCACATTCAACCAAACAAGCACTAAAACTAGTTGCAAAAATAGTTGGAGTTTTAAGAAAATATAAAACAACTGTTTGGCAATATTCAACTAGTTTATTATAATATATAATAATTTTAAATTCCATTGGATACTATAAAATAATATTCATTGAATATTTGGAAAGTAACTATTATTTAGAAAATTATTATTTTTATTTCAAAAATTACTTAAAACTACCAAAAACTAGTGCAAAAGCTTTAAAACACAGCTTTCTCAAAAAACTAGTTTGCCAACTAGTTGCTTGTGTTTTTAGGTCAAACAAACGGCATTTATACTAGTTGGCGCAAGTTGGAAACTCTAACTAGTTTTTGGGCCTAACAAACACACCCGTAGTAGAATAAAATAATTTACTAATTTTTTTTTTTTGGAAAAAGAAATTGTAGGGGACTAGTGGACTAGGGGAGGCAATGATGCTGTCAATTTAATTTAGGTAGGGGTGGGCATCGGTCCAAAATTGAATCGGATCGGATAGGGACCGATTTTCCTAAATCTTTGGACAGAGGACCGAACCGGAATTGGTCCTGTCCCGGTCTAGTCCACTTTGGTACCGGTTTTGGACCGGGATATTATTTTTTTTAAATTAATATTTGTTAAAGAAAATTTTTTATTTTTATTTAAAAAATTATGTTTTTATTGAGAAAAAAATATATATTATTTATAAAAAAAATAATGTTATGAAGTATATAATGTAAAAGTGAAAATTAAATAGTAAAAAATAAATTTTATAACATAAGAAGTATTATTTATGTATATAAATTTATATTTATATTTTAAAAAAGTCGGTCCGGACAGAACCGGGGCCCGATTTTTAAAAATTTATGAATTGAGGACCGGATCGGAATTGCCTCTCTCCGACCCGGTTTGGTCTATGTCGGTCCGGTCCGGTCCGATCCAAAAATCCAGCCCGGGCTGAATTTTGCCCAACCCTAAATTTAGTCAAGATTTTGGGCTCAGAGATCACTATATACTATGAAGGGATTCGCATTTGAGTCCGATTGAGTGAGAATGGGTATTACAAAAAGAAATGAGAATAAATTTAAAGCAATGAATGGGGAAAAATTAAAGGCATAGATCATTTCACTTGAAGGCACAAACTGTTATGAAAAGGTTATTAGAGCAAAATCATATAAACAGTATGGCAAGAATACTTAAACAATTTTTATAAGAACTTTAGATGATTAGAAGAGAGGAAGGGAGTGTAAGAATTTTGGAGAATGTATTTCTTACAATTCTTTGATGTATGTTTTATAATAGAAGCCGACTCTATTTATAGGCCAAGAGTGGGGTAAAATTTAGGTGAATCTCTATAATTTATGTATGGAAACAACTAAACAAGGAGGTGAAGAAAATAAATAATACATTCGTGCAATTTCCCTCCAATCATACATTATACAATAGTACATGTTCTATCATCTATGAATACAAGTAATAAGCGAAAATCTAAAGGTAACTTGTTGCCATGCATGGATCTCGTCGAATTGGGTATATAGGATCTTGATTTGATGTATGAAAACTCGAGTTGATATATTATCAATCAACTTATACCGCCGCTCATTTTTCATATATGAAACATGATAATGAGATTTGAACATTATGTTTTTAAATATTCCGCCCAAGCCATGGGCTTCCATCCCCACAAATTGGGCTTTGGATCCAAACCACAAGTTTGTCCGAATATATCAAGAACTCACTCACTACCTACTAATCTTTTTAGCATGGATGGAAATTACCAGGATACCTTTCTTTAAACGAGTAAGCGTTACATGGAATACTCACTCTTAACAGCTATATATATCGTTCACTGATTGTTAGAATTTTCAAAACGGCAGCGTAAAAAACTAAGTCCTAGTCCTAGTAGTAGTAGTAGCCTTGTTCTTGGTGGAATGTCTCCTCTTGAGGTCCAGGACAGGGGATGGGTCCACCTCAAACGACGTCGCACCCTCCACCACCTCCCGCCTGAGCGACTCGTACACCACCTCCGCCGGGAAATTCAGGTGGGTGTGTGGGCCCCGCGTGGTCAACGCGGCCTGGTCGTAAGCCAAGGCCGCCTCCTCCGCGGTGTGGAACGTCCCGATCCACACCCTCACGCCGTTGCGTGTCGAGTCTCTTATCTCGGCCGCGTACTTCCCCCACGGCCTCCTCCTCACCCCTCTGTAGTGCATCTCTTCCGGCGGGGAGTGGTTGCTCGGGACGACGGCGGAGTCCGGCGGCTGTTGGGCGGCGTTGGAGTGGATGAGGTCGTGGAGGAGCATCTCGTCGGAGTCGTTCTCGTCGAAGGGTAACAAGGGAGATGAATCCATATATTGTTGTTTTGATTTATAAAGCTTGATTAATCACATATAGGCGTATTCTATTATGGTGTATATATAGATGCATGTGATTTTGTTCATATATATATATATATGTACACAACACCAGATAAGGGTTAGTGTGTTGTAGTGGATTTTCGAAAAGGCTAGGAAAGATGGACGTGGAGGACCCTCACACGTGCGGGTGGATTCTTTTGCTTTCGTTGACTTGAGTCAAACTTGTTCGTTTGACTACAAAAGCAATATGAAAGCGCGCAATATAAAACAATGTTCAAATCTTCCAATAAAAAAATTAAAAATAAAACATTGTTCAAATCTAGCATAAAAAATTAACAATACCACTTTTTAAAATCAAGGAGGAGGAACTGAATCTAGACGAACTAGTTTTATCCGTCGTACCATGTACGACTGCGATTCGATATTTTATAGACATATAAATAAGATATTAATAAACAAATAAAAATATAATATAAACTTCAATATAAGTAATTTATTATTCATAGAATGTATATAATTTTTAATCAAATATTATATTTTTCATATTTTATTACTTTTCATGTACGTAAATTTAGTGTTTATCAAATATTTCAATATATTTATTAAATACTTTATTATCTATTTTTTGTAATTTTAAAAATTATAAATATTTATCATTAGTTTTTTATAAAAGAAAATCACTATTATATAAATTCATCAAAGATATATGCTAAAGTATTTATATTTATTTTAAGGTATTTTAAATATTTTATCTTTAATTTTAAATACTTGTATAAGGAAGCTTTCAAAGAAAATTAGTATAGTAAATAGATATTTGTTTGATGTTTGAGATAAATTTAAATAGTTAAAAAAAAATTAATAGAAATAAGTTATAATATTAAAAATAAAAATTAATTTTTTAAATATGAGGTGGGGTAAAATCATTCAGGTGACTTGAAAAGGTATATATTTAATATATAGTTATAGATATTACCTATTTTAATTATTTTAAACATTATAAGTATTTATCATTAATTTTTTATCACAAAAGAAAAATATATGTATAAATAAATTCGTGAAAAGACATCATACTAAAAGATAAAAGATATTTATACTTATTTAAAGATATTTTAAATTTATTATCTTTAATTTTAAATAATTGTATACGAAAGTTTTCAAAAGATATTATTATACTAAATAGATATTTGTTTGATGTTAAAGATAGATTTAAATAGTTAAAGAAATTTTTAAAAGAAAAAAGTCAAAATATTAGGAATAAAATTTATTTTTATAAATATGAGGTGGGGTCAGAATCGTTCTGGTGGTCCGAAAAGAAATAATTTTAATATATAGTTATAGATAGATTGATTAGTGCAAAAGTTTAGTTTGTGTTGACCGTGGATTATAAACCGAATTGCCACATTCATTCATATATGACTAATGGATATATATTATATATAACTTTTTCTTTGTCCATTACGTACGGAATGGACAAATATGCTTCAACGGTACTGATTCAATCCAATAAAATTTGATTTTTTCTCAATGACTCCGATTGGAATTATGAATCTAAAAAGCTTTTAGATAAATAAATCCCAAAAATTAAAAACCTACATGCATCATTTTTTATCAACCTTCTCTCTCCTATTATTGGACTAAAAAAATCTAAAGACATTTGTAAGTTTCTATTATATATTTTTTTGTCAGATTAATTAAAGGTATTTATTCTCAACAATTAGTCTATTCAACTTCATAAGAATTATGAAAGATGTTAGATTTTTGGTATATAATTGTTTCACCATTTGCTATTTAAGCAAATCTAATTTTTGTTTTCTACTTGGACATGATTCTTTTCTGCAAGTATAATTACTTTTTTTCTTGATTTAAGTGGTTCTTTGAAGCCAACTGAAGTGACAACTTGTGGGTCCATGTGACATGTGATTTAGGCCCGTCTTTTTTTTTTCTATTGTGTTTTTCTCGTATGTATGTTAAGGTTCATAAATTTGTATGTTAAAAGTTCAGCATCAGTATATTCTTACATTTCACACTTTGTACTACGTTCACTAGTTGTATGTTGAAGTTATTTGGTAGACTATAAGCATAATTTGGAAACTCATATTAGCTCAAATGGTAGAGTAATGTACATGTGCACATAGACGTGGGTTCAAATCCCACATAAGCTAATTCTTGCTATTGTCATGTCTTTTTGTTCATATCAGTTGTTCTTTTGGTTTATGTCTTTTTAAGGTAAGGTTCATAATATTTCTTCTTATGGTTCATAAATTTTGTTCTATGCCTTCTTGTTAATAACAATTGTTCTTTTGGTTCATGTTTGAATAATCTTAGGTTCATCAAATTTCATCTTATGGTTCATGTCGTTTAGTTCATGCTAGTTATTTTTTTCTTTCACGTCTTTCAGTTCATGGTACTTGTTCTTTTGATCGGTTCATGTTTTTGTAAGCAAGGTTCATAATAATTCTTATGGTTCATGTCTTTTAATTCTTAACAGTTTATCTTGCAGTTCATGTCTTTTAAATCATACTAGTTATTTTGGTTCAATTCTTTTGGTTCATGACATTTGCTCCCTTAGTTCATATTTTTATAAACATATGCTTATAACATTTCATCTTAAGACTTTTAGTTCATAAAAGTTAGACTATAGGTTCATGTCTTTATGCAATTAGGTTTATAACAATTGTCAATAAGGTTCATGAAAGTTAACTGACAATAATATGTGTTTTGATTTGTAAATGGTATTATGTTGGTTCATGTAATTATATAGTTAGGTTCATAAATATTATGAATAAAGTTCATAAAATTATCCTCAAATCACAATGTTTGTTCATGAATTTTGAACACTAACTAAGTGAGATATGATAATAAAAGTCACGACCTTTTTAAATATAGACATGGAAACAAACCACATTGACATAAAACTAAATGAAATAATAAGAACACTTGGTGAAAAATGCTCTAAGCTCCAAGTTGGCCATTTGGGCATTTTGTCAAATAGGGGCATTGACCATTTGCTTTTGTTTTCAATCTAAAACTTTAGATTCCAATGCAAAACATACATAAATTTGTATATGTTTCATTAAAATAAAAAATCACTCTTGATGAAGTCCAAAACAGTAAAAGCAAAAAGTGGGTCCAGAGGGACCCCCATAGGCAATTTAGGGACCCACGTCCATGCCCGATTATTTAAAAACAAAACTCCCAACGGATGCGAGGTCTCTCAACATTCCGGGACGAGGTCTCGACCTCGTCACCGACTCTACTAATACACCCGCCCGCTCGAACCAATCACAAGCGACCTCACTCCCGAACCAATCACCAACAACCTCACTCCCAAACCAATCACAAGTGACCTCACTCGTGGACCAATCTAAAACCCTTATTTCGGGCATCCCACATCGAACATTGGCCTAAACTCGGCCCCCCAATTCTCTATAAATAGAGAAGAACCTCGTAGGAAGAAGGGGTCGAAAAACCACTTGAACTCAAGAACTCTCTTGCTTGTTAAAGATCGACGTGATAGGAACATCGTCAAAAGACCTCGCTACAGATAGGAGAAACCCACAGAAAGACCCCAAAGTCGCGTAGGGACCTCGTTCACGCCTAAAACCTCACTACAGAAACTCACAAAACTCTCTACATCATACCCAAATCTACCTCGCCCTAGAATCGACCTCGCAACATTTAGGTGCGATCTCGGAACCTTGAAGGGGGTCTAGGTGTGATTCTCAAAGTTGTACATCAACCTCGTAGGTTTGTAACCTCGCTACCACGGAAAAATCATAAATAAAGGAGCAAGTGTTTGCACTCAAATATAATAATCTTGTTTCTTGTCTCGTATCGTAGCTGTTATTTCGGGTTTAATCACTGGCGCCGTCTGTGGGAACCTCTTCATCCTAAGCAGCTTCCCATCTTAAGTGCAAACCTTGATTCCTTAAAACCCCCTCAAAATGGCTTGCCCAAACAATTTCTTCCCCCAACATCCCGACAATATGGCTGAGACCCCTCCATGGGTGACGACAGGTCCGTCAGGATACCCTTTTGTGGTCCCGCCAGGCTGGACGTACAACGTCCCACAAAACCCATACCCGTTCCAGGGGTATGAATAGGGTGGCCCTCCTTTCAACCAGTATGCCTACCCGGGGTACGGGCAGTACCAACATGGCCAAGCTCCCCCATATGTCCCGATCCCCTCCCAGGGGCAACCTCACTCCGAATACGTGCCCGCGTATGTCTCGGGCTATATGCCGGGGCAGGAGGCGCCCACGAACGGATCCACCACGGAGAGACCCTCCCGAGATCCGATGCAGATCTCGCGATCCCGTTCGCGACGTGCAGAAAGGCGTGACATGGAGTTGTCCGAAACAGCGACAAGCGCGCCACGCCCTCTGACAAGGTCAAAGTCGAAATCTGCTCGCCCATCCGTCGAGAGTGGATACAAGAATCCCTCCGTGCCCGAGATCCAAGAGGCACACATGCCCAAAGGTTTCCATTGGCCGCAAATGGGACTTTACGACGGCACGGCCGACCCCGAAGACCACATAAAACACTACGCCGTCCAGATGAACGTCAACTCCTACAATGACGCCATTTTCTGTCGAATCTTTCCGACCACTCTGGACAAGGCGACAATGACGTGGTTCACCAGCCTTAAGGTCGAGTCGATAGCCTCGTTTTCCCAGCTATGCGAGTCCTTCGTCGGGCACTTCAACGGCTAAAGAAAGCGCAAGAAGAACATGCGCGATCTCTGTGGCATTGAGCAGGGGGAGAACGAGAAGCTGGGTACCTTTTTTACAAGGTTCACCACCGCGGTCGCTGAGATCGCGCAAATCGACGAGGCCTCGGTACGCGACATCCTCATGGGCAACCTTCGCCAGGGGGATTTCAAATGTCGTATTTTTCTAAAAAATCCAACCACATATGAGAGCCTGTGTGCTCGGATCACGGCACAGGTCTACGCCGAGGACGCTGCCAGCCAGAGCTCGCGACCGAGGACCGACAAGGAAATCGTGACCGAGGCTAAGGGAAAAGCTAAAGTGGTTGCGCCGGCCACGAGGGACGCGTACATGACGCAAACTCACGACCGGCGTGCCGATTACAAAAGCAACAACAACAACAAAAGCAACAACAATAACAGAGGCAACAACGACAATAGAAACAACAACCGCTACGACAACCGTAGCGGTGGAGGTTGGAGCTGCTTCGGCGGGAAGCCACGAGGTTACAGAGGCAAAGGTGGCCCCGCCTACAACCCAAACGAGAAAAAGCGCGCCAACCCCACGTTGGGGGCCAACCTCATGCAGCAGGAACCAACCCGGTCCCGATCAAGCAACACAGAGCAACAAGCTCCGGCGAGGCAGTCGCGCTCCGGACAAGCCGCGGCGCCCGATGGGTACATCAACACCATCTCGGGTGGACCCTCGCTGGCGGGTTCGAGCCAGACAGAAAGAAAAAGATACGCGAGGGCAAGTCACCATGAGCCCTCGGTATACAGCGTGACACAAACCTCACGGTCCCACGTGGGGATGGCCTTCACGACAGAAGACGCCGAAGAACTCCATATGCCCCACTCCGACCCCCTGGTGATACACGCTCAATTGGGCTCGAAGATAGTGAAGCGAATACTGGTGGACACGGGTTCCTCCGTGGACATCATGTATTTTCGCGCTTTCGAGCAGCTAGGGATCTCCACGACATCCTTGAGGCCCTACGCTGGGAAGCTCACCTCCTTCTCGGGAAACGAGGTCGATGTCGCTGGTCTCATAGACCTGTGGATGACCCTCGGTACTGGCTCGACAACGAGAACCGAGGTAATAGAGTTTACGGTGGTGCACCTGCCCTCGGCCTACAATGCAATCATCGGGAGAGTCTCCTTGATGAAATTCCAGGCGGTGGTCTCCATCTACCACCTGAAAATGAATTTCCCCACCAGCGTAGGTGTCGGAGAAGTGAAGGGCAACCAAGAAGAGGGCCGCGTCTGCTACATGACCTCGGCTAAGCAAAAATGCTCTGTGTTCATGGTAGAGACTTCGGGTGAAGCAGATCTCGAGGTTCGGGATTTCACAATACCCACTCCCGAGACAGAAAGAAGGGTGATTACCCCCTTCGAAAACAAATCAGAAAAGATCTACCTCGGGGGTTGCCTCACTGGGGATGCAGCAGCGTCACTGGAGGCCCTGCTTGCTGGGTCCCGCGACGTGTTCGCCTGGACTGCAAAAGATCTCCGAGGTGTGCCTCGGACCCTGGCCCAGCACTCCCTGAACATCGACGTCGCCATTCGTCCTGTGGTGCAGCGTCGAAGAAAAATGAACGAAGAAAGGGCAACCGCCGCAAATGAAGAGGTGGCCAAGCTGCTGGCCGCAGATTTCATACGCGAAGTCTAGTATCCGAAATGGCTGTCCAATGTCGTGTTGGTCAAAAAGGCCAGCGGCAAGTGGCGGATGTGTGTACACTTCAAGGACCTCAACAAGGCATGCCCCAAAGACAGCTACCCTCTGCCCTTGATCGATGCACTTGTAGATTCGACTGCTGGGCACGAGGTCTTGAGTTTCCTTGACGCCTACTCGGGGTACAACCAGATCTCGATGAATCCCCATGACGAGGAGGAGACATCCTTTATCACTCAGCGGGGGACATACTGTTATAAGGTCATGCCGTTTGGCCTCAAGAACGCAGGGGCCACATTCCAACGCCTTGTCGATCGGGTTTTTAAAGATCACCTGGACAGGAACGTATCCGCCTACGTCGACGTCATTGTGGTACGGAGCAAGGGCCCCGAGGAGCACCTGGCTGACCTCGCCGAGGTTTTCACCACCCTCGGACACCACCAGCTCAGCCTGAACCCCGAGAAGTGCGTTTTTGGCGTATCCTCGGGGAAGTTTTTGGGATTCATGATCAGCGAACGCGGGATCGATGTCAACCCCGCCAAAATAGAATCTATCCTCGCAATGAGGTCTTCCCGATCTCGTACCGAGGTACAAAAACTCAACGGCGCTGTAAATTACTTGGGGCGGTTTTGCTCCCGCTTGGCAGACAAGTCCCTCCCATTCTTTGCCGCCCTCAAAAAGAATGACAAGTTCGTCTGGGACGAGAGACTCGAGACGGCCTTCTCCGAGTTAAAGATCTTCCTCACCAAGCTCCCCACCTTGTCACCTCCACATGCGGGCGAAGACTTGCAACTATATGTGGCGGTGAGTCCCGAGACCGTCAGCGCGGTGCTCACAAGAGAGGCCATGCACCCGGTATACTTTGTGAGTCGCGTGCTCCAGCCTGCAGAGCAGAGATACTCCCCGGCAGAGAAGATGGCGCTGGCTGTAGTGACCGCCGCAAGGCGCCTACGCCCATACTTCCACGCACATCCCATCCAGGTTCTCTCGGACCTCCCACTTTGTCAAATTCTGCATCAGCCCGCTCTCTCCGGACGTATGACCAAGTGGGTTGTCGAGCTCTCCGAGTTCGACATCAATTATCTTCCGAGAACCGCGATGAAGGGACAAGCCCTCGCCGACTTTATGGTGGAGGTCACCTTCCCCGAGACAGACACAAGCTCGGACGAATGGAAAGTGTTCGTTGATGGCTCACGATGTGAGGCCGGTGGCGGGGCCGGGGTGTTCCTCGCTGGCCCCTCAATCGAGACGGAATATGCTCTCAACTTCGCCTTTGATGCCACCAACAACGACGCCGAGTATGAGGCCATGATCGCCGGGATCGAGATGGCGCTACTTAATGGAGCCCGCAAAATCAGGGTCTACACGTATTCCGAATTGGTGGCACGACAACTCAACGGCCAATACGACACCAGGACAGGTTTTCTGCCCGCCTACCGAGCAAAAGTCAAGGCCTTGGTTTCATGCCTAGGGACCTTCGCGGTGGAGTCAATCCCGCGAACCTCAAACACAAAGGCGGATGCCCTCGCCAGGTTAGGCTCCGCGCTTCCCTTGGATGTGGGGAACCGCGTAATGGTGGAGAGAAAGCTCTCACGAAGCGTCGATAGCGAGGTCATGTCCATAAGGACCGAGGACTGGAGGTTCCCGGTAACGAGGTACATACAAAGCGGCATCCTCCCAGAGGACCCCGCGCTGGCTAGAAAACTAAAAATGCAAGCTGCCCGCTACTACGTCGTCGGCGACCAGCTTTATCGCCGGGGCTACGGTGAACCCAACCTGCTGTGCATACTGCCCGAGACCACGGACCACATCCTCTACGAGGCCCACGAGGGAGTTTGTGGAGGACACCTGGGGTGGAGGTCTTTGGCACACAAAATCGTCCATTTGGGGTACTTCTGGCCCACTCTCCGACAAGACGCAAGAGCTTACGTCCAAAAATGCGTTGGATGCCAGAAACATGGGAACGTCCAGCACGCCCCGACGGCTCCCCTCCGCAGCATTCACGCGCCACGCCCATTCGCAATGTGGGGAATGGACATTTTAGGCCCTTTTCCTAAAGCTGCTGGCCAAGTGCAACACATTTTGGTCATCGTGGACTACTTCACGAAGTGGATCGAAGCACAGGCAATGGCAAAAATCACCGGGGAAAAGGTCTGCGAATTCCTATGGAAGAACCTCGTCTGCCGTTTCGGTGTCCCCATGACAATCATGACCGACCATGGCCCCCAATTCGACTGCGAAGAAACTCGGACTTTTTGCTCTAAGTTGGGCATCGACCTCAAATTTTCCTCCGTGGCTCATCCCCAGTCCAATGGCCAGGTAGAAAACGTTAATGCCCGCATCTTGACAGACCTCAAAAAGCGCCTGGGCATGGCACAGGGCCGCTGGGCCGAATTACTCCCACTCGTCCTCTTGACGTATTGCACGACCTCGCGCCGCGCAACGGGAGAGACCCCCTTCGCTCTTACCTACGGGGCGGAAGCCCTCGTTCCCGTAGAAACCCTAATTCCATCAGCGAGGGTGTACAACTTCGACGAAAAAGAAAACGAGGCCAACCTCAAGGTCGAACTGCAGTTCCGAGATGAAATCCGCGAGGTAGCGGACCTGCGCTCTAGAGAATACAAGCGACGTGTCGCCGTGTATCACGACAAGAAGGTCAGACCTCGCGTCTTGGCCACGGGAAACCTCGTGCTAAGACGCACTGATGTCGCACTTTTTAGTTAGTTTGCATGGGTAGTTTTCTAGTTAGGATTGAGTCTTTTCTAAGTTTAATGTGTTGTTTTGAGTCGTTTTTATGGATTTTCGTATTATCTTAAGATATGGAGTCTACATAAGTATGTTTAATGTTTTGTAGGTCTTTGAAGCGTTGAGGAGGAGATATTTCGGTTTTTAAAGCTTTCTAGGAGGTGGTGCTAGGTGTTGTTTGGTGGTGATGTTGAGAGAAGAGCAAGAGTCAATGCATGTGAAGATTTGATGATTTAAGAGTGAAGGTTTCAAGGTTTAAGTGTTTGAAGAAGGAGCTAAAGGACGTCTTAAAAGGCCAAGAGCGATTGAAGAAGGAACAATGAAGGAAAGCCAAGCAGTGGAGCAAGTTTTGAGCAAGAAATGAGGAAGTTATGTGCAGCCAGAGGGTCGGTGACGACCCAGCCATGGTCGGTGACGACCCACTCCGAGTATTGCCGAATTATTGCTTGCGCCTTAAGTTTGGTTTAGTAATTGTTTTATTTATGGGCCTTTTTAAGATAGATTTTAGTTTCCATATAGATTTATTTCTACCACTATATAAGGATCTTTAGGGTTTTATTTCAAGGGGGGGCTGATTTGGAGAAAAACGTTCTTAGGGTTTGTTGTGGAGACGGAACAAGTTGCAAGTTTGGTTTTCTAGTTTTCTTTGGTTCCAAGCTCTTGGACAATTAGAGAGACTTGGAGGTTTGCTTGAGTTTGTAAGTTTTCTTTTGAATCGAAGTTTGTTTGAATTTGAATCATGTCTTCTCTTTTGTTTTTGATTGTTGATTGTTTTATGGATCGTGAGTAGTCTACTTTCTAGGGTTGGGGTGAGACCCGACGAGTTATGCATGATTAAGGCATGAATGTTTGAATGAACCATCTCTTCTAATCTCTATCCATTATCCCCTTGTTTGCTATCTATTCCTTGATGAAAGTCAAAGCATGTTCATGTTATGAGTGAATCGAAAGATTTAGTTGTGAGTGTGGATTATATTTGGTTGAAACGAAAGTTAAACCTTTAGGAAACAAGTAGGATTGCAAGTTTAGATCTTTATGAAAGTTAAGATTTTTACTTGATTTATCATGACGAGAGTCATACATGGGATTATTTATGGTTGATTTTGATTCATGTTTGCATGCATAAACTTGTTGTGGTGAATCCTTTGCCCTAGATCTTCTTTAATTTGGTTTTTCAGAAATTTCTCGTACCCGGATAGGTCAGTTACGACCCTGTTAGGTCGGTGCCGAGCGCTTGTGTTCTTTGTTTTCTCCTGCATTTGTGTTGAAGTGTTGGTCGGTGTCGAGCCTCAGTTTGAGTGTTTTGCTAGTGTTTTGTTATTGTTTTGTTTTGTTTTGTTAGGATTAGTAGCTAGACATAGATTCTTCTAATTCCCGTGGACGAACCTGACCTCCCTGTACTCAGCGGGGTCTTGACTACAAATTTATTTGTTGTCGGGAAACCTTTTCAACAAATTGGCGCCGTTGCCGGGGAATTAGTTTAGTTTCTTGTCTAGTTATTTTTGGGGTTTGGGAATAGCCCATACCCTCTTATGTTTACTAATTTGTTTTCTTTTGATTGTGTGTAGGTGCATGCCCTCTAGTTCGCGAAGGGAAATCGACCTTTTTCCTTTTGATTCCGAACTCGAGAGAACCCTTCACCGCAAGCTGAGAGAACGACGAGCAATGGCCAACGTTGAGGAACTTGCTCGCCAGATGGCTGATCTTCGCCTTCAGATGGAAGGCATTCAAAAAGAATGTGATGATCAAACTACTAGTGTTACTCTCCTTCGACAACAGCTCAATGCTATTCCACGCAATGCAAAGCAGTATATGCATCCTGAGTTCAAAGTTCCTGAATCTGCTATTGTACTCCCTGTTATTGAGCACGCTTTTGAGATTAAGTCACACTTCATCACTCTTATCAAGAGGTCACAATTTGAAGGCAAGCCCACCGAGTGTCCCATGGAGCACATCAAGAACTTCACTGACCTTTGTGACACGATTACGGCTGATGATGTATCGCTAGAATATGTGCTTTTGAAAACATTCAAATGGTCTTTGGCTGGAAAAGCTCTTACTTGGCTTGAAAGTTTGCCCTCAAAATCGATTCATACATGGAAGGCGCTGCACGATCAGTTTCTGACTAAATTCTTTCCACCAGCTAAGACTACAGAGCTAAGGAAGCGCATTACTTCCTATCATCAACTTCCCAATGAAACTTTCGTGGAGACTTGGGAGCGATTTAAAGAACTTCTTCGGCAATTTCCCACTCATGGACAACCGCCTTATGTGCTTCAAGAGATCTTCTTTCAGGGAATCAATGCCGCAACTAAGGACCGCATCAACCTCCACGCCGACTGCGGATTCATTGAGATGGATCCCGATGAAGCTTGGGCCTTGTTGGATAAACTTACCAACTATGATGCGATGTATGGCACTCAACAACCTGCCCGGGTTCAAATGAAGAAGCTTTATGATCCTAATGCCGAACCAATTGATCCAGATGTGAGGTTCCAATTTATGCAAGATGAGATAAACAGGCTTAAGAAGCAAGTGGGCCACTATAAATCCACCGCTCAACCTTGTCAAGAATGTGGTTCCCCTGCTCATCCTACTTCTTCTTGCACAAACGTGGAATAAGTCCGAGCTGCAGATGCTTATGCGGAAGCACACTATATGAGAGCACCGCCCTATAGACCCCCCGGTTTTCAAGAGCCACCAACATGGGCACAAGGACTCCTTGAAGGAATGAATGGCATCCGAACCGATATGAATGCAGTCCGAACTGATCTTAAAGGAGTACAAAATCAACTTGGTGACTTTGAGGCTTGGAGGAAGAATGTGAATTCTCAACTTGGTGATTTAGCGGCCCATATTCCACGGCCACAAGGGCGATTACCGGGACATTCTGATGAGAATCCGAGAGGACAAATTGCTGCAATTCACTTGAGAAGCGGAAAGAAGTTACCAGACCGAGGAACAAGCAAGAATAAGGAGGACGAAGAAGACCGGCCAAGCTCAGAACAGGTCGTCACCGACCCATCACAGGTCGTAACCGACCCCCCTCCTACCAAAGATAAGGTCGTCGCCGACCCAACCCAGGTTGTGGCCGACCTCATTCCCGGAATTTTTCCTTCCGTCCCTCCTTCATCAACAACAAAGGTTCTTCCTTTCCCATCCAAGAAAGCTAAAGATTCCACGGACGACAAATTCAAGCGTTTTGTGCAAGTTCTTCAAGGTCTTAACATCACCATTCCTTTTGCTGAAGCTTTGAACGAGATGCCCGCATACACCAAATTTCTTAAAGAGATCTTGTCCAAAAAGCGGTCTATGTCCGAACTAACTGATGAGGTGCGATCCTTAGAGCTTCCAGAGAAACTCGGAGATCCGGGTAAATTTGCAATCACTATTGGCATATGTGTCCATCGTTTTAAGGCTTTGTGTGATCTTGGTGCAAGTGCTAGTCTTCTACCTCTCTCTATATGGTCCAAAACCAACATGGGTCCTTTGGTACCGGTGAATATGAAGCTTTATATGGCGGATGGTTCTTGTGTTAGACCCACTGGAGTTGTTGATGATTTCCCTATTCAGGTCGGCAAGTTCTTTGTACCTAATGATTTTATTGTCATGGAGATGCCGGAAGACCCTATCGTCCCGGTCATTCTTGGGCGACCTTTTCTAGCAACCGCTGGAGCTATTATTGATGTGAAGAAAGGTCTCCTTACTTTTGAAATCGGCAATGAGGTGGTTGACCTCCCTATGGTCGACACCGACCCTTCTGGAGGCGGATGATACTACTCACTATGAAGAGTTCTTCAAAATGGAGAAGGTTGACGAAATTGTTACACCACCACCACCGACTCCAGAGCTTAAGGCTCTCCCCGAGTCTTTGAGGTATGAGTTTCTTGGCCCAAATTACACTTTTCCTGTGATTATTAATGCTAACCTTAATGAGGAAGAAGTTGGAAAGTTGTTGAATGTTCTTAGGGCTCATAGGAAGGCCATTGGATACTCACTTGAGGATTTAAGTGGCCTCTCACCTTCTTTGTGTATGCATCGTATTTTTCTTGAGGAAGGACACATGCCCTCCATAGAGCATCAACGAAGGCTTAATCCAAATATGAAGGAAGTGGTAAAGAAGGAGATATTGAGAATGCTCGATGCAGGTATCATCTTCCCTATTTCGGATAGTAAGTGGGTAAGCCCTGTTCATGTTGTGCCTAAAAAGAGTGGTCTTACTGTTGTTGAGAATGATACAGGCGAATTAGTCCCCACTAGGACTACTACTAGTTGGCGCATGTGCATAGATTATAGGAAGTTGAATAGCGCCACTAGGAAGGACCATTTTCCCTTACCTTTTATTGACCAAGTGCTAGAGAGATTAGCTTTGCATGACTATTTTTGTTATCTCGATGGCTATAGTGGTTTTTGGCAGGTTCCGATACATCTATATGATCAAGAGAAAACCACCTTCACATGTCCTTATGGCACATTTGCTTATAGGAGGATGCCGTTCGGGCTTTGCAACGCCCCGACCACTTTCCAACGGTGTATGATGACCATCTTCTCCGACATGATTGAGGACATTGTGGAGGTATTTATGGATGATTTTTCGGTTTACGGTACCACTTTTGACTCTTGTCTTGCCAATCTTACTAGAGTACTTAAGAGATGTGAGGAAACTAACCTAGTACTTAATTGGGAAAAATGTCACTTTATGGTGCAAGAAGGAATTGTTCTAGGTCATGTTGTGTCAAAAAAGGAGATTGAGGTTGATAAAGCTAAAATTGAATTGATCCAAAAATTACCACCCCCTTCCTCAGTGAAAGATGTTAGGAGCTTTTTAGGACATGTCGGGTTTTATAGGAGATTCATTCAAGATTTCTCTAAGATTACCAAACCATTGACTAACCTATTAATGAAGGATGTTGTGTTTGAGTTTTCTTCCGAGTGTCTTGCAGCTTTCCACAGGATTCGGGATGCACTTGTATCGGCTCCTATTATGCAACCTCCAAATTGGACCATTCCCTTCGAGATCATGTGTGACGCTAGCGACTACGCCGTGGGCGCAGTCCTTGGGCAAAGAAGGGAGAAGAAGCTTCATGCTATCTATTATGCGAGCAAAACGCTGGATGAGGTCCAAAGCAAATACACGACCACAGAGAAGGAATTCCTGGCTGTTGTGTTTGCCTTTGAGAAGTTCCGGTCATACTTGGTGGGTTCCAAAGTAATCGCCTACACTAATCATGAAGCTATCCGTTATCTTATGGATAAGAAGGACGCCAAACCGAGATTGCTCCGATGGATGCTTCTATTGCAAGAATTTGACCTTGAAATACGAGATAAGAAAGGAGCGGAAAATCTTGTGGCAGATCACCTCTCTCGGTTACCTATGGAACACATTAAGGAGTCCGGAGATACAATACCCATCAACGATTCTCGCCCGGATGAAACTCTATTGAGCAATGAAGTTTTGCGGATCGAAACAACAAAGGCTGGGTCGGAGACGACCATTTCTAGGTCGGAGACGACCATTTCTAGGTCGGAGACGACCACTTCTGGGTTGGAACCGACCCCCCATATGCAGATTTTGGCTGGCACCGAGCTAGGAAGGATGGCACCGATCCTCACCACCACTACTCAAGGTCATATTTCTAACCCTTCTTCGGTACTTTCCACTATTCTTCATGTCTCGCCTTCCATGCTCTCTTGCCATTCTATCTATGCTATTCGAGGGGCGAAAACCCCTTGGTTTGCGGATTTTGCTAACTATGTTGTAGGAGGCATTATCCCCGATGGATTGACTTCCCAAGCTCGAAAGAAGTTCCTTCACGACGCCAAGCAATACTATTGGGACGATCCCTACCTTTTCAAGCAAGGGAGCGATCATATTTTTAGGCGTTGTGTGCCAGATAATGAAATTCAGGGAGTAATCCGACAGTGTCACACTCTTCAAACGGGCGGCCATGCTAAGGGATTCAAGACCACCGCTAAAATTTTGCAGAGCGGATTCTACTGGCCTACCCTCTTCAAAGATGTTCATACTTATATCACGGCTTGTGATGAGTGTCAGCGTGCGGGAAATATCACATGGAGGAACGAGAACCCACTCACAGGAATTCTGGAAGTTGAACTTTTTGATGTATGGGGAATCGATTTCATGGGACCCTTCCCTTCTTCGGGTCCATACAAATACATCCTCGTAGCGGTTGACTACGTGTCTAAGTGGGTTGAGGCCATAGCAACAAGAACTAATGATGCAAGAGTTGTAGCCAAGTTTATGAAGACCAACATCTTTCCCCGCTTTGGTGTTCCCCGAGCTCTTATTAGTGATGGCGGTTCTCATTTCATTGAGCGGAGTTTTGAGGCACTTTTGACTAAGTATGGGGTCATTCATAGGGTAGCAACTCCCTACCACCCCCAAACTAGCGGTCAAGTGGAGATCTCCAACCGGCAAATCAAAAACATCCTGGAGAAGACGGTTTCCCGCTCAAGGAAAGATTGGGCCTCCAAGTTAGATGATGCACTTTGGGCATACCGCACCGCCTACAAAACTCCACTCCGCACTACTCCTTACAATCTTGTGTATGGCAAGTCGTGTCATTTGCCCGTCGAGCTCGAACACAAAGATCTATGGGCTCTCAAGGAGCTCAACATGGATCTTGACACGGCCGGAGCAAAGAGATTTATGGACTTGCAAGAATTGGAAGAGTTAAGGCTTAAAGCATATGAGAATGCCAAGATTTATAAAGAAAGAACCAAGAAGTGGCATGATAAGAAGCTCATCCCGAAGACCTTCAACAAAGGTGATCAAGTACTCCTTTTCAACTCAAGACTTCGACTTTTTCCCGGAAAATTGCGATCCCGATGGAGTGGACCATTTGTTGTCCATCACATCTATCCACATGGAGCGGTCGAGCTTTTGGATGAAAATGGAGGGATTTTTAAGGTCAACGGGCATCGTTTGAAGAAATACTTTGCAAGGGCCGAACCCGATGAAGAAATTCGAGCCACATGGGCTCTCACATCTTTGGACTAATTAGAGGTACCACCCGTCTAGCTAAAGACGTAAAATTAAGCGCTTTAGGGAGGCAACCCGCTTTGTTTTTATTTTTGTTTTTGAATTTTTCTTTTTTTAGGTTTGGTTTCATTTGTTTTTCTTAGTCTAGAATAGCTAGTTTTCTTGTCTTGGTTCTCCACTAACTTTTTGTAGGAAGCTAAGTGAGGCGGGAGAAGTTGAAAGGGCCGAAATACATAAGCAATGGGGACAATTACATGGGCGTAACCGACCCACTCATGGTTGGCACCGACCCCTTCCAAGCAAATATGGTAAATATTTTCAGAAATTGGAAATTGCAGGTAAGTCCCTCAATTTTTTCACCCTTTTTAACCCTATCCCCTCCCACTCCTTCCTCCCTCACGCCGACCCCTCTTCTCTCCCAAACCTCCATTGTTCTCCCACTCTCTTTGCCTCTCAAACATCACACAATCCTTCATTCCCGTCCCAAATCCACCAAATTTCTCCTTTGTGCTACATAAACTCTCCAAATCATTCAACAAAAACCAAAAATCTCACCCCCACAACAATTTCTCACAATTTCGAACCACTTTGGTGCTCGTAGACGACCCCCTCTTACTTTCATTCTTATACTCTTGCTCATCTTTGGTATGTTTTTCTAATCCTTTGATCTTATATTCAAGTTTACTTGATTTTTGTTTGAGGGATTAGTTGAAAACCTAGGTTTTGGGTGTTCTTGTATTTGAATATGGAAATTTGGGTTGTTTGCATGTTTAAGTGGTTGAATCTATATCATGCCATGATTAATTGGGGATTGTATGTGGAAATCTTGATGCCTATTTGGTTGTTTGTTTAATTGAGAGAGTATTTGATTTTTACGGAGTTTTAGGGTACACTTCCATGAACAAGAGCCGAATTCAAGGGCGTCTTTTTGCCCGGAATGGTCGGTGCCGACCCCCCATGGGTCGGTGACGACCCTCCAGCTCCCACATTCTCGAAATTGCTCGACACCGTGTTCCCAAGGGTCGGTTCCGACCCCGATTGACGGGTGTCCCTTTGTTCATACATGATAATGGAGCTATTTTTACTTTGATTTGGGGTGCTTTTGGCTTGATCTTTTCCTCTACTTATATATTGTTCATGATTAAGCATGCTAGGTTGAGATCCATTCTAAATTTATGCATGTTTCTTTGAATAAGTATGGGGTACTTCTTTGTAATTGACATGGGTGTCTTGTGTTTTGGCCTTGTTCTTTCAAATTATGGAAATTATCTTGGAAAGTTGTTGATTGTTTTGTAGGAAAATGGCCTCATCCTCTCGTCCACAATCCAAGAAGCAAAAGAAGAACAAGCAAAAAGTGGATTCGGTTGTGTTTGACTCGGAAGAACAACAAGCTCGGTTTATTGAGATGTGGAAAGGTGATGTGAATGTTCGAGCTTACCAACGGTCCGGAGCCAACAAAATTGGTGTTCATAGAGAGGTTCTCGAGGCCTTCTCTTGGATTGGTGCTCAACACCTCATTCTACATCCTATCGAGGAGCACTATGTGGCACTAACATGTGAATTCATGTCCAATTTCCGCTTATACCGGGATGAAGACGATTTCAACCGCTCCAAGGTTACTTTCCAACTTGGTAATGAAGGACATGAGATGAGCATCAAGAGATTCAACAAGCTTCTTGGTTTCCGTGCCCCACCCGGCTCTTACAAACAAACGGACTTTCCCGCCAAGGAGTTGTGGCAATACATCATCGGCAAAGAAGAGTACCCCACCAACCACCTTCCCGGCGTGTACATTGCAAGTCCGATTTTCCGGATTATCCTCCGCATCTTGGGGTCCACCATTTGGCCACGCTATGAGCTCTCACGACCACACAAGCAAGAAATAGCATGCTTATCCACCATGCTCTACGAACAAACCGTTCACATGAACTTGGGATATGAGTATGCTACGGCCGTCATCAACCACCAACGCCAAACAACTCACACTACTACCTACTTTGGGTGGCTTTTTGCTATTCTTGCTAAGTCCTTAAAGGTCAACCTCTCCGCCTACTCTTCAAGACCGGTCATTCCTATGGATGTCAAGTATTTTGTGAACTCTAAAGTGATTGCTCCATCTCCCACCGACTACATCAACAAGTTCTATATTAGCAAGCATGAGACTCATGATGTGGAGCTTACCGAGGAGAATCTCGAGCTTTTCTATCTCCTTAATTGGTACGATGCTTGGGCCCCCGCTCCTTACCCTTTGAGAGCCAAAGTTCGGGATGATGAGAAGATTAGGCGCCAACCCAGCAGATTCCGCCGAGCCATACCCAATCCACCGCCAAGAGGAGCATCTTCCGACTCGGACTCAACACGGAACAACACTGGGGTGGTTGGTGACGACCACCACCCGCTCGGTTACGACCAACATGCGGTCGGTGACGACCCTCCAGTGGACAGTCACTTCCACAACCAGTCCGGTGTCGACCCGATGGACTACACCATGGGACCTCAGTCGGATATGGTTCCTTACTATTCACATCCGTATGGTTTTGACGGGTCCGGTGGCTCTAACTTCCAAGGACAAAGCACGTACAATACCGGTTCAAGCTCGGGCGTTAATCCCGATATCTCTCTTCTCTCGGCTAAAATGGATGCTCTTATGCTTCACCAACACCATATTTATGGAGCACTCAACCACCACCACAACCAATTCGTCAACCACCAACAAGATCTCCACGACTTCCGAGTTGAGTATTATGAAGACCATAAAGAGGATGTCGCAAGATGGGAAGCTCAAGAGGAATTCAACCATTGGTTGGGGCAACACCTTTACCAACCACCACCACCTCCTCAACCTCCTCAAGAATGATCCTCCTCCTATGTCAACGCTTCAAATTGTGTCCAAGTAAGTTCTCTTTCCTTTCTCCTTACTTTCTTAATCAATGGGGACATTGATGTTTAAGTATGGGGTGGTTTGGGAGATTACTTGTTTAAGTCTTTATTTGTTTAAGTCATGTGTTGCTTTGTGTTAATATGTGTTTAGTTGTGTTTAGTCTTGTTTTGAGTCTTTTTCCTTTTGAAATTTTTAGATGGATAAATGCCCTATCCCTTAGATGTTCTAGGACGGAAATTGCTTGCATTATCATATAATCCCAATGACATGCTTTAAGAATCACCTAAACCATGATCTTGCTTTTTGAGTTTTGAGCTTATAATGAAAATTGAGCATACATATTTCTAAGTAAAAGCAATCCAACAAAATGTGAACCTAAGTGAGATATTTTTGGCCTATAAAGGATGTACATTTTTACTCCTTTTCTCTTTTATGTGTGAAATACTCTTTCAAGTGCAAATATACCAATTGACAATGGCATGGTTATTGTAAAATTTGAGACCAATGGAGATATGCTCATTACTTGATTGAATCAAATGATTTTGAACTCATTTTTATAAGCCTATTATATTCCCTTTCCTACCTATACATGATCCCTCTTTTTGTAGCCCTTATTTTTGAGCTTAAAGCCTATTTCTAGCTCCACAAAAAGAATTCCCTAGCCATGATAAGCTTGACCCCTTTGATCCGGGAATTAGGACTTAGAAAAAGATTGTTGAAAATTGTCGTGATTTGAATGGGTGAAAAACAAAGAGATTATGGAAGGTAGATTAAGGGTGTTGTCTTTGAAAATCAAAAGGAATGAAAAGTTTTTGGGCTCGACATGCATATATGTAGCTCGGTGCCAACCCAAAGTGGGTCGGTGCCGACCACCCCCGTAAAAAAAAAAAGAGGAAAGAAAAAAGAAAGAAAAAGAGAAGTTCCATATAATAAATGCAAGGAGTCCAAAAGCTTTTAAAAGAATAGAAGAAAGACAAATGATGATAGGTGAAAAAGGGAAGTGCATTGAAAGTTAAAGTGTTTGGTGATTGAAGAAGAGGAAGGAACGTTGGATGAGTGATGTATAGTCTAGGAGTCTTGGTTCCCGGATTAGTTAGCACCACAAGGCCAAATTATTTCCACACCCTTTGTTTTACCAAGTCCCATTACAACCCGGCCGAATAGAGACTTCTTTGAAGTTTTTATTGAGCCACCCGAGTTCATTTGATGATTTGACTTGTTTTGATTTCTTCGGTGGAGAATTTGTTTATATAAGTTCCATTGACTATGCGGTTTTGTACTTGGAGTTGAGTTGAGAGATCATTGCTATACCCTAAACACTTTGAGAGTTGAGTGAAATACATTCCTTGGTAAGGTTGGATTGTGATTACTTGAAATGTTCATGTATGCTAGGATGTGGAAGTTGTTTGCTCACTATTCTACTTGTGCTTATTTTTCCTACAAGATGATTCTTGGATTTGTTTATTGGTTTTGATGCGTGCTAAGTGATTGTTTGAGGACAAGCAAGTCTAAGTATGGGGTATTTTGATGTCGCACTTTTTAGTTAGTTTGCATGGGTAGTTTTCTAGTTAGGATTGAGTCTTTTCTAAGTTTAATGTGTTGTTTTGAGTCATTTTTATGGATTTTCGTATTATCTTAAGATATGGAGTCTACATAAGTATGTTTAATGTTTTGTAGGTCTTTGAAGCGTTGAGGAGGAGATATTTCGGTTTTTAAAGCTTTCTAGGAGGTGGTGCTAGGTGTTGTTTGGTGATGATGTTGAGAGAAGAGCAAGAGTCAATGCATGTGTAGATTTGATGATTTAAGAGTGAAGGTTTCAAGGTTTAAGTGTTTGAAGAAGGAGCTAAAGGACGTCTTAAAAGGCCAAGAGCGATTGAAGAAGGAACAATGAAGGAAAGCCAAGCAGTGGAGCAAGTTTTGAGCAAGAAATGAGGAAGTTATGTGCAGCCAGAGGGTCGGTGACGACCCAGCCATGGTCGGTGACGACCCACTCCGAGTATTGCCGAATTATTGCTTGCACCTTAAGTTTGGTTTAGTAATTGTTTTATTTATGGGCCTTTTTAAGATAGATTTTAGTTTCCATATAGATTTATTTCTACCACTATATAAGGATCTTTAGGGTTTTATTTCAAGGGGGGGCTGATTTGGAGAAAAACGTTCTTAGGGTTTGTTGTGGAGACGGAACAAGTTGCAAGTTTGGTTTTCTAGTTTTCTTTGGTTCCAAGCTCTTGGACAATTAGAGAGACTTGGAGGTTTGCTTGAGTTTGTAAGTTTTCTTTTGAATCGAAGTTTGTTTGAATTTGAATCATGTCTTCTCTTTTGTTTTTGATTGTTGATTGTTTTATGGATCGTGAGTAGTCTACTTTCTAGGGTTGGGGTGAGACCCGACGAGTTATGCATGATTAAGGCATGAATGTTTGAATGAACCATCTCTTCTAATCTCTATCCATTATCCCCTTGTTTGCTATCTATTCCTTGATGAAAGTCAAAGCATGTTCATGTTATGAGTGAATCGAAAGATTTAGTTGTGAGTGTGGATTATATTTGGTTGAAACGAAAGTTAAACCTTTAGGAAACAAGTAGGATTGCAAGTTTAGATCTTTATGAAAGTTAAGATTTTTACTTGATTTATCATGACGAGAGTCATACATGGGATTATTTATGGTTGATTTTGATTCATGTTTGCATGCATAAACTTGTTGTGGTGAATCCTTTGCCCTAGATCTACTTTAATTTGGGTTTTCGGAAATTTCTCGTACCCGGATAGGTCGGTTACGACCCCTGTTAGGTCGGTGCCGAGCGCTTGTGTTCTTTGTTTTCTCCTGCATTTGTGTTGAAGTGTTGGTCGGTTACGACTTGTTGTGGGTCGGTGCCGAGCCTCAGTTTGAGTGTTTTGCTAGTGTTTTGTTATTGTTTTGTTTTGTTTTTTTAGGATTAGTAGCTAGACATAGATTCTTCTAATTCCCGTGGACGAACCTGACCTCCCTGTACTCAGCGGGGTCTTGACTACAAATTTATTTGTTGTCGGAAAACCCTTTCAACACGCACCGAAGGGGGAAAATGGGACCCTAACCGGGAAGGACCCTAAATCCTCGAAGAAGAAGTCGCGCCCGGGGCTTTCAAACTCAGGGACGACGAGGGGCGCACACTGAGCAAAACGTGGAACGTCGCGCGACTCAAAAAATATTACATGTAAAAACTCGAAACCTCGTTGTTCCTCACAGTTGGTAAATAAAGGATTGCAGGCTTTTCTGAAAACGCTCCCTCCCTGAAATGTTCCACCCCTCGCTTCCCGCTTGGGGTTGGAGAATCTCGTTTGAAAAAAAAAATAAAAAAAATTCCAACCCTCGCTTCACGCTTGGGGTTGGAGAATCTCGTTTTAAAAAAAAAAGATCCACCCCTCGCTTCCCGCTTGGGGTTGGAGAATCTCGTAGAAAAGGTCCACCCCTCGCTTCCCGCTTGGGGTTGGAGAATCTCGTTTGGAAGAAGTTCCACCCCTCGCTTCCCGCTTGGGGTTGGAGAATCTCGTTGAAAAGGTCCACCCCTCGCTTCCCGCTTGGGGTTGGAGAATCTCGTTTGAAAGAAGTCCCACCCCTCGCTTCCCGCTTGGGGTTGGAGAATCTCGTTTGAAAGAAGTTCCACCCCTCGCTTCCCGCTTGGGGTTGGAGAATCTCGTTTGAAAGAAGTTCCACCCCTCGCTTCCCGCTTGGGGTTGGAGAATCTCGTTGAAAAGGTCCACCCCTCGCTTCCCGCTTGGGGTTGGAGAATCTCGTTTGGAAGAAGTTCCACCCCTCGCTTCTCGCTTGGGGTTGGAGAACCTCGTTCAAAAGGTCCACCCCTCGCTTCACGCTTGGGGTTGGAGAATCTCGTTGAAAAGGTCCACCCCTCGCTTCACGCTTGGGGTTGGATAATCTCGTTGAAAAGTTCCACCCCTCGCTTCCCGTTTGGGATACGAACGAGGTTCGTGAACCCCCTAAGACGCCAGGATTCGCGGACGGCTATTTTTAGGTTGGAACGAACTTCCAGAACAACGAGGTCCGAACAGAGGCTCACGACCTCGTCACAGGACTACAACGCCCGGTGTGGTCCGAGCCCCACAAAAGATGTGACACTCGAACCATGGGGTTGGACGGATAAGGACTGACGTATGCGAGAAAGTCTAAAGCAAACAAGCATAGGAAAAGAAAGTGACGAAGGGTATAAATATAAAAAGAGGTGTTTCGATTACAGACCCCGTAGGGTCACCCAAACAAAAAAAAGAAAGAGATGTTTTAATTACAAACACCGTAGGGACACCAAAGAAAAGTTATCATCATTTCTTCGAGGTTTCAGCCTCGGGACCGGTAAGATCGATGGTTTTAGGAGTTTCGGCAGAGGCAGCCGAGGCTTCAGCAGGAGCAGGGGCAACGGAGGCAAGAGGCGCGGGCGCATCGGTCGCGGGCTGAGGTCCCGTGGAGGTTAACTCCGGGTTCCCTCCAATAAGCTCTACCTCGGGGGGCACGGTGCTGGACACAGTCCCGTCCTCGTTGAGGAAGAACTCGCATTCCCCCTCGGGATCCTCCGACCCCAGCTCCCCCATGGTCTCATTGTAGTTGGGGTTGAAGAAGACGATCTGGGGGTCGAGGTGCCCATACTTGGCCACCGCCTGTTTTACGCCCATGCGGACTGCCTGGTGGAACATTTTCCTCACGCTCTCCACCAGCTCCGCCTTGTACTCTTCCGAGTCCACATACTTGGGACCCGCGGCCACGACCTCCTCGTTAAGCTCAACAATGTGCCCCTCGAGGCGCCTGATCTCCTCCTCGGCCCTCAGAAACTCCGCTTCCTTCGCCTTGAAGAACTCGTGTTCGGCGGAGAGCTTGCCCCGAAGCCCTTCAACCTCGCCCCGCAGAACCTCGGCCTCATCCCTCGCCCTCTTCTCCCCCTCCCTCGCCGCCTTTACCTCCTCCCTCGCTGCGGCCTCCGCGGTCTCGACCCGCTTCTTGGCAGCAGCCTCCACGGCTTTGGACGATTCCGCGACCTCGGCTAGGTCTTTGGCCTGTCGCTCGCACTCCTCGCTGCGGGCTCGAAGCGCCGCCTCCATCTTGTCCATCCTCTAGTGAGCGAGGGCGATGCGACTCCGGTTATAATTATCAAAAAAGGTGTGCTGCAAATTCACAAGAGAGTGAGAAGAGAAACAAGAAAGAGACGGGAATTAAACACAAAAAAACGAAAAGCTTACCATGGCCGAGTACCGAGCGGCCTCGTCGTCGAGCGCCGCCTCGGTGAGGTTGTTGGCCCACGCGACCTCCTCCTTGTAATCCCCCTGGGCCCACTCCAACGGGGCCCCTCTGATAGGTCCAGGGCAGTGAAACCTGGCGGGATGGGGGCCTGAGTCCCCGCGACTTCGCGCCTCGAAGTTAAATGCAGGGATGATTTCCAGATCCCGCGAGCCTCGTTGATGGCCCCCGACCGGGGTTTCTTCTTCTTCTCCACGGGGGAAGACCTCGCTTCCTTCCTTTTCCGCCCGGCCTTGTCGTCAAACGCACGGGGTGGATGGGTGGTCCCCTTCGTGGTGGCCCCTTTTGACGGAACCACCTCAGGCCTTTTCTCCCCTTGGGGAGGCCCCGCGACGTCCCACTGCGACACCCTCGCGACGTTCCCCTTGGGCAGGGCTCCCCCTGTCGCGGCCGTTGGCGGAACAGGTCCCGGCTACGTTGTGCCTGTCCTCGCCTGCGAGCTCGGCTCGTTAATTGAAATCCCCTTGAGGACCCGGGGAGCAGGGGTTTTGGAACTAGAGGTCAAAGGTTGTTTCCCCTTCGACGTCGCGGTAAGAGCGTGCAGAAAATCCACTGTCAAGAAAGAAGGGGTAAAAAAGAAAAAGCAGGTTAAGACAAGGTCAGAAACAAATGTAACGAGGTTTATAACCTCGTAATCTTACGAGGAAAAAGAAAACAATCAGAGAAATAATAATAATAAAATACCCTCTCCACCCTCGCGAGGAGGGAAACTGAGGCTCAGCCCGGCCCGCTCAAGCCGGTCCTGAGAAAGGTAACGCTCGTATGGCGCCTGGTACGCTGTGGCGTACCGAGCCTTGAGTGCCTGGAACTCAGCGACCTTGTACGGACACACGCATCTCTCGTAGTTACCCGGTGCCACAGGGAAATTAAGGTATATCCCGCTGAGGTCTCGGATCAAAAACCATTTAGGTTTCCACGTCCCGACGTTCGACTGGGTCGTGATGATTTTGACATTCGGCGTGCTGAGGTTAACCAGGGAACATCGAGGTTCTCTCCTCGCCAAGACTAATGCCGACAAATCGTTAAGGTTCGGCTCGTCCAGAAGCTCACGGCTTCGAATTGTGTAGGCACACAACAACCGCCAGGCATTCGGGAATAACTGGGCGGGGCAGACGCCCATGGCCCACAAGAAATCAACGATGTGCTGGGCCAAGGGCAGCCTAAAGCCCGCTTGGATACTGACGAGGTGCACGACCGCACACCCCTCGTAGGACGCCAGGGGTCGCCCCTCCTCCTCTGGCAGTGCCAGCTCGACTCCCTCGGGCCAGGGGAAGTCCTTAGCTATGTCCGCGAGGTCGTCCAACTTCAAATCGGTGGCCACCCCCTCGGACAGGTAGGCCTCGGGAGTGCTCGGACTCATGGGAATCCGTTCTTTGAGGACGACAGGAGTGCCGGACACGGCGTCAGTAAGATAGGCCTCGGGGAAGCTCGATGGCATATACGCCGCCGAGGCTGAGGCAATTGCCGCGTCCAACCTCGCCTCGACGTCGGCGGCGATCACATCAGGAGAAGAAGAGGAAGCCATTTCAACACCAGAATATATGCGCAGACGAGGGAAGTACGAATTGATCGAAACAGCGGAGTCGCTAGATGAGGGCTCGCTGAAGACCAACGAAGGGGAACTTGGGTTTTGAGAGTCACTTGGCTCTACACTTCCTACAGATTCGGAGACCTCCTGATAGAAATTCTCTTGAAAATTAAAGACAAAGCCGGGCGGTGGGCTCGCAGAGGCTCTCCTAGGCATGAAAAGACAACGTCCAGGCCGCGAAAAGCTAGCACCTGGAAAAGAAAAGGTCAATAAGACACTAAAGGCAAGGCAACCAAAGAGAAAAACACGAGATCATGACCCCGTGAAAGAAGGAAGAACGAGGTCAAGCCCGAGATCGAAGAACGAGATCATGACCCCGGGAAAGAAGGAAGGACGAGGTCGAGCCCGAGATCTAAGCACAAAGATCATAACCTCGAAAAGAAAAGAGCACGAGGTCATAACCTCGAAAAGGAAAAAGCACGTGATCATAACCTCGGGAGAAAATGGGCACGAGGTCGCAACCTCGGGGGACAAAGCAACGCGAGGTCATAGAGGAAAAGGCCACGTCGCATCCTACGGGCTACTCTGACAGGATAGGACGACAAAGAAGAATTTGAAGCGCCAAAAGAAAGGAAAGAGAAAGAAGGCCAACCAACGGTGGAAGCCAGCGGTGGAAGCCCAAACGTCCTGTCAATCAGACATCATGACGTTTGGGCTCCCGAGGGTTTTCGAAATTCGAAAAGTGGTGGGCGGAGAAGCGGAAGCTTAACCGCTACCCCAAACAAAAAAGAAGAGAGAAAAGCAATAAAACCAAAAACCCAGCGGTACCCTCACGGCGGCGACCGCCCCTCACCACCGTCTCACCACCGTCTCACCGCCACAACACCTCCCCCCGAAGCGTAACACAAAAAAGAAAAGCAGAACGTAAAAAAGGGGGAGGAGAAGAAAAACCAAGAGGAAACGAGGGCACTACAGAGCAAGAACCACCCCCAACACCGCCGCGCCGCCAACAAAGACGCACCCAGGAATCACCAACACCCACCCAGATGCAAAATGAAACAAGGAAAGAACAAAGAAAAATGACAAGGGAAAACGCCAAAAAACACACACAACCCTGCCACCGCCGCTTCGCCACCGTGACACCGGCACGAAACACCAGGCGACACACCGTCGCCCTTACAAAAAACGGGGCAAAAAGCGAACAAAGGAAGATTCAAAGGCAAAAAATACCAAAAGACAGGAGGAAGAAGATCAAGAACTTACTTGTTTAAAGGTCAGGGAACGAGAGGCGGTGGCGCAACTGGCGAACGGCAAAAAGCTCGTCGGAAACCGTCTGGAGAAACCGCTCAGAAGAAACCGAAGAGATAAAGAGAGAGAAGGAGCGAAAATGTTGGAAAGAGAAGATGAGGGGGAGGCGTGTGAGATACGCCCTTATAAAGAGCAGATTTGAGCCTCCCCCACTCCCGAAAGGCTTTTTGAGCCTGTCTCACCTGGACGGCCCACTAAGCAAAGTATGGCGAAAAGGCCCAAGAATCTTCATCCGCGCAGAACAAGAAGAACACCTAAGTACAAAGCCTCACACCTCGCAAAGCGCCCTCCCAACCTCGAGAACTTCATAACCTCTAAAAACACCCCGCATCTCGCGGATCCAGGGAACTTATGCCCTGCGGCCCTCGGGGCGAGGCCCCTAGGCCATGGGGTTATGATGAAGTCCAAAACAGTAAAAGCAAAAAGTGGGCCCAGAGGGACCCCCATAGGCAATTTAGGGACCCACGTCCATGCCCGATTATTTAAAAACAAAACTCCCAACGGATGCGAGGTCTCTCAACATTCCGGGACGAGGTCTCGACCTCGTCACCGACTCTACTAATACACCCGCCCGCTCGAACCAATCACAAGCGACCTCACTCCCGAACCAATCACCAGCAACCTCACTCCTAAACCAATCACAAGTGACCTCACTCGTGGACCAATCAAAAACCCTTATTTCGGGCATCCCACATCGAACATTGGCCTAAACTCGACCCCCCAATTCTCTATAAATAGAGAAGAACCTCGTAGGAAGAAGGGGTCGAAAAACCACTTGAACTCAAGAACTCTCTTGCTTGTTAAAGATCGACGTGATAGGAACATCGTCAAAAGACCTCGCTACAGATAGGAGAAACCCACAGAAAGACCCCAAAGTCGCGCAGGGACCTCGTTCACGCCTAAAACCTCACTACAGAAACTCACAAAACTCTCTACATCATACCCTCAAATCTACCTCGCCCTAGAATCGACCTCGCAACATTTAGGTGTGATCTCGGAACCTTGTAGGGGGTCTAGGTGTGATTCTCAAAGTTGTACATCAACCTCGTAGGTTTGTAACCTCGCTACCACGGAAAAATCATAAATAAAGGAGCAAGTGTTTGCACTCAAATATAATAATCTTGTTTCTTGTCTCGTAGCGTAGCTGTTATTTCGGGTTTCATCAACTCTAAAACACAAAAAAACATGGAAGTCGGAGTACTAAGGTCCCAAATTTGAAAAAAATCTCAAATGTGAAGTTGAAACCATAAAAAAATCTATTAAAAAATCCATGAAGAGAGAACATAAATTTGGATTCAGAATCAACAAAAACGCCAAACAGATCAGAAGAAGCAAGATGCAACAAGTATGGAGAAGAATCAATTGAAAAAGTCGAAAAAACTACACGTTCAAGAGGTTGAAGAAGACTCTTTTAACTTGTATTCTAGTTTGATACGTAAAAGACGAAAATGTCCCTTTGTTTATAAAATCATTAAAACGTGTCTTGATCCTTGCCATTGAAAACACCGATCGAACAGCCTAAGTGTGTTCACACATTACACTTTAACTAAATTTTGCATCTGATCGTGATTCTCGGTATATATAGAATATTTGTTTCCTAAAAATGAGATTGCCCTTGAAATTATTATAAGTATAGACAAAAAACATAAAGTTTACACTCACCAAATTATAAGAATATAAATTTATATTAGTTACAAAACCTTTAGGTTTTATATAATATAAAATCAAATCTTTCATCTAGTTTATTCATGCACGTATAATTAATTAATCAAATTTATCACATTTTAAAACTTCAACCAATTAGTTTAAAGATAAACTTACGGTGATAATGTAAATATTTATCCTTTTTAATCAAATTTTATATTTATTTTTTTTTGCCAAAAATAGATAAGAAGCAATAAGAAAAAAAGTGTTAAAAAAGATGAATACCGAAAAAGAATATGATAAGATATATGAAAAAAATTATTAAATATCTAATCTATATATATAATTAAAACCGCTAAGGATTCGAGCCACCACATTGAGCCATGTCGGATTTCGCCACATGGCGATCTCACATTACGCCACGTATGAATTTTCCACATGGCAATTTCTCCTTACTTTAAGGAAATAACACAATAATTATTTTTTTCCACGTCAATCCACATGGCACATTCATTTACACATCATCTCTTTTTTTGGTATAATTACATAATTCTTTATTATTCAACAATCCGTTATTCAGCATACATCATAATTTCTCTACACCACAACTTTCCATGGCCGACTTTTTCCAAGGTCCGTTCTGCACATATTTTGTTTACTCTTCCCCCGATTTCGTTCACTCTTTGATGTCAAAGGTCGTTTTTCGAGAGATAGGCTCGCCGCTCCATCAAGATATAGTGTTTCTCCGCCGATTTATGTTCTCATTCAGTGCCATTAATGAGACAATTTTCTGATATATATAGGCTCGACGCTCGATTCCAATCTATCATATTCCTAGATTCCAGACGTTGATATCTGAGGAGGACCAACTCATACCTTCGTCTTATCAATGTCATTCATGAGGCACTTGGTTAGGGTTCTTACTCTTCAATTCTCATTTTCAAAGTTGGGGTTTTGCTTACTGAATTTGTTCGGATTAAAGTAATTAAGATTGAATTTGTTCACATTTTTTGTTAATTGATATCTAACTACTATATCGTTCTCCCGAAATCTTTGCAAAATTAGTTTTCATTGAGATTTAATATAAGTATGTTTTCATATGAACGTATCAATTAATATTTGCCTAAATCTTTACCTTTTCAACTATTTAATCTTTTAAGTTGAATACAGAAAGAAAGTTGGCTCTAATTTGTATATTTTTAGCAATATATATCTTATCAATTGAATGAAAAAAAAGGAAAATCGCAAGTAATAAGGTTTGTTCTTAGAAATATGTAGATCTTAGCAGTTGAATACATCATGGAAATCCCATGAGATAATATTTTAATTTTTGCAATATGTAGATCTTACGGAGTATTAGTTAAATACATTCATCTAACTCCCAAATGTATCTTAAAATAGGAGTACTTATTTTTTTGTTTTGGTCAAATACTTAATTTTTTAAAATTAATTGATACATTTCTTCTGCTAATTTCTCCAACTTTTCAGATCTATTTTTCTTTTTAATTTAAAAGTTTATTAATTCGTCAATACAGATCTACCAACATATCTTCTCCTTGATTTTTTTGGGTCGAAATCTTCTCCTTGATTTAACCTACTTACTCTAAAATATCTTTTAAAATAATTACCATTATTGGAGTAGATTAGGAGACGTTTGTATCTTAACCATTACTTTAAAATAATTACCATACTAATAGTATCACAATGTTCAATAAAAAAAACTTTTATGGATCTAATTATAAAATCAGTCTTACACATGTGTTATCATTTTTTAAAGTACGTTAAAAAAATTCATATTATAGTTTTGGTTTAGTTTATTTACAAACTAACAAATCATTAAATAATGCTTAAACTAAAAAAATCTAATTGTTATCCTATTTTGTTAGATATTTTGAATATAAATTTCACGATTAAAGGTTTGGAAAAAATTAATAAATTAATTACATATATGATAAAATTTAATATTTTATTATTTAATATTATTAAATTATATAGATTAATAGTTAAATTACTAAACATATAATTATTATGATATTGAATTGATCTCAAAAAAATAATTCAACTAATATTTACATTATATAAACAATAATACTTTTTAATTTAACATTGATTAAATATTTTTCAATTTGTATTGTAGTTATTATATTGATATGTTTCCCTACATAAGGACGATTAATTTGTTAATATCAACATGCATTAAATTAATATACAAAATAATATATTTTTGATATATAATTCAAGTAAAAATTTTAACAAAATCCGCGCAAGGCGCGGGTAACTATGCTAGTGACAATTACTACTTCAAAAATAATATAGAGGAAAAAAGATTATTAAAAAAATGTGGCTAAGAACATAGATAAGTAAAAAAAGATATATTAAAAGATAGTTGTAAATTAAAAATAGGAGTAAAAAAGTAGCTGATTTCCAAAAGTATTGGTGATCTTTCCCTTTCATAAAAACTAGTTGAAGTCTCGTGATATTTACGGGATAATTTTACTAAAAAAATATGCAGTTTTATGATATTAATATGTAATTTGAAATACATGTATATAGTATCAAAATGTAATATTCGGGTTCCCGAAAACCCAATGACTGGTTCACTTTCAAACTCTTGCTACTTTGATTTTGCTTTTGGAGCCTAATGCTTAACAAGACCTTGCCCTATTTTGCAAAGTGGGTCGAGAGGCCCAAGGTTGGGTCAAGAACCCCATTCGGCAAAGCGGGTCGTGAGACCCAAAGTTGGGGCCAAGAAAGGTCGGCCCAACTCTACCCTTCCTTCATCCCTCTTTTAACCCTCTTTTCTAGACCCCTAATTCCCTTACTATAATTATTCATGCTGCACACTCCAGGAACCCGAGCACGAGGAACCAGATAGAAAGGGAGCCACCGATCTTGCCTCGTTGTTTCTCACCACATGTCGCCAGATCCGTCCACAAGAATCTTTCGTTCCTTCGAGTTGCAGCCGACCACCCGGTGTCAAGCTTCGATCGGTAAAACCCATTGTGGATCTATTGTTCCGTCCTCCTCAACGCCGACAACCGACTCCCCTCTTGAACTTGTGGGTCGTCATTCGCCGCTGATCTCACTCATCCCCGGATCTCGCATTGCTCGATATAGTTGATCGTTACTTTTACATGAAATTATTCATTTGAGGTAAGTCGTTCTGCGACTTGCTCGGTTTTTATTCTGTTCATGTTAGACGTTATAATGTGCTTGTAGGATTGGTTTTGGGGAACTAGTTCCTACTTCTCTCTTTATGAAAATTATTATTTTATACGATATGTGTGTGACTTATTCTTAAATAGTTTTATCATATATGAAATGTTGTGAATGGTTTCTATGTGCTTTAATTGATAATCGACATGAAATGACGGGGAAGTGTTGCATTGTTGGAATGATATGCAATGATGGACAAGGTTTGCACTATCGCTTAGAATGCAATGATGGAGAAGGGTTGCATTTTCGTGAAATAAATGTGTGTGTGTGTGTGTGTGTGTGGATGTGTAGAGGAGGATGTGTAGGTGGATGTGTAGGTGTACTAATTGTAAACTAGGTATGGACTATAGTTTGTTTGTGTGTTTGTTAATCTTGCTTGTGAATGTTAAGAATTGTGTGTTGGCATTTAAATCGTCTTACTGGTGCGGCATAATTTCTAACTTGGATTGGAATACGAGTTGACCCCTTGAGGACTTATTTTTCACTTGCAGGTATGTGTTAGGAATCGTGATGGATACTTAGCTGAGTGGTGGAGAAGATGTTGGTGCACGTGTCAATAGGCTTGGTGATAGGCGTGAAATGATCGTGCAAATCACGGCTATGCAAAAGAGTCCTAACAAACCTAAAGACTGTAGTCTTAGGAAAGTAAGGGTCGAATCCGCAGGGAGGTTGGTTTATCTTCTTATATGAATTCTATGTCAATTAAATTAAAAGGGGTTTATGAAGTAAATTAAATAACAGCATGCAAAACTAATAAAGCAATAAAGTTTTGGTTTTTTTTATCAATTTGGGGAAACACTTAGTCAACCAGAGATCCACATTTGTATGACAAGTTGATTATAGATTTCACTAAATACCGCATGCATATGGAATTCCATTTCCTTTTCAAAGATAATTAATAGCACAACCAGATACTATCAATCCTAACTAATTGAATAACCCTGAAACCATAAAGATTCAATTCAAAAGCAGCATTAAGAATAGGAATATAATCAGGATACAAATCTAGCATAAACAACCAGCTTTTATACTAGAATGCAATTAAACTCTCTTCAGCAATAGACTAGCACAACCAAATACTAGTACAATGCAGTTTGCTACTATGAAATAGAGAAACTCAACCAGTAATATCTTTAGATCTAGCAATTGAGATTCAATAACAACAATCCTAGAAATTGTTGAAATCAATCACATAAACAATTCAATCAGGAGAGTAAAATAATTCCATGCAATAAATAAAGAGTAGAAATCTCACAACTGAAAGTCACACGAAGGCTACAAACTGTCTGACTAAGCAAAAGGGTTTAGTTCTCCATGAAAGGCTAAAACTCAAAAGTCTGAAAGAAAAATAATAGATAGATGATGAATGAGAGGTGCAACTCTCATAACCTAATATATAAACGAGGTCTAAAAAGTCTATCCAAAAATACATAAACATGAAATAAAGCTGAAATAGAAGAGACAATCACAACATGACATGTGGCACACAAACGGAATAGTGGACCGTCAGAGGCGGCGGGCGCCGCCTGGTCGGCAGCAGTCGTCGCCAACATCAGAACGCCGATCTTCATCTTCTCTTCGATCCAGCCCTAAAACTCCAATAATATGCATCTTCGGATCTTTCTTCTCCTAGCTGAAAATAGTCTTTAATGCACCTAAAACCACCACAAATATATGCTAAAACTCCTCCTAAATACACAACATAATTGTGTATATGAAACTCCCCCACACTTGAATCTCACTCGTCCCTAACTGACTTAGAATACCATCACTCATAAAAACTATAATCCCCGGCTCATCAAAATGCAAGGAACCTTACAAAGAGGAATAAAAGCATTCTCATGCAAGCATAACACCCAACTTAAACAACAATATATATATAGCAAATAAGCTCTAACTACCTACCCTACTCAACATCAACATAAAAGAGCAAATCATCATCAACATCAAACCAACATCATGCTCAACTCAAACCATCAAGCCACCCCAATATCAATCAAAACATCAATCATCAAACCACCCAAAAACTAACCACTAACACGTCCATCAAATATATCAACAAAAAGAGTGAAAGTCTCCATAAATCTACACCTTATACCTCCAAATGAAAACCTACCCAAAACACTCCTATACCCCACTTCTTATGTCTCCTGCACCGGTAAAAAGATAGTCCTAAAACACTCTTTTTTTCACTCATTTTGCTTAGGCGCCTTTTTCAGGTTTTCACCTAACACTCTCTTTTCATTTTTCAATAATCGACTCACCAACTCACCCCACTTAGAATCTATTTTTGCCAAGGCCTAGTGCCTGCCAAATTACCTGCTTGTTACCTAGACCGCCCTTTCGGATTTTCAGTCTATCCCAGGATTTTATTTGCCTTTTTTCAATTTTTATGGCTCTTTTTAATCATTTTTTTAGCATATCAATAGGAATATAATTCCAACTCCCCCACACTTAGAACACACATTGTCCTCACTGTAGTAAAGACAAAATAAAATAAAGGGGAAGTAGAGAATAATACCACTACTGATCAGAAGGTGGTGGTTGTGGTGGATACTTTTGTCTGTGGGTAGTCAGGATATGAGGTGTACGTGGGCCACATGCCCTGGAAAAACTGAGCCTGCTGTTGAAAATAGCTAGTCTGCAAAGAACTGAGACTAATCCTGGTGGAACTGGTGGATCCGGTCTATAGAAGTGGACAACGCAGACTGCTGAGTGAACATCTCCTCCTGACGGACTGAAAGCCTGCTCATCTGGCGCATCATATCATCCTACCAGCTCAAACCAGTGTCCTCTCCTGCTGAAGTACTAGGAAAATCCAAACCAGGGACATCCTCATGCATGTTAGTATCGCCTTGTGGAATAGTCTCTATAACAGGCTCAAAAGTAGATGGTGGAGCAGCCTGTGAAGCAGAAGAAGAAGATCCCGGAGCTCTAACAGGAGCTGACAACCATCTGAGATCAAAACGATGATACTCAGGTCCATATGGTAAACCAACAATGGGCATACGAATCTTATAAGCACCCATAGGACCAAACAAGTAATCAATATGAGCCCCAACCTCAGCAATCACTCCAGCATTCTTCAAAAACTTCCTATCATAAGTGTATCGAGCAGAAAGCTGCTAAGCTGGAGGAGGAAAAGGAATGCCAATGACTCAGCAATAAGAGAAACCATACCGCCAATAGCAATCTTACCCTTCTTTTCACTCCTACACTTCTTACATCTATCTAAACACAAACCCTTCCAATCTTTCACCAAAGTACACTGCAGTGTCAAACTCCAAACCGCATCCAAATCAGAATGGTTAATCTTGTTTGGTTCAGAAGGACCAAACTAATCCATCCTAAGCACTCTGTGAGCTAACCGAAGAGAAGGATGTGACCACTTATAATTTTTCTCCCCCGCCTTAGAACCAAATGGGGAAGAACCAGTGGAATGATCCCAAAAAGTAAACTGAGCACTCACAGCAGACCAGTCAGCAGATGCAGAAGGCGGCTTGGTAATACCAAACGCCTCATCCAGATCATCATAACTCATAACATGCATCGAACCACTTAATTGTAAAGTGATCATAGCTGCATCACGATCATCCTCAAGAGTAATGATGAACTCTCTAGTCCACCGAGGATATGTAGGAGCGTGCTTGAAATAAAAATTATCCAACCCTCCATGATCAAACATTCGCCTAGTACACTCTTCTAGGCCCAACTTTTTTATAAATGCGGGATCAAAGAAAATAGTAGAAACAATCTCCTTACCATCCACATACTTCTTCCGGCTCTCATAAATTTCATATTGAGCGGATCCAGCGAAAGCACTACGTTTCCTAGTACTCATATTTGACAATAAAAGTGCTCAAAGGACCGGAAAGAGAAGCAATTGTCCAAAAATACCCGGAGAATAGGAGCGGCGAGCAGCGGAACTTGCGTCGGGCTTCGAAATTCTTGGCAGCGGGCAAGCAGCGGTCGTCGCTAAGAATTTGTTCTTGGCGGCGGTCGCTGCTATGAAAACGGCGGTCGCCGCTTTGAAGATTCTTTGAAAAGACAGAAAGTTGGCGGCGGGCGCTGCTTTTGGAAACGAAGAGCATTGCTTTTAGCGGCGGCGAGCGAGAGGCGGGTAGGGAAGCAACCGGCGAGCTCAAAAACAAGAACGGCAGGCTCAAATCCGTCCGGATCTGAAGTAGATCTGAGATTGAAGCAACCTCTCCTCACTTTTTTTCTAAAGCTCTCTTTTTTTTTCTCTCAAATCTTTTATGATATGTTAACTTCCTCTCTCCCTCTTCTTTCTTTTTACTCTTTATTTTCAGCACTCTCTCTTTTTTTTGATTTTTGCTTTTTTTATATAAATAAGAGAAAAAGGGGGATTACCGTACGGCAGGGACGGCGGTCGCCGCTGGCCACTTCGTAGCTAAGCTGCTTTTGGGATTAATTAATGGCGGTCACCGCCTTTAACATGTCACTCTTTTTCGCCTCTTGCAGGTTAGTTCACCCAAAAAAACAAAGGAAAATACGAAAACAAAAACCACTAAACTAGAAAACAAGAAAGTACCTAGGCCGGGTTGCCTCCTGACAAGCGCCTTATTTAACGTCGTGGCTCGACGTAATGCCAATTCATCAGTTTTCAGCGTCGGGCTTTGTTAGGACAGTTTCCTCAATTGTGTCCTTGGTAAATCCATCATAATACTGCTTCACTCTTTGACCATTCACTTTAAATAATGCATGTGTTTTGGAATCATAGAGCTTAATGGCACCATTGGGAAAAACTTTAGCAATCACATAAGGCCCTGTCCAACGGGATCTTAGCTTGCGTGGAAAGAGTCTAAGGCGGGACTGAAATAGAAGGACTTTGTCACCAGCTTTGAAGTCCTTTCTCAATATATTTTTGTCATGCCAAGCCTTAGTCCGCTCTTTGTAGTGAATAGCATTATCATAAGCTTCAATCATGGCCTCCTCCAACTCCTATAATTGGAGCTTTCTAAGCTTCCTAGCTTCCTCAAGTTTTAAATTGCACTTCTTGATAGCCCAATAGGCCTTGTGTTCCAACTCAACTGGGAGGTGACATGCCTTACCAAAACCAACCTAAAAGGTGACATACCAATAGGTGTTTTGTAAGTTGTCCTATAGGCCCATAATGCATCATCAAGCCTCTGACTCCAATCTTTTCTGCTAGGAGACACATTCTTCTCCAGAATGGATTTGATCTCCCTGTTTGATACTTCAACATGGCCAATCACCGGCTGCCTCGCCTCCGGACCAATCAGAGGCCTTGATCTCGGGCGTCGCACATCGGATAAACACCAAAACTCGATTCCCTAATTCTCTATAAATAAGGGAGAACCTCGTAGGTAGAAGGGGTCGAAAAACATCTTGAACTCAAGAACTATCTTGCTCGTTGAAGATCGGCGTGATTGAAACATCGTCAAAAGACCTCGCTATAGACAAGTGAAGTCCACAAAAAGACTTCTAGTCACAGATCTCTCATTCACACCAAATACCTCGCTACACAATCTCGCCAGCCATCATCACCACGCTCGAACCCGAAGCTCAGCCTCGCATCAAAGTCCGTCAAGTGACCCATAGGTGGTAGAATCGTATAGCAATTAGGAGATTTCGAACATTGTTAGATCGAGATCTCGAATACTCGTAGGAGGTCTAGGGTGTAAGTCTCGTCTGTTTGTAAGCCTTGTTGGTTTGTAACCTTGTTGTAATAAAACAATAAATAAAAGCAAGTGTTTGCACAATCGAATAAAAGAATCTCGTATCTTGTCTTCTAGCGGCGGTTTATTTCGAGTTTCATCAAAGAAATCTTCAACAACTCTAGAATCATTAGTCCCGGTGGCCTTCGCTTCCACCCATTTGGAAACGTAGTCCACCGCAAGTAAAATAAATATTACCACTAGAGTTTGGAAAAGGTCCCATAAAATCAACCACCCAGATATTAAATATTTCACAAAAAATTAAACTAGTTTGGGGCATTTCATCCCTAGTAGACATATTTCCAACTCTTTGGCACTTGTCACAAGATTTACAATGGTTGTGTGCATCTTTAAAGATGGTAGGCCACCAAAATCCTACATCAAGTACCTTCCTAGCAGTTCTTTGAACCCTAAAGTGTCCCCCACATGCTCCAGAATGACAAAGTGTAAGGAGAGAATTTACCTTATTTTCTGGAATGCAACGACGCCAATTTGATAGCGGTGATTTCGTCGTGCAAATCACGGTTATGCAAAAGATTCCAAACTAACTAAGAACCGTAGTCTTTAGGAAGTCTGGGTCGAATCCACAGGGATATAGATTTTATCTTTTGTAATGAATTTTGTGTCAAACAAGTAACAAGGGGTTTTTTGTATTTGTAACTAAATCTAAGAATGCAAAACTAATAAAACAATAAAAGATTATGAAAAATAATAATTAGGAAGATAGCTTATGTAAACAAATATCCACAATCGTATGACAAGTTGATCATTGATCTCACCTCAATATCTCATGCAATGGATTTTCCAATTCCTTTTCTATTGTAACTAACAACACAACCATATACTATTAGATCTAACTAATTAAACAACAATGAAATCATCAATGATTCAGTTTAATAGCAGCAGTGAGGATAGGAATATAATAGGATACAATTCTAGCATAAAACAACCAGTTTATGAAGTAAATTAAATAACAAGCATGCAAAACTAATAAAGTAATAAAGTTTTGATTTTTATCAATTTGGGGAAAGACTTAGTCAACCAGAGATCCACATTCGTATGACAAGTTGCTTATAGATTTCAATAAATACCGCATGCATATGAAATTCCAATTCCTTTTCAAAGATAATTAATAGCACAACCTGATACTATCAATCCTAACTAATTGAATAACCCTGAAACCATCAAGATTCAATTCAAAAGAAGCATTAAGAATAGGAATATAATCAGGATACAAATCTAGCATAAAACAACCAGCTTTTATACTAGAATGCAATTAAACTCTCTTCTGCAATAGACTAGCACAACCAGATATTAGTATAATGTAGTTTACTACTATGAAATAGAGAAACTTAACCAATAATTTCTCTAGATCTAGCAATTAAGATTCAATAACAACAACCCTAGAAATTGTTGAAATCAATCACATAAACAATTCAATCAAGAGAGTAAAATAATTCCATGCAATAAATAAAGAGTAGAAATCTCAAAACTGAAAGTCACACGAAGGCTTCAAACTGTCTGACTAAGCAAAAGGGCTTAGTTCTCCATGAAAGCCTAAAACTCAAAAGTCTAAAAGAAAAATAATAGATAGATGATGAATGAGAGGTGCAACTCTCATAACCTAATATATATATATACTAGGTCTAAAAAGTCTATCCAAAAATACATAAACATGAAATAAAGCTGACATAGAAGAGACAATCACAACATGACACGTGGCGCACAAGCAGAATAGTGGACCGTCAGAGGCGGCGGGCGCCGCCTGGTCGGCGACGGTCGCCTCCAACATCAGAACGCCGATCTTCATCTTCTCTTCAATCCAGCTCAAAAACTCCAATAATATGCATCTTCGAATCTTTCTTCTCCTAGCTTAACATACTCTTTAAAGCACCTAAAACCACCACAAATATATGCTAAAACTCCTCCTAAATACACAACATCATTGTGTATTTGTGTATATCACTTGGAGTAATTTGAAAGTTTTAGTTTCTTTTTACTTTGTTGAGTTGTTAGAATAGTTTAGAGTTAAATGAGATTCGTGTTGTGAAGTTTAGTAAATGTTAAATTTTTCTTTAAAGTGAAAGGGTGGTAACATTTATTTTTTGAATCTATTATTTTTATAAATACTAGTTGGATGTTTTAATTTATTTCCTCATCGTACCCGACTTGCAAGATCCGAATGAACTTGCTGTCAAACTAGCCTTAGTAGTACCTGGTAAGGTCTACTACCAAGTAACGCACTAGTTTAAAGTCGGGGTGTTACAAGTTGTTATTAGAGCTAGGTTGACAACAAGGGCACATGGAACTGAACAACGAAGGTACTCGAGGTTCAACTAAAACAAAATCGGTCGATATTTTCAAATGTTTTAAACGGGGTAGGCATTTTGCATTAGAGGGTAGTTGACACATTGCAACTCCGCCGCCATCAGCTGAGGGTCCTCTCGTAGCTTAATAAGTTAACTTGTTAATTTTTAGTCAACTTTAGTTTTGACCATGGAACTTTCCTTTCTAGATGGCTCCACAAATAAGAATTGGGGCTGCCGATGTTGGAATATGAGGCCGCGAAAAAGGTCGTGGTAGGGGTAGAGGAGATGTTCTCGATGTTGCCGATTAAGTGCAGCAGCAGAACACTCCTTTTGAGGAAGAAGTAGCAGAGAGTGATGGTCTTGTTTGTATTGACCATCAGAATGTTAGTATATCTATTGTTGGAGGTGGACCCCTAGCTAACAGGGTTCATGTTGGAGTCGAGGTTCCACCAATTAGGTTGTCACTAGAGATGGATGTCGCGATTCGAGCGCTAGTGCAGAACCTGTTAGGCACGGGAGTTCTACTTGACCAGAACGTTGTTGCTAGCGTTAGGGGTCTGAAAGGAGGGCACCATTCCCATATTCTATTTTAGTTGCTCAGTTGGGAGGAATGTCAGGACTACAAGGACCAGCGGTAGTTGACCGCCTGGTCAAGCCTAGGAGACAATATCGTGAGCCTTAACTCGACAGATGGCTCATGGAGTTTAGGAAGATTGGGGTGCCAAATTTCACCAGAGCCCTATGTACTAATGTAGAGCAATGGCTGAGGAGAGTATCATCTACATTGGATTTCATTCAGGCACCAGAGGAGAGGAGGATGTCTTTGGTGTAGAGTTTGCTACAGGAAGGCGTATTGGTGAGATCTTAACCGCGATCACCAAGAGGATGTTACTTTGGGGGAATTTTGAAGGAGGATTCGGAATTACTATTGTCCCTAAGTTGTTAGGATGGATTGGAAGGCTGCTTTCCATGATGTTGGGCCCAACAAAATCACAGTTGTTGAGGCTATTTAAATTGATTAAAGATGAAAATTTTGGTGTCACTTGACTAAGAAAATATGTGTATTGTAAGACTAAATACTTCAATGATAATGATTGGAATATATGAAGAAAAGAATGGTGTTTACTGATTTGATTCAATGGTGTTGATACTACACTCCTATGTCCTATCACATGACAAGAGTCGATTCCTACCTTTTGTAGTATCTGCGTTTGGGCCATCTGGAACGTCCTATTGCTCGTCTTTTCCAGAGAATTAGTTCTAGTAATTTGCAATCGAATAAAAATAATGCCTTGTGATGCTATCTTTTTATCCAAACATACTCGTGCTAGTTTTTCTATTAACTCTTCATATCGACTATGTTGTTTTCTTTTGTTCATTGTGATGTTTGGGACCCTGTAACCCTGGTATGTTTGGGTTCAAGTAATTAAAAAAAAATTGGTTGCTACTGTAATTCCAGAATTTTGTATCTATGGTTTCTACTTGGTTCAAAAAAGGTCAATTGTTCCCATAATAATGGAACCGAATTTGTATGTTTGTTCCCTTATTTCCGATCTAAGGGTAATAGCTCTTAAGCCACTTATGAAGAAACTCAATAAAATGACGGTGTAGAATAGAAACATCGTCATATTTTAAAGGTAACTTTTGCCCTTAGATTTCATGCCAATTTGCCACTAAAATTCAGGGGTGAATGCATTCTTACTGCCACTTATCTCTTAAACAAAACACCCGCTCCCTTAGTACAAAAAAAATCCTTGTACGAGAACCAACATGCCTCGTTGCCCTCAATCTCCATACTTTCATATACCTATGTTACGCCTCTATCTTATCATATGAGATAGAATGGTTCATGGGTTTATAATCTAGAGACCCATGGATTCTTTTTATCTTGGGATGTCGTCTTTTATGAGGATTCATTTCCTTACATCCACGACCCAACAGTTTGACTCTCGACCCTCACCCTCTTTTACTCCTCATTCAAAAAATTACGACCCGAATGATCCGACCGTAAGCACTATTCTTGAACCACCCAATTCCACCTCTTTTGATGATAATAACGTTCAAAATCTCCATCATTATGCGTTGATCTCCTCGATTGCACTTTCACCTCCTCCTTCCATGCATCGTCCTCCACTTCCCACACCTTATCATAGTGTTTAAGATTGACTCCCTAGTGTGAGCTTGAGCGATTTTGTTTTCAATATTGTTCGTTGCCCAATACCTTCTTCTCCTAAATATGATTTATTGACATCATACATAAATTATTGAATTTAATGAAAACTTTCGTTCTATTGCTTGAGATCTTAATTTGTGTGTTCCTAGTTGTTGTTGTTGTTGTTGTTGTTGTTGTTGTTGTTGTTAAATGCTGGGAATTGCATCAATGGATGTCCATCATGAAGATTTAGATGAGGATGTTTATATGAGACATGTACCTGGTTTCATGACCATGAATGATGGCAATGTCTAACTACTACAAAATATCTATATGACCTATATATGCACGCAATAATTCTACTAATGTTGCTAAACTTAAGAAACTTCATTCTTACTTTTAATAAAAGATTTAGGCTTTTTGAAGTGGTTCTTGGGTATTGAGATTGCTAGATCTCATATAGGCATCTTTTTGTGTCAAAGGAAATATTCTTGGTACATACTTTTATGAAATATGGATGTTAGGCACTATACCCTATGATTTTCATATGGAGAAAATTATCAATTGGAACGCTCAACAACTTCTTCTTTTGCACAACTTGGTCGTTGTAGATGTCTAATTAGTCAACTCATTTTCTTGATTGTTACTCGGCCAAAGATTTATTATTTTGTCCATACACTTGCTCAGTTTATGCAGTCTCCCACATTTAATCATCGGTATTTTGCCCTTCGAGTACTAAGGTTACGATAAATTTATTTGCGACACGATGTTTTTTTATCACGAGATAGTACTCTTCACCTAATCGCCTTTTGTAATTCTAACTGGGAAAATTGCACTTTAACTTAAGGTTCCTATATAGGGTATTTCATTTGTCTATGTGATATTCATATTTCTTAGAAGACCATGACAGTCTACCATTTCCCGCTCTTATGTTGTGCTAGAGTACTTTGCATTTTTCAATATTCCATAGGACCATTTTGTCAAGTTATAGAAATGTGAGGAACCAAATTGTAATTATCCAGAAAGGTTTCTTGTATAAAGTCTAAGAAACCCTGATTTTGAAGAATGAATGAACGTAATATTTTTCTGCCTCCTTTTTTGTTCCTTTCCTCTTTAATACCAAAGTCACACCTTTATCAATGAATCTCGTTACCCAAAACATTGTTGTATTGTTCTATTAAAACAAAATCATCCAATTTTCTCAAGGTATCAGAGCCATGACAGATCAAGACCCACCCATCATATATTCTCCGATGACATCGACTACAAATTCAGGTGAGGTAGATGAGTTGTATCTTCACCACTCAGATCATCCAAACTATGTGATGTCTACTAGCTTGCTCAACGAAAGGAACTATAGCCACTAGAAAAGGTATGTTGAAGTATCCTTGATGGCCAAAAATACGCTGAAGATGGTCAATGGAGCAAGCACAAGACCGAGCCCTGATTCTCCCTTCTTGGACATTGGGAAAGGATTAACAACATGGTAATCTCTTGGCTTTTACACTTTGTTGAGAAAGATATTGCTGAGTCTATATTGTATTGCAAAATTGTGAGTCAGATTTGGAGTGAGCTCCATTCTAGGTTTGGAAGGTCAAATAGAACAAGGATTTTCCAAGTTGAAAGGGACTTGAGTTCTATGTCACAAGGGAACATGTATGTCACAAGTTATCTCAATAAAATGAATAGATTGTGGGACGAATACATGATGTTGCTTGAGGATTCAATTTGTGATTGTGGCTCTAGCATTGTCATAAATAGGATAATGGGACACCAACAAGTTATCCAATTTTTTAATGGGTTTGAATGAGAATTTCAATACAATTAGAGGGAACATTCTCATGTTTAGCCCTCCACCAAATCTGAATGAAGTGTATCAGCTCATTTTACAAGAAGAGGAACAAAGACAAATAGGAATCGGGACCAGAAATGACAATGAAAACTCATCTTTTGCAGCTCAAAGATTAGGAAATAGAGAAAGCTCGAAAGGAACTTCCAAATATTGTGACCATTGTAAGATTGGTGGACATACCATAGACAAGTGTTGGAAGATTCATGGATATCCACCTAAATCAACAAGTGAATGGCAAAATTTATGTGATCATTGCAAGATAACTGGTCATATTGTTGATAAATGCTGGAAAGTGAGCAAAACAAGTGGTTACACAAACAAACCAGCAACTTCTGAGAACAAGACAAAAACTTACTATTATGACCACTGAAAGAATCCAAGACACATTGTTGATAGGTGTTGGAAACTCAATCGTTACCCACCTAGAAGAGGACCCAAGATGGCTGCTCAGACATCCACAGATGTTGTCAACAATAAGACTCCAAGAATGGGACTTACTCAACAACAGTTCAACCAGCTTTTGAATCTTCTCAATGCTCAGTGTGGTGGTGAAGCAAGCAATCATGCAACCTTCTTGGCAGGTAAAGCATTCTTTCTCTTTTCTAATGGAAATAGTTATTTTTCGATCCTAGATAGTGGAGCATCTGACCACATAACCCCACATCTATCCCTATTTAATAGTTATAATCCTATTTCCAAACCCATCAATATCACTCTATCGAATGGCAAAACTGCCCAGGTTCAAAACAATGGTGAGATCAAACTCTCTCCCACATTGACTCTTCAAAATGTTTTACATGTCCTTGAATTTTAGTACAATTTGCTTTATATACATAAGCTTTCTCAAAATATGGCTTCTAATGTCATTTTCATCCCTTCCTCATGCATGATCCATGACCATTTGATGAGAAAGCCAATGGTGATTGACCATGAAGCTAATGGCCTCTACATTGTTGACACTTCATCCTCTCTCAATCAAGCTACTTCAAATTCTACTGCTTGCACTTCTTTTTCCAAAAATGGTGACTTGTTGTCAACCACTTGTAATGTTTCTTTTGCAAAACTCAGCCCTAAACAATGGCATTGTCGTTTTGGACATATATCATTTCATCCATTGCAGTATATAAATCCTTCTTAGAATGGGCACAAATCTGAATTTATATGTAAAATATGTCCTCAAGCAAAACATCATAGAAAATCTTTCCAACTTAGCACTTCTACCACCACTTCACCTTTGCAATTAATTCACATTGACACTTGGGGTCCATATAAGCATTCAACTTATAATGGCTTCCGCTATTTCCTAACAATATATATATAGATTATAACACCAAGTGAACATGGACCTATTTGATGGGAAACAAAAGCCAAGCCTTTCCTTTACTCCAAAACTTTCTTACCATGATCAAAAATCAATTTCTAACCTCTGCTAAGATCATTAGATCTGATAATGCCCCTAAATTCAGTGGAACTCATGCTCAAAGTTATTATCAAAGTCAAGGCATCATCCATCAAAGTTCTTATGTTGATACTCTGCAAAACATTGTGGTTGAAAGAAAACATAAACATCTCTTAGAAGTGGCACGTGCCTTTTTCTTTCAATCCAAACTTCCTCTTTCCTTTTGGGGGTGAATGTCTTCTCACAACCACATATCTCATACACAGAAGTCCTTTTCCCTCACTGAACAATCAATCTCCTTATGAACTTTTGTCTCACAAACAACCAGATTATCATCATCTTAGAGCTTTTGGATGCCTTTGTTATGTCAACACCTAAAAAGAGGAAAGAGACAAATTTAACATCGAGCCAAACCATGTATCTTCATTAGTAATCCATATGGAAAGAAAGCTTGTAAAGTTTATGACATGCCATCCAAAGAAATTTTTTCCACCGGAGATATAGTTTTTCATGAGCTCCATTTTCCATATCTTTTTTCCACCACCTCTCTAGCTACTTCAACTCTGCCCACTCCACAAAAAGATTTTCCCTCCACAATTTTCTTACCAAACTCCACATCACATCAAACTCCACCAGACTCACCTTTTCCAACAACTTCCTCTTTCAATCAACCACATCAACCCCCACCATAACAATCCCATGAACAACAACAATATCCCTCTTCACCTCCTAATCCTGAACAACTCAGAAGATCCAACAGAATCATCAGACCACCATCTTACCTCAATGATTATGTTTGTTCATTCAGCTCCACTCCCAATTCAATCTCAAGTATTGTCCCACACAATCAATTGTCCTTCCATCATCATGCTTTCATTGTTCAAGCCATTTCTTACACCAAACCAACCACATACAACCAAGCCAAAAAGGATCCAAACTGAATTAAAGCTATGAGAGATGAGATTGATGCATTACAAGCTAACAATACATTGTCTTTAGTGTCTTTGCCACTAGGTAAACACCCAATAGGAAGCAAATAGGTATTTAGAGTTAAGCTAAAAGCATATGGAACTCTAGAACGATACATGGCAAGACTTGTTTCCAAGGGTTTCATACAACAGAAGGGCATAGATTTTCATGAGACATTTTCCCTTGTGGTCAAAATGACAACAACCAGGATCATCATTGCCTTAGCATCAGCAAAATCTTGGGCTCTCTTTCAACTTGATGTCAACAATGCTTTCTTACACGAAGATTTAAAGGAAGAGGTGTACATGACAGTTCTCGAGGGCATCCCAAATCTTAAACACAAAGTTTGCAAGCTACATAAGTCTATCTATGGCCTAAGACAAGCTTCTAGGTAGTGGTTCAATAAACTTACCATCTTTTTGCTTTTGCTTGGCTTTCAACAATCTAACTATAGTTTGTTCATCAAGAAAGATCCTCACCATATCACCATTGTAGTTGTATATGTAGACGACCTCTTGATCACTAGCTCAGACTCTACTTGCATTGATCAGCTCAAGCTATTCTTGGACACCAAGTTCAGCATCAAGGATTTGGGCATTTTGCATTATTTCCTAGGCATGGAAGTTAGTTACACACCATTTGGCATTGTCTTGTCCTAACACAAGTTCAAAAGAGATTTATTACATGATGTCGGCCTGTCTACAACCACACCAGTTACATATCCTCTTCCTCACAACATCAAACTGAACACAACAGATGTCATTCCTCTTGATAATGCTTTTCTATACAGACAAATCGTGAGCCAATTGAATTTCCTCACTCACACTAGACTTGACCTCAGCTTTGTTGTACAAACTGGCTCAATTGGCTCACGATTGAGCCAATTGAGCAAGTTTTTTAATAATATACGTACATTTCAAGTCAATTTTATTTGCTAATCCATATTAAATGTCCCATTATTTTCATTTTTGCTATCAAAATCTTTAATTTAGAATCATGCTTTTTTTTACAATTTATATAACTCACCAATTCACAATTAATTATTATTTATATTATATTTTTATTTATTAATATCTTTTTTAGAATATATCTAAAACATATCGAGTCATAGTCATGCAAGGCACGACGGGGACAACTAGTATATACGATATGTACATTTATTTTTTGTATCATGTGCATCATCGTCGCAAAAGCGGCCGTTCTCACTCGAACTAAACCCATATTTTAACCAAGCTAAAGCATGTGTTTATGATAGATCTCGTTTTTTTTTATACATGTTAATCAAAAAAAGACTTGAAAACAAAAAATAACCCAGAAAATTGATTTTAAAGTTGCAATTTTGAAAGAAAAAAAAAACAAAAAACAACTGAAATGTGGGCAGTTGTTCGTAGGGAACGAGGATGTGTAACACTTGTCTCATGAGAGCCGTCTCTCAGGTTTCTGACATGATTGGCCAATTTATTTTCTTGTCCTTTATTTGTTGGTTGAGAATCCCTGCCTTGTCATACCACCATTGGGAATGCAGCATACTTCTCAGTTCCATTGTACACATCCACTGCAGATGGGTTCTAATGCATTGGACGGAGTTAGAATGGCGATTTTTAGTCGGGAACATATGCAGACTGGTTTTGCCAGTGCACCCCTGAATGATTGTAATTGCGAGTTGATCACCATACAGGGTAAAAAAAATAAAGGCAACAGTAGCACTGGAAAGTGGAAATGCGGCAAATAAAAGGTGTATGAAAGGAAGCCTTCTCCATTTTTACAAAAAAGAATGCTTCGGAAGTCAAAGTTAATATATATAGAATTGGTACCAAAAAGCTGCTTCTAAGCATAGAAGCTCTGCCAAAGCTAATGATCAGATATATGCACTCAACATGAATCGGACTGCAAAAGTGCAAAATGAATGGATAACAAGGTGCACTAAAAACCCCCAAAATAAAAGAAAACAGCACACATTATTCATACGTTAGTTTCTGAAACCATAAATAAATTGGCAAAACATTAAAAAGAATAAAAAAGCTACATTCTTAACAAGTAACTACAAGTGGGAACCCAATTTAAGCAATCTGAAGTGCATATAGAAAGAGAGATGAGGTTATTTTGTGGACTGAGAGAGTGGGGTAGTTCAGAGGCTCACAACTCCAAGTTAAGCAGTCATGGCTGAATGAGCTAATAAATAAATAGAAAACAATATTTGACCGGCCAGGGGAAAAGAAAACACTATATACATGTGGTTAAAAAAAGAAAACTCTTCAATGACAGTGCAAACATTTATGGAATCTCCCTCATTAAAGCACAGCCTACCTGTCGTCGGCTTTTATAGTAGAAAAAAAATGATGACGAGAATGCACTTCTGAGACCAACAGATACAGTATCTAGTCTTGCAAATGGTCAAAATCACCATTCTCCGGAGATTCGTGCGTTCCATGACCTGTTCGACCTGCACAAGGCAATATAATCAAGCTTTAACACATTGAATAGGGATACAAGACTATTTAATTACGTTCGGTCTAGCAGGGCATAGTTTAAGAAGGCTGTTTAAGCCTGTTTTAATATTTTTTAATGGGTTTAGATTTTTCAGTTTAAGGTAATAGTTTCCAAAAACAGCTGTCAACACCTATGTCCTTGAGGCATAGTTTAGAAAACCCATTTTAATTATTCAAACTGAACTCACTTACTTTGAACTTATGCTGTCCAGTCAATGTATCTGGGAAATCAATACCTGTAAAATCATAGTTGAGACCACTTCTAGAATCTGGACCAGTTCTCCAATCAGAATGTGAAGATCCCATATGCAATCCTTGATGCTGAATCATAAAACTCCCCATATTTTGATGATCATCAATTCCTGGGACTGTGTATCTTGCAGGAGGTTCAATTACAGGTCTGTATCCCATGTTAGAAACAGATGTACTAGTTGGTGAAGCCATAGTGGTTGCACAATTCTCTCCTTTTGTACCAGCAGTAGCATCCTTCTTAGTATCAATCATAAAAGTGGCAACAATAACCTGTGAATTATGAGACCAGGCTGTGAGCTTATATATTTATATGACATGATAATCTGTGAATTATACATGGAGCTATGACATAGTTTTGTTACTATTTGTCTATGTCTTGTATCATACCTCAACTGAGCCTAGAGCAATGAGGGGCCCAGCAAGTCCACCTCCAACAATCTGCCCATTTGAGGCAGAAAGACAAGCACTGAGCCCACCACTTCTCTCACCGTGATCTGTGCGTATAAAAGATCCCGAGAGCGAAAGGATATCAAAAGATCCCTAAAACAATAGATAAACATATACGCTTCAGCTTCACCCCATAATTTGAATGACATCTACTTTTAACAAGCAATCTTAGTCGTGTACAACCTTTAGGAAGTGGAATGAGAATAATATAAATTTAGCTCTTAATTCTACGAAGATTGGACATGTTGTACCCACACAATCTCATGAAAATGGATTAAGCTTCTGTAAACTAATAGCACTAGGATTTCTTTTTATTTCATGAGTTGAACTTCAAAGAAATTCAGTTTTCTGTACCCCTCCTCAGGTAGTGCATTTTCATGCAAGGTGTCCATCTTTCAAGAATGCATCACAAATCTCCTTTTCAAGTATCGTATTTGCACATTTCATGTCCTGTCTCACTAACCATCTTTAGCATAGGATAAAATATTTTTACCTTCATCATATTTTGACCATCTTCCACTCCATCACATTCTATATACAATGATCAGAATTTCAAAACTATAATACATTATAGGCATAAAATCCTCCTCGCAACCTCAATGTACTTAAAAGCACCAAAATATAACTCTTCCTGATAGCTCAATATACTATTTAAACATAAACATGTTTGTGCAACTAGATGTACACTTCAAAAAGACCTCTTCCAACATTATTTTAAATAACTAAAGACTCACAGAAAGAGGGTTTAGGCACTTGTAATCAATTTATATGAAGCTGAAATAATGAGACCATACATCGTAGGTAATGCTGCCTCCTGATGTAGCTGGCTGAAGAAGAGTCACATTACAGACGGAACCAGAAGCAGATAAGATACATAATTCACGCCTAGATTGCTGCACAAAGATCCTAATTTTCTGTGCCACGTCCTGCGAAAAAAAATGTTAAAGTTGTGTCATATAACAGTACAGACCCAATAAGTATGAAACAATTCAGGTACAACATATCTTTTATGAAATTTGAATCCCAGATCAGGAAGTGTTCATATAGCAGCAAACCTTGGCTCACTGAAAAGAACTAAAGAAAATTACAAATAAAAATAATTCTAAAAAAAATGGATCCCTTTTTGTAGGTGTTAGGCAATACTAGAAGAGTGGATTAACACAGCACAGAAGTTACTCTTAGAACAAAATTCATCCAGAGTAACTATATCAACTATTAACCCTGATAAGTTTCCTCAAATTACAAGTCTCTTTATACTTATTAATTTACCATATTCATGTTTAGCTGTTAATAGACATTGCATTGCCCAAATGACAGCAGAGAGAGTGTATAATCCAAGTCATAACTTGGGCAAGTAATAACACTCAATGTTATTAAAACCGCATTGCTCTTGCTCTCGTTCTGTTTTCCTTTCGGTCTCGTCGGGTCTCTCGGTCGCAGTGCCTCAGCTTTAAGCCAGGGGTGCCCCCATCTTGACCCCCCAGATACTCCCTTGAGGGGTACTGAACTGGGTCAATGTTGTTGTTGTTAAAACCGCAACATAAACGCATTTATGTAGACTCATATTGGGATAATAAAATAATCGATCGAATTGTGAACCTACCTTATGTTGTGAAATTTGGTTTTTGGACTTATTACTATAATGATTTTTTGCCCTCTGTAGGTTAAGTGTTCTATGGCCCATCTACATGTGAGATGATATAGTCATTAATAGCCTAATGAGGAATGACCTTGTCCCCCTAATCTAATTTCACTCACTCATTAAAGTTTATTTCCTTTTCAAAGAAGCGAAGCAGAGCAAAATTAGAAACGCCTAATTGGGTTAATTTTCTAATCTAATTCTCTTAAATACCGGGAGAACAGTATGGTGTTCAATTTTCTAAAGCCTGAGAATGCGGTGGTGACTTGGAATGGTGCAATTTTGATGCTGGCCCAACTCTATTGAACAAAATGAAGCATGCTGAGTTTTTGTAGTACATTTATTATGAACTAAGGCCCTGTTGGTGCTTGTGGGAATGCCACCATGAGATGAAATCATTTTTTTAGTCCCTCCCAACTACCTAAATCCCACTAACAGTATACAAAATACTTTATTACCGATTTTTTCCAAGTCCCTCTGATAAATTGCCAATGAAAGGAATCTCTTGCTTAGAGCGAAAATTTGAATTAAATCTTTTGAAGACTTGTTCATTTAGGGCTATCCTTTTCTAGTGCCTTGCTTGTTTGCAATACTATGCACTCAAATTCTAGATTTTGTTTTGACTTATTATAATCTGTTCTAGTGATGCAGCATGATTAATGCCTCCGACTGTGAATTCCTTTCATCTATGTTTGTGTTTCAAGGTGTGAATCAGCTAGAGAAAAAGTCCATGCATATAAATTGTAAATATGTGTACACTACATAAATTCCAACTCTAATTTTTATAATTAATGTCTATCTGGTTTATTACTGGTGAACTCTACTACAAACTGTCGGCGACCTAATAGATGAGTGTCTGGATATACTAAATTTGTATATAAGTAATTTGTACAAAATATTACATCGGTAGTATAATTTTTCTTTAATTTTGTAAGATCTGATCCTAGGGAGCGTGACAATATGATCTTAGGATCCTGATCCTGATCCTGATAAAATTGATAAGAGTATCAAAACAATTATTAAAAAAAAAGATGTACACTTTACTAACTATATCATATGCTTCACAGTCGCTTGAAAGCCCCTGACCCCTTACTCTCACTTTTCCTCTTTCAAAACTCTATTTGCTTCCCCAATCCCTTCATAAACCAGTTCAATATCATGGTAAGCAAATGTTTCAGCAAAGCCTCAACTAAGATTTTTCTCTATCAGTTAAAACTCATTTAATTTTCAATTGAAAGTCTGTAATTTAAGAGATTGTATATTGTGACTTCTTTGCTTAAGCTTCTGGTTTTGAATTAAAATTTGAAAGGGCAAGCAAGCAGCCAAAGTCTACAAAAGACAGTGCGTCCAATCATTAGAATTCGAATTTTCAATACTGAAAACAAAAATGAAAAAGTTATCAAAGATGCATTTTGAGGAGTTAAGGGAAATTATGTTGTGACTTCTTCTTTGCATAAGCTCCTGCTCTAATTTCGTTAGTCCGGGCTTCTTCATACATTTCTAGGCTGAGTCGTATAACCTCAACATTTAAAGCATCATTTAGACAATTAAAAGCATGTTCTCAGGCCACCCCAAAGGGGTGGATGAGAGAGCAAGTGTCAAGGCTCATTGTGAGATGGCTAGGTTCATATAGTATATGTTTTTTGAATTACTGTCGAAACTAATTTTGGTTCGATGGGTAAGGACGCCAAACTCATTTTTTAAAACTTTCCCACTTGGCATTACATAGTATTGCTGGGCCCACCGCCCACCTCTTTCTTATTTGGAAAGAAAAAATATTGTTAGGGTATTCTTTGTTTTTTTTTCATCGAATACTATTCCATAGATTTTATTTAGCCCTAGAACCTACAAAACCCATGGACCGGCCTTGCCTCTTCTTTCTACATGAAAGGAATGCTAGGAATTAAATTTGGAAAACACATACACATTCATTTATAAGGTGGAAAAGTGTGGGATTAGAAACACATTGAATATGCAATGTAGAATATAAATCCATCACAGTAGAGCATGACATACCTCCCCAGGTTGTACATTAATGATATGTGGCATGAAACATTGCCCATTATTAGCTGCAAAAAACAATTAGAGGATGAGCTACTCACTTGCATTCAGTCATCATATGCAGTACCATAAAAATATGAAGAGGCGGGCTATAAGTAGTAAATGAAAAATTAAAAAGAGGGGAAATAAAAGTCTGCATTTGCGCAGATACAAGTTGATACAAGAGACAGACATGTTTCCTCAAAGCACAAGTGGATGGAAGCATCTAAATCACACTGTGATAAGATATATGAAGGGGATAATAAATTAATAACCCGCTAAATCATTAAAAAGAAGAAAGGGTCTTGAAGTAATTTCAAACGCATACATTTGATGCTTATGTGTCCAGGTGAAGGAAGATTGACATCATATACACAGTTATACATTGGATGAGATTATGAATCAAGAAATATTGCACAAATGTTCTAACACGGAGTAAGAAAGAAGAAATTAACTGCCCATACACCATTTACTGACATTATGGCATTTGGAATGCTAAATAAAATTGAAACAACAGATACACAAGGTTTAAAGACAAACCATGAGATTAAATTACAAAAGATTGAGTCAGGACATGATGCAGACATGGGTAAGCAACATTTTTGAGGCACTTAAAGGAGTTTCCATGCATCATAAAAGCAGTGGACCTCAACTTTAAAGATGTTTCTGAGACTCTTGGAATTCAATGGATATGCGTCAAGCTGATTTTGGTAGTTTTCATTATTTTACTAATTTCAGAGCTGGATTAGTGACAGGCTGACAGCTTCCATGTTTACTTGTACCACCAAATGGACCTCACTTATACTAATCTGATCATAAAGAAGCAACTGGCAGTGGTTGACACTTCACACACTGCAACTTGAGTAAGTAAATTTGAAATTTTTATACATTCTTGGAAGAAACGAGCAAACATGGAAAACATACAGCCGAAAAATAACGTTTAAAATACAGAAGGACAAAATCTGATCAACGATCGTATTGGAGATCATCAAGAACTTCAATTTCTAAGATTTCAGCGAATTTGAATCCCGCACAAGTTAACTTGCGCAGTTAAGGCCAGCGTGAAAAAAGGCCATAAATTTCAAGGGGTTCGAAGGCGTAAAAGTGAGGGAACACATTGTTCAAAACATAAAATCAAACGCACCCACAGAATTCATGCAATTCAACTAATTTCAGACATGAAAAATCGAGCTCAAATAGCACGCGTACCTTCGGAATTCAATTGCGCTTTCTTCGAAGAGGAGGAGGTAGATGGCAGAGAGCCAATAAGCTGATGATCCCGCTTCCTGGAGGACGACGGCGGAGACAAGGTAGCCGCCGCCGACGAGGAGGCTCTCTTGGCAGCCGCAGCCGCCTCCGGCGTCAAATACTTCCTCGGCCGCCCCCTCTTCTTCCGTACGATCTCAGAAGGCGGCGAAGGGGCTTTCCCCGCCACCGACTGGGGGTAGAGCGCACCGGCGTTGGTCAAATCCGCCGAATCGCCGGCGTGGTTAGGGAGAAAGCCGCCGTTCGTAGCCTGAGAGACGGAGGTTGGCACGCCGGAAGTGACAGCGGAGCTTACGAGGGAGGAGGTGGGTGGGGGTTGGTGTTGGTGTTGGTGGTAGTAAGGATTGAGTCCGGTATCATGAGGTTCCATTCGAGCCAGATTTTTTTTTCTGAATATTTTTTCAGATGGAACAAATTGAATAATCGAAACAGTTTTTTAATAAAAATAAATTAAAAAAATCCTCTCAGTCTCTCACGGGATGCTCTTGATCTTGAAAAAATTTAGGGATTTTAGGGTTTTCAAGGGGGTGGAGCTCGATTGTGGGCCGTTCGATCGTGTGTTTGCTGTTTGATTTTGTTTTGGAAATAAAAGCTCGGACTCTTTTTTTGGGAATCCTCAGAAAACCACCCTTAATTTTAGCTTATTTTCAAAAAATCTACTCTTACTTTGGTTGTTCATAGAAGATCGCTCTTATTTTAGCTTTTTCATAAAATCGCTCTTTTGTCTATTTTGATAGTATATTATGATTATATGATTATTTGGATTTTCATTTTTAATTTATTACCCACACATATAAGTATACAACATTTTATGAATCTTTGTTCAATGCCATTACAATACCCTAAATTTAAACACTAGATCGATGATCAACATAGTCAAACACTACAAGTAACTCAAGTTAGTGGACGATCTGATGCAAAATATATTTTTATACAAATTGTATTTTACAATGTAAAATGTGATTTAAAATAATTTTGTCAAAAACAAGGACTATATATGTATTTTTATACGAATTGTTATAAGTTGGAATTTAACCATGCAAAATGTATTATAATTCTTGGTGAACTTAAGCAAAATCATATTGTAAAGTGTAATGTCCAATATCCACCAACTATTCTAACTTAACTTTTTTTTATATGAGGTGTAAAATTATATCATGAATATTTTTTGTATATGCTACTTATAAAGCATATCAATGTATTCACTCAATTATAAGTATTATATATAAGTAGTAAAAAACAACAAGAGATTATGAATCTTTAAAATTTGTACACAATCACCATAACCATTAAGTTAGGAAAAAAAAACCTTTGCTTCATATGAAATGGAAAATATTTCTTAATTACGATATTATGTTGTTATAGTTTGCAACCTTAGGCTACCTTGACCAACATCGCAAAACGAACAAACAAATAAGGTTGGTAACTCAATTATACAATTAACTACTGGGTTTAATATTGATATTGAACTGGTATATATTGATAACTTTTCCTTAGTATCCTTGTGAGTTCTAATATAGGAAAAAAAAAAAGGTGTCCCCACAGTTGCAATGAAAATGGAAAAGTAATAAGAGGTGATTTTTTTGTAAAACTGAAAGTAAGGGATGCCTTATTGAAAACAAACTAAAGTATAGGTGTGGTTTTATGGCAACATAAAATTAGGAGGCGATTCTCAATAAATTAGAGTACCTTTCATTCCGGGGGAGGGAAAGGAGGTCTATACTCTCTTATGGGTAGAGCATTAATTTATATAGAGGGTTATCCAGAACCAAAAGTGAAAAGGGGGAGAGTGGGGCCCGGCTTGTTGGGAGAAAAGACAAGTGGGCCATTGAGGTTTGTTTGGCCCATTCACATTCAACCGTGACTAGTCTTGCAAAACCAAGCAATTAGGAAATGGACCATCATCTCTCTCTCGTCACCCCCACACCCCTTTAGTTGAACATTTCAAAGTCGTCCGTTTGCTTTTCACAAAACCAAAAGTGACCTTGCTAGTTGCTTCTCTAGGAGACTGATTTGATTTGTGATAAACTCATGATACTACATCTCTAGCTGCTCTCCATTTCAAAGGCTTCCCATCTCCACATGTCCATGTCAATTAAAGTAATACTATCTAGCTTCTTATAGATGCCACCAAACACATACTCACCTTGCAAGTTGCAATCCAAGTACCCCATTTCAATAATGGGCCCATGCTTCTTTTTCCCCTCTAAAAAAGGTGTACTGTATAATTGATGGAGCCAATTAACTAGACATTTATAATAACCTTACCCAAACTCTCACACTTCACAAGTACAAATCCAATGATGGGTTTTCAGCAACTTATTGACCATTCAAAGTCTTGTAAAAATCCGTATTAAGATTCGTCTGGGTTCCTACCTTCTGAACACAAATGTTTTACTTCTTCAATTAAATTCAAGAATGCTGCTACGAACTAAGAAAAAAAAGCCATATACCAGTATTATATTTTCACAACAAATCAAACTGTCAACTTGTGCAATTGTCATTCTCAACAAAACACGCAGTATGAAAGGGTAGACTCAACATAATTTCAATAGATTCAGTCTACAATCTTTTAGTAGCTAGCAAGCTATTGAAAAGCATAACTACAGCTTTTCAAAAACGCACAAATGACAGAGAGAGTTCCCCAATGAAGCCAACATTCTTGATGTCAACCCGAAATTCATGTGCAAACAGAAAGCACCATTCTACCTCTCTGCAAGTTTACTAGCAAGCTTTGACAACTTCATTCCATCTTAATTTAAAATCCAACATATTATTACCTTTGATTTCTCTTATTGACAAAGATTTGGCACCCAAATTCTAATGTCTCAACTATAGGACCAAGCACACATCATTTAGGATACACTTAATTCCCACTCCACACTGACCATTCTATCAGGAAAAAATGATGCAACCCTGCATATCTTGCCAAAACTCATCATAGATGCAAACTGATGACAAAGAGAAGCTAATAACTAGATGGCGGCATGCGGGTAACACAAGAGGATGAGACCCTACAAATTTTCACAAATTAGCCCTATAGCCATCTTCTGAATAACAGTCTCACCAACAGAAAATATAAAAAGAACCCACCATTGTTCTACATCAAAGCCAAAAACAAGTCTTTTAAGCAATAAAATGTTTTGTCTACTATTATTATTATTAGCATTTAACTCTCACCATCAGTTACCGTCATCCAAGGATTTCAAGTAATCACCACGGGCTTCAGCAGAGCCACTGCTCCCCATATCTTGCTTGCTTGTAGTAGCAAGTCCGAAATCAGAAAATCCAGCTGAGGTGTCATGTTCACCTTGGAGGATGTGGACCCCACCGCTTCCCATGGAGCTCATGCCCATCTGATGCTGCTGCTGCAGAGCAGCATATGGCTGCTGCTGCTGCTGCTGGCTGTATAGCATGGACGAGCGAGCAGCCATAAGTGCTTGCGGAGTCATTGCTTGAGGTTGTTGGTGTGCTGTGTAGTGGGCGCCACTTGGTGACATTACACTGGTGGTTGTGTACTGAGAGTGGAACCAAAAAAAAAGGAAAGGAAAAAAAAAACAGTTGGAACTTGTTTAACTTCTTGGAGTTATAATAATAACTGAATTCTGATAGTTGAAGAAATGTAACACCTGAGAATGCATTGTGGGAGGCTGAGGTTGAGAATCGGCAATGGAAGCCAAGTACATCAGGTTTCTCTGTAGCATTGCTTGGTTCCTAACATAATACCTCAAACATTTCATACTTTTGGTAAAATAGTTGGTAGATTACACAGTTTTGGAAACAACTGATCATTTAAGCAGCAAGTTACATGTGACACTAAGGAATAGATGTCGTGTATATTTCGGTAATCAGAACTTACTCAGCACATTTGTTTATTCTTCCTGAATTCTGACTTTCCACGATCTTCAAAATCAATGCCTTGTTCTCGTCAAGATACTGTCAAAATCATAATAGTTGTGCAGTATGTTTAAAATACATAAAAGCATAAGCTATTCACAATTCTGAAGGTTTATTCATGTATCAACTTTGAGGAATTGGAGAAGAACATGGCAAGTGAGCATCAGATGAATCGAGTAGTGATACATATCCCATAAGGAAATGTTCGCAATAAGAAATGCAAGGAGGCACACTAGGAAAATCTTCAAGCACAAGGATTCAGGGAGCAGATCATACAGATAAGCATTGATCAATGTATGCGCCGATTTCCTTCCCTCTCATGTGAAATATGAAATCTAGCTAGGCGCATCAACTTATAAAGAAAGAACCATTAATTACATAAAAGTCCCACAAGTCTTTATCATTACTACTATTTTGTTCACATACAAAGCTTTAAGCAAGTGTCAGCAAGCAAAAAAAAATAAAAATAAATAACAACATACATAATATGCCACTGTAGTAATGACTTAATATCAGCATACAAATTGTGTCCACAAAGCTTAATATTAAGATATAAACTAATTCGTTTTTTGAAGTAATGTTCCTTTGGTCCACCTGATTAATATGCCTAATGAACTAATACAAAAGAAGAGCACTCATTCTTTAATAACAGCAGGAGATATGAGCATATGAGACAATACCAGCAAACACTCAAGTACACACATGTCAAAATAGTCTAATAAGCATTAAGCATCCATGGTTTATTAACAACATTCTTTAAGTCCAATTGTCAGCTTGGATATTGAATCTTAACTCATGAGTCAAAATAAAGCGCATTATGATAAAGACGGGGAATATGCATGAGGAAATCAAATCAGATCAGGATAGGAAACCCCAAACATGAATGAATATTAATTAGTTAACTAATCTGATTAATTCATTAATTGATTAATACGAACTGACACTCAATAGGGATTGAGTTCCCCCTCCTCCCCTTTGGGGGTGGGTGTTAAGATTCTCTTCTTGGGCAGAGCAGTTTTTTAATCACTACAACATAAAATAAACTGAGGAATGTTTTGTGGATCCATGATAGTATAAACTACCAACTTAATTAATTGATAAACAATAAACAAATTGTCACACGGTAATTTATTACTGTAAATGGGAGAGAAAGGACCAGCATATCAACTTAATAGTAGCATAGCATGTATTTTTGTCTCGCTATTTCATTTCTCAAAACAAGGGGGAAAAGAAGTCAATTCAAAATGACAGCTAGAACTACCCATTTGAGCAAGGAATCAAAATACACATTAGTAATAACAAGCAAAGCACAAAAGGGGAAAAATCAATACCCCAAATCAGTACAAAAAAAAACAAGAAATAATAAGGGAAAAGAAAGATGCTGCTAAGCAAGCTCTCTTTAAAACATGAAACGCACAAGAACAAGTAAGCCAGAAAATCTCAACCAGATTCAGAACCAGCAGAAAATGGATAGAAACAACAACCAATTGACTACAAATACAAATGAAACAAAAGAGGCTTCTTTATCCTTCTTGTGTAGAGGAAGTTGTCTGAAACAACAAAGCAAAAGTTAAAAGGGCAGAAGTTGAAATGGAGGGACCTGTTGAATGTGATCAGTTGTAATGTTGTTGGAGTAATAAGTTGCCATCATGGGTTGCATCTGCATCAGGTGCTGTTGCATTCCACTCAGAGAAGAAAAAGATTAAATCTTTCTCTTCTATCTGCAAATAAAACCCTGAATATAGTTTCACAGATTACAATACTCCTTAAACTAAGCAGAAGATATGCACACTTTCTCAGTGTGAAGACCCAGAAACCCAGAGTGCAACTTCGTCTGAGAATACAGCGTTAATGTTCAGTAGAACACCAATATATGCTGATTTACAAAAAAAAACAAGATTGGCGTGGGGCAAGAGATAATAATAAAGGAAGAAGAGAGAATCTCTTTCAATCTCACAAAAACTGAAAAAAGGGGTTGGGTTTGAGGGTTTTGGATTTTGGTTTGATGGGTCCTCTTCTTCTCTCGTACAAAAAAAGGGGGTTTGGTCACGTGATCGATGACACGACGCAAGTACACAAGACAGAGTGAAGCCGTGAAGGAGGGCTTTTATAATGGAGAGAACCAGCAGAAATTGAACCATTTTTTGCAATACCCATAAATCTGCTGCTACTTAATGCCCAAATTTTTGTTGTATGTTCCGCCCATTTTGCACGCCACCCAATCTCTAATCTTTGTTTGTTTGCGATTGTTACAAAACAATTTTGATTTCAAATGGAATTTTGATTCCAACCGCCCTTCTCCTTGACGTTTCCTTTCCGCTTATTACAGGGTTGGTATGTATCAAATGTATGCTTAACACATAATGCACACTGATTTACCTATCATCATATCAAACATAAACAACTAATTTTTTTATGTATATATAGATAGAGAGATGCTTTTCAATCACCTAAATACAACTTATAATAGCCACTTGTACCAAACAAATCCTTAGTTTTGTTTCTTTTGGCAGAAGCAAATCCCTAACTGATCAGTATTGGTGTTTACCTCAACTCTTATATTATAATCAACTCAATGCATGAATCGGCATGATTATATAACTATTACAATCAAACCATTTGAGCGACTCAAAAGAGATAAGTGAGGATTCTGGAAATAGGTTATACTGTAATTATTTTGGTTTTTACACCTAGCATTGCCGAATTTAATAAAAAAAAATCATCCATTTCTCAGGTGCATGCATCCTATCACAAAAGAGAAGAACCAATTCCACACCCACATCTTTTATGGTCTCAACTTTCAAGTATTCCTCTTTAGAAATTCTTAGTACTACCTATATCCTCCAACCTGCTCAATTTTGTGACAATTTTTTACTTGTGTAAAGTTGCGAGATTCACGAGTATAGATCCTAGAATGTTAACTATATAAAAATGTTACTTATACTTAAGTTGCGAAAATCTATCTCCATAATATAATTGTAGGGATGTAATGTTACTTATACTTAATTTGCACAAGTGCGAGAAGCTTCAACGTAAATATTTGCAAGTGTTTGATAAGCAAAAGCATGTTTGGAACAAAATTTTGCAGCTTAAATTAAGTCCTTCGGCCGTTACCCTATAAAAGTATTGATTTGCTGTCACTCTTTATCCACTTTAAGAGGGAGAGAAAAAAATAGAGTTGCAACTTGCAAGTAGGACTCTGTTTTTTCTGAATAGATTTATTTATTTCGTGTGGAGTAAAAGTTCATTAGCGGGGATAGCTCAGTTGGGAGAGCGTCAGACTGAAGATCTGAAGGTCGCGTGTTCGATCCACGCTCACCGCAACCTAAATCATTTTTTTTTATTTGTCCCGATATATTTTTATTTTTTTTATTGTCCCGATATATAAATTCCTTACACATTGTTGTTCCGATATAAAATTGAGAGGGTATATATGAAGAAGTCTTAAGTATTACCAAGATTTTTTTTTTCATTCTTTACACATTCTTGTTTTTTTTTCATACCTTACACATTCTTGTCCCGATATAAATTCCTTACACATTTTTGTTCCCGACATAAAATTGAGAGGTATAGGAAAAAGACTTAAGTATTACCATTGCTTGAAAGATTTAAAAATAACTAAAATTCAACTATGTGATAAGGATAACTCAATCTAATTAGAATACACCAAAATTGATTATTGATTATAGGGAATTTCAAATGTGTGCCCATGGGCACACAATAGAGATACTAATTTTGGCAAATTTAATTATTGTTTGTTAATTGTAATTTTTTTAAAAGAGTTTATTAAATCCAATTTAGGGAATAGTTTTTAAATGATTTCCAAAATTAACAAAGTTAGTGTATGCCCATGGGCACACATTAGCCAAACCGTTGATTATATCCATCTCAAAAGACATTGCCGCAAATGCAAATTGGAGTAATGCAATATACAACAAATCTACAAACATCCTCACATAATTAAAAATGAACAAATTCAGCATTGTTCATATACAACCAATCTACAAACATCCTCACAAATACAGTACGCTTACAAAAACATATACAGTAGACGAAATTATACCATGAAAGAATGACCAATTAAACCAAACAACAAAAATAAAGAACCCGAAGAGCACAAACAACTTTCAAATCATGACAAATCTCAAATCACAGGTAATTAAACGTGGGATGAGTGATTCTCCGGCGGCGGGAAAGGATAAGACGGCGGTGGCATTGCGCCAGGTGGCGGTGCGGGCGGGCCTAGGATCTGGGCTTGAGCTTCTCTGCTTGCTCTGATCCTCTTGCCCAGGAAGTAACACCCGATTGCCACCAAAATGCAGAGTAGTATCAAGGGAAGCGAGATCACCACCACTAAACCCATTGTTACTTAATACACAAATGCACTAAGAAGAATGGGAATGATTATGCTAATTAATGGGGGCTGGATTTATAGAGGGGGGAAAGAGATTCCGCGGAAATAAAGAGCGGGAATTTCTATCTGGGAGAATTGATTCAATTCCCGGGAAAGCTAAAAATGGTATCATTCCATGTGGGTGTCGTCTACCTTGACAAATTAAAGCTTCTTTTACTTCCTCTCAAGAAAAGGAATTGCTTTCTGATTTGAGATGGGTTTAATTTGTAGACAACGCTAATCTTAATGTTCAAGTAACGAATAGGAGTTACTCGAAAGCTGTACGTTTGGAAGATGATCGATCAAAGGGAATTTGTTCCATGGGATTAGCAAGCTAGCTGGGTTCACGACGCCTTACGTGATATTTATTTATGTGGGACCACTTTCAAAATAACTTTTATGTGGGACCCGGCCGGAGTATGACTTGAGAATTTTTTTTAATGTATTAATCGTTCTCGTCGATTAAATTTTACATAATTTTTTCGATAAAATAAAATATTTTCCTCAATAAAACTTTCAAGCAAAAATTATTATAATATATGTAGGGAATATAAAAATAATTAAATAACAGTATTTATTTATTTATAATAGCATAGGTGATTTAATTTTTGAATTAGATAATAAGCATTATAAGAAAATAAACATTGAAAAAATAAATTATATTTCCATACTCATTAGTTGAATATCGTAAGTAATAGTAATAAATGAGGTAATTCATTATAATAGGCATGAAATGCTTATCAATAACATTGCTTATTGATTTTTTTATTTAATATGGTAAGTAATAATGATAATGGGATACTACTATTATAAAATGTAAGGAAAATAAATACTAAAGAAAATCAAGGATAAAGAGGTAAATGAACAATTAAATTTGCCTATGTGGCATAGCTAGATGAGTGACACCTAAGCGAGATTGATTTGACTTTAGTAAGAGTATATTGATTAGTCCTTAACCTATAAAATGAGATCAATTTTTAGCCTTTGATTTTATTATTTTAACGATCTAGACTCTAGATGTAATATTTAGAGGGGGGCGTGTCTAAGGTAGAGGATTGTGTGTCTTTTTAATTTGCATTCTTTCTCTTCAATTTCAACATACACGTTCAATACCGTGCGCAAGTTTTGCATATCGCCGACCACCGATTCTCTTCATTCAATCAACACTCCTCATATTATATTAATCTACTTCCTCTCAAGCAATTCACCTTCAATCCCTTCCTTATTAATGAATTTGGTATGATTTTTGTTGATTTAGGTTTTCAATTTTTGTTCATAAGTACGATTTTTTTATCTTTGTTCATAGATTTTGGTAAATAGAACCATAGAATTGATAGAGATTGTAAAATAGAGATTTGTGTATGTTTTTTGAATTTCCATTTGAAGGATTCCTTTGAAAATAGAGGTTGATTCCGTATACTTATTTGATTGCCCACCATGTGTTTGATAAAATGGCTAAACATTTCCCCCATAAAAACCCAAACTAATTTAGTCAACACGTGCGATCGATGGAGTTGGAGTTAGGGGTGAGCAAAAATGCCCGATCCGTTAATCCGATCCGCCGATCCGGCCTATCCGATCCGAAAAAATCCGGATCCGAATGGATCACAAATTTTATTATCCGTATCCGATCCGGGATTTTTTTCCGGATATCCGGACCGGATACGGATCGGGGTTTTCAAGCAACCGGATATCCGGTATATCCGGTACTATATATATTTTTTAGAAAATATACATTAATACTAAGTAGAATAGATGTTAAATGACTATTTTGTAAAATTTCAACTCATCAAATGTTCAATTCTCCTCAACCATGGAAACTTTCAATTAAAATTTAAACGGATCAACGGATATCCGGTTCCGATATCCGTCAATCATGAGTATTAATTGGGCCTAAATAAAAAATAGTGGAAATATTTTTCAAAACGGATAGTTCGGATATCCGCTACCGGATATCCGCTCCAAACGGATATTTCTTACCGGATATCCGGCAATTAACGGATCGGATACGGATCGAGGTTTTAAGGGGAAAAATTACCGGATATCCGGTATACCGGACCGGATCGGATCGGATATATCCGTTTGCTCACCCCTAGTTGGAGTGTTGATGGAAGCACATTGTTTAGTGGTTACACTGATGGTGAGATCCGGGTTTACAGTATTCATTAATGGGATAGTGATACATATAATCCTCTGCCTTAGTTTCATGTTGTCTTCAGTTATGTGCTAAATATGCTATAGATTTTTAGCCTATTAAACCATATTTTTGGCATTAGTTGTCTTTGTGTTTTTAATAAATTGTGAATATAATGGTGTATCGTTAATCTAGTTGTGTATTTACTGAAATATGTTACATGTGCTCTTGATCAAGAGCACATGAAACATATTTCAGGATATTTACATAAACTACATTGTTATGTTCAATGAAACTTCTTGTTTAATATTATAAACCATAACTACAATATTTGTGAACTAAATGAAAAATGGCATTTTGCAAATTTTTATTGCTCATTGTGTGTTTCATGTTACTTCTAAATTAGCTTATTTTTTCCCCTTTTTTATTGTAGGTTGTTCATCAAGCTCCGGTCATCCTAACTTGTTTCATTCGGATAATGATGCTAGTATTGATGGAGTTTCATTGAAGGGTCTTGATAATGAAGCTTGTATTAATGGAGTTCCATTGGATGATCCTGATGAAGCTAGTGATGCCTACATTCTTCACTTATCTCAAAATTGTGCTTATTTCATGTATTTAATCATGTTTTTGTGTTTTTTACACTGATCTTTGTTGATTTTACTCAAATATATGAAGATTGTGTATATTTTTCATTTCAATATGAAGTTTTGGATTGAAAATAATGGCCAATGGTCAATACTTGTCTAATTGCCCATCATGTGTTTGATAAAATGTCTGAATGATAAACTTTAGAATTTTTTCCTTTTTGTTAGAAGTTTTGAGTTTTGATGATTTCAATAAGTCAGTGACTTAGAAGTTGCATGTCGAGTCGGCGACTCGGCAAAGTCACTGACATGACACCGGTAAGAAAACTACATTTGGAAGGAATGCGCAGATTGTGTTCGATCATTTACTAGATAGTTGGGGTGTTTATTTATGGAGAAAATCATCAAAAAAGAGTGCAAAAATCAGAATAATATGCAACGATTTTCTTGTTATTTTTATATGTGCTTACTTGCTATTTTAGGAAAGATATGTAAAGATTGAGTCTGTATCACTTCCCTAATCGAATGGGAAATGATACCACACGAGATCTCTCTTACTATAGCTTAAGTACTTCAGTGTTTAGGATAGAAAGTAAGACGATTGAGCATAACTTGTACCTTGTGAGAAAGAAAGAAAAAACTTGTGCGTGGGACTCATGCAAGTGGTTTGTTCGAGTGTTCTTATGCATAACGTGAGGTTGAGAGTTGTGAGAGACAAAGGCAGAGCGTGGTTCAAGGATTATGGGATTCAATTTTGTACACGGGAGAGCTTTGTAACAACTCAAGAAATCAATAGAGTGAGTCTAAGGACTCTTGAAATCCGACCAAGTAAGAAGCTTGGAAGGGAGTGGGTTTTCTTAAGTAAACTAGTTGGTTTACGAAGAGTTTCCATTATACATCATGTGCCATTTAATTTTGGTAACTTTCTTCCCGTTTGATTATTCTACTGCATTATTACTCAAAGTCGACGACTTCGCAGGAGTCGGCGACTCGTTTAAGTACTAACGATTCTACAATTGGTATCAAAACCAAGGCTCTAGATTGTGTTTTTAGTACTTTTCTTATAGGAAAATGTATTCAACCAACACTGCCATTCAATGACTCTTTCTGGAAGTCTCCAATCCTCAAGGTTGGAGAGTATGACTGGTGGGTTGAACAGATGAAGACTCACATCTGCTCTCTTGATCAGCTATGGAAGGTGATTGAAATAGGTCTCAAAACCTTTCTTGAAAAAGATGGGAAGATTGAAAAGACAACTACTCAGTATGATGATTAGGTCAAACTCCGGAGAAGCTTTTCCTTTGCGACCTTACACCATCATTAGAGTTCAAATTGAATTATAAGGCAAGTGGATGGATCTCTTGCCCTTCCTTTTATTGAATGTCGATTCATGCCCCATTTAATATTCATGCTTGTTTGAGAATGACTTGTTTGCAATAAATGAGATTAGGTTATTTTTTACTTAGAGATAATGACCTCAATAATCTTATTATCATTCATACTACGCTACTACTGGACCTTAGGTCCAATGTTTGCGACTTTGTTTGTTTAAAATGTCTCGTTTAGAGACCTTCCTTGGAATAGTATAGGATAAGGTGTTGTACATAAGTCTAGGAACACCTTTTTATAACATTATATTATATGTAAGTCATGACTCTACTCCTACCCCGTTGAGTAAAGTCTTAAGCAATGTCGAAATAGGATAGGTTCGTCTAAAGTCTTAAGCAATGTCACGCGGAAAAGAAATGTTGGCTTAAGTCATAGAACATTGTCGAAATAGAAAGTTCGTCTAAAGTCTTAAGTAAGGCCACATGGAAATAAAAGTTGGCTAAAGTCTCTTGCCATGCCGCATTTCCGAAATCATGAATTAGCGGCATGCTCAGAGAAGGACTTCCTCCATGGATACCGTGTGTTGGGACAACTCGGTAATCCTTCTGCCTTATCTAGGAGGTGAATGGTTATAAGTCAACTCCTGGAGACGTTTCAATTCAGAATAGCACTACTTAGTTCAAGTATCGCAGAAAGTCTCTTGCTATGCCTATTCAATTCACTAGTCAAAGTGTACTATTGTATGCTTTTTCAAATAATAAAGTTCTTGGTCTAGTCTACTTTGTTGTAAACCTTACTCATGCGGTATTCTACTCCCAAAAGAAATCACGTATTACTTTTTGCCCGATAATAGTTCCAACCTATGCGGCTACACTTCGATAGAACCACATCCTTTTGGTGTCCTATCTCCAAAGAAAGTTTGATTCCTTTCCTCTTGGGCAAGAGTATTAATCTGTTCCTAGTGAAATCACATTTTCGTAATATCATACCTATCTTTAAATTTTGTAGCATTCTCTCTTTCGATAAAAGTGTTAATTATTGGATTATCAACCAATCACCATCATTTGGAGATCGATACCAACATGCTCCGTAATACCATAGTTGCCATTCACTTACTAGTCTTTCATTAGACTAACTTGTCGACCCTCTCTTTCCTTTTCCTTGCATGTGGGGACATCAGGATGCAAATGGGTGTTTCTCAAAGACCGAGGATCTAAAGATAGACACAGTAAGGAGATATATCGAGGAAGGATCAAATCTCTAAGAGGAGGTTCGTGTTCAAAGGAGTAATTTCAAGAATTGAAGATCAAGGCAATAAAAGGTTGAAGGAAAGAAGAGTTTTTCCCTAAGCAAGGTACCCGAAAAGTGGTGTGTCATCTCTTCTATTTGTAAACCAAGGGGCTCATCATCACGTGATTTCTCCTCGGAAATATCATATATATATTCAAATAAGCCCTTCAAATAACTCTTTTAATGTATGAGCATATTTTCCGTAGCTATATCTTAGGTAAATGAAATTCCATTGTAATGAACAACAATACCTTTTAATGGATAAAACTTTCATTTTAAATTCATTTGCCTTTAATTAAATGTTTTAAAGCCTTGTGTGGTTCTAGGTAGATTAATCCGGGATCACTGGTGGTAATATCCCTTAAGGTAAAAATAAGGGTGTTACAGTGCATGACACGATGAGTAAAACTAGTATGAATAAAAGGTGAAAATAATTAAGTTTCTAATAATGATGGATGATACAAATTGCATTTTACTTTTTAAATGTATAATTGGTAGAAAAAATAATTACATTATCTTGGAATCCTCATTTCTTCTATTAGTCTTTACTACCTTCTTTTAATGTATTTTCTTGTGTACATGTTCGTCGTTCAACGAATGTAGTAGCTTATAATATTGCTCGCATTACTCCTGTTTCAAGCTTGGAAAAATTATTTTTAAGTTCGATTCCCCCAAGGCATTCTTGCTTGGGCGAAATCTAATCTCTAAATATATAATACATTGTTTCCTCTCAAAAAATATATATTTGCATTCAAAATTCCTTAAGGGAGAAAGAAATGGGCCAAAGGAATCTAATCTAACTATGGATGGTGTGTTCCTACTGTTGATGAGATTTGCTTTGCCCTTATTCAAATGCATCCAACAATGGCACCTGGAATTGATGGTATGCACACCTTGTTTTTTTCACAAATTTTGGAATATCGTAACCTCTGATGTTCTTGCTTTCATTCAAAATTGGTGGGTTGGTGGTTATGATCACTGTTCTAAAAATCTCTTCTAGGCCCCGCCTAGGCGTTGGAAGGTCCTAGCCCGCCTAGCCGTCCAGGCCACCTAGGCACCTGTCTAGGACTGCCTAGCCCACCGTTCAGGCCGTCTAGACGCTAGGCGGTCCCTCTCCGCCCAGCGTCCGCCTAGCGTTTTTTAGAACGTTGGTTATGATTTAAGTGCATTTAATAAGACGATTGTTACCCTTATTCCGAAAATTAAGGATCTTAAGAGAATAAGTGATTTCCGACTTATAAGTCTTTGCACTATTTTATACAAGCTGGCAACCAAGGTACTAGCGAACAAAATTAAGCCTTTTTGAATGAGCTTATTGGTCCAATGTACATTACTTTTGTGCCTCAATTGTTAATCACGGATAATGCCCCTACTCTCTTTTGAAGATTTCCATTGCATGAAGTATCGTCTTCCGGGTTCTAATGGATCGCTCAAATTAAAATTAGATATGTTGAAAGCCTACAATCATGTGGAGTGGCCTTTTCATCGTGCATTGCTTGCATAATTTGGTTTTGCTAATGCTATGACATATCGGATCATGAGTTGCTTGGAAACTGTATGATTACCTTTTAAGTTCAATGGTGCTTCACATGGTCAAATATTTCCTTCCCGAGGATTACGTCAAGGTTGTCCTCTATCTTCCTATTTATTTATTTTATGTGCTGAAGGTTTATCATCTTTACTTCAGAATGTTGTCGAAACTAGGGCTTTACATGGTATCACAATAAGGTGTTGTGCAGCCCTGCCGATTTCACATCTCTTTTTTGCTGACAATAATTTGATGTTTTCTAAGGCGAATTTGCAAGAATGCTCGGTAATACTGATATACTTAGTAAATATGAACGGGTATTTGGACAGAAAGTGAATATGGCCAAATTTGAAATTTGCTTTAGTCGGAATGTATCAGCTCAACAAAGACGAGAAATCTTCTCATTCTTGAATGCGCAAGGTTGATAAGCATACAAAATATTTTGGTCTACCTACTATTATTCGATGCTCAAAAAAAGTTGTTTTTGCGGGGATAAAGGAACGGATCAGGAAAAAAGTTTATGGTTGGAAGAATAGTCTTTTATCATAGGCAGAGGCAGGTAGGTCGGGAAGTGATTATTAAATCCGTTCTTCAGGTGATCCCTTTGTATGTCATGAGTATTTTCGGACTACTTGATTCTTTAGTTGATGAAATTCACTCAATGTTGGAAAATTCTAGTGGGGCTCTTATGACGATAATCACTAGATAAAATGGAGATCTTGGGCCTTTCTGTGTAAACCTATGAAGGCTGGTCGACTAGGATTTTGGAATATGAAAGTTTTCAACACTACACTACTTGCAAAGTAGGCTTGATGGCTCATTCATTCACACGATACGCTTGTCAACAAGATTTTACAACAAAAGTACTACCATGGCTCTAGTTTTATGTCAGCTAGACTAGGGCTCAATCCGAGTTACACATGGTCGAGCTTATGGAGTGCCAAATCTCTATTGATTGAAGGAATCACATGGCACATTGGAATGAGCATAATGTATCTGTATGGCGTGATAAGTGGGTTCTTGATGGTGATGGCGGCTTTTGTCAACCTCTACTTGTTCAAGGGGTTGATAATACTTTGTTGGTGTCGCACTGAATTGATCACATACAAGGTACTTGGGATTTGCCACACCTTAATGCTATGTTAAATCCCTTGGATGTTCAGCAAATTGTCAAATTGCCTCTAAGCCCTTTTTCAAAGATTGATGTCTTATTTTGGCCTCATTCTTCTACTGGTTTTTATTCCGTAAAGACATCATATTGGCTGGGCATGTTTGATGTCTCACAAGGTTTGGCTACTCCTCCATAATCACCTATTTGGTTTGCGATTTGGAAACTTAATGTTCCTCCAAAGCTTAAGACTTTTGCTTGACAATTGTTGTCTAATTCCTTGAGTGTAAAGGTTGGACTCCATTGGAGTAATATTACACCAACTGCAAGTTGTGATCTTTGTAATTTCTCTTCTAAAACAGCATGGCATGTAATTAAAAAAGGAAAAAATGCGGTAAATACCCTAACCTTTCCTAGAGTTGCACATATTACCCTGACCTTTCCCTATTTCAGAAAATATCATGTATTTTGAACATTGTTGCGAGCATTACCCTACCCCTCATCACCGATTACTTTCTCCGGCCAAAATGATGACGTGTCTAGTTTTTTTTACTGACCTGTCAAAAAATCCATGACATGGATTAGTTAGTTGAAAAAAAATATTAAAATAAAAAATAAAACACATTCAGTCTTTAATTAAATCAAAATCCAAAAAAAAAACCCTATACTCACATCCTTCAAAGATCGTCAAACGAAAAGACACCGACCCTGTCGAACACTTTCAACTTTCAAGTCCCATTGTTGATTCTATAATATTGGATTCTCTTACTGTGAAGTTTGGATGTTCATCTCCCATCGTGAAGTTTTAAGGTATTGTATCAATTGTTGCTTGAATACCTATATATTTTGTCTTATACTTCGTATCAATTATTAGGGTTGTGTAACTTGAAATTTTAACATATATTGTGTGAGAAGGGATGTAAAGGTGGCTATTTTTATGTTTTTGTGTTCAATTCTTTGGAGCAAAGTAATTTGATTCCCACTTACTATATTAGCCCTAAATTGTGAGCATAAACGTATTTTTGCTCATGGGGTCACATCTGGAGAAAATACAAACAAGCAGTGGCCTATTTTGGTGGTTCTAGAAGTAAAATTAATCTCCCATTGCACATCATTAATCTCCTATTTTGGTGGTTCTAGAAGTAAAATTAATCTCCCATTACAATTCCACATGCTTCAATATCTTACTTAATTCTAGTCCTCTTATTCAGACAGTGTGCACCAAGAGTAAAGGAACTTAAATTAAGAAAGATAATGGCTACTTGTATTCTAAGATAATTTAAAATAGGGCCAGCAAGTTAATGAAATAGTTATAGTGACAATGCTACTTCTACTTAATCAAACAGTTATGATAATCCATTAAGAAATCTATCTTATAACCCTTTCAAATTGGCAGTGGCTTAATTCAACTTTTTCTTTATTAGAGTGTAGATTCAGCAAGACAAGTTTCTTCTTTAGATAATGCTTGAAATCTAATTGTTATTTAAAACAGATTATGAAGAAACTTTCACAGCATAACAGTAAACCATTAATGATGCCTAGAAATATGCTTGAAATTACAAATATGTGTTGATTTGTTGCACATATGTGCATATAGATAGTCAATTCAGTTCAATGCATGTATAATTTGATTGATTGTTTGGTTCCTATCATGAAGATAATTAAGGAACCGTAATAACTAATTAAAATGGTTTTGTTATAGGAAGTATGGGTGAACCCAAACAAAATGAAGCCACTTTGATGACATCTTTTCCTGATTTTGAAGCAAACGACTACTACTTCACAAACCTCTTGAATTATGACAGTGGAAGTGAAATTGATCCAAATTATGAGCCTCGCGAAAATTATTATGATGAGACAGAAATTGAGGAAGAAGATGAAGTTGAGCTTGAAGAAGCACTTGAAAGTGGGGGTGAATTAGCTCAAATCGAAATTAAGGGTGAGATTTATCTCACCTTTCTGCTTCATTCGGAGAGAGTAGAAATTGGCAAAGAAGATTTGGCCTCACTCTTCATTTCTCCAGTGTACTAAAGCCTAAAGGTACTGTTTGTAATTGATTTGGGGAAGAAGGTGTAGATCCCGTTTTTCTTTTTCATTTAATAAAAGAGATTTGGGTTGATTTTTTTATTAAATCCTTGTCATGGGCTTTTTTAGACAGGTCACCAAAAAAAATGAACACGTCATTATTTTAGCTAGCCGGAGAGAGTAATCGGTGATGTAGGGTAGGGTAATGCTCAAAACAATGTTCAAAATACATGATATTTTCTGAAATAGGGAAAGGTCAGGGTAATATGTGCAACTCTAGGAAAGGTTAGGGTATTTACCGCATTTTTTCCATTAAAAAATTAGTGATGTTTTATATGCAAAATTTTTTATTGTGATATTATTTCAAAAATTGGTGATGTTCATCGTAACAGTCGTTGAAGAATTTTTCCTAATTTCATAGGTTTGTTGAAGTGACGAAATTTAGGAATCTTTCAAGGCAAACATAATAAAGGGTCACACCTTCTCATTGGGTATAATAATATGGTTCACTCATAGAAGGCCACTGCAGCATAACACTGTCTTGCGTCTCCAATGCAACCTCGTTGTTCAAATTGGCAACTACCTCCGCCAGGTATTATCAACATTAATTCTAATGCAGTATTTTTTGGTGATGACGGGACTGGTTTTGGGGTCGTATTGCATGATTCTACTGAGACTATTATTACTTCTATTGTTCAACGTTGTCCTCATTTAATGACAGTTAGAATTGCAGAAGTTTATGCATTACTGTTTGGTCTTCAAATGGCTAAATCTCTTTGTTTTACTTTTATAATTTCAGAATCCGACTCACTTCTCTTAGTATTAGGAATTAATAATAAAGTTCCTAATTTGTCGTATTTTGGGTTAATTCTAGATGACATTAAATTTCTTTTAGCTTCTTTTGTATCTAACCCATGTGTATTTGTAAGTAGATATAGGATTGTTGTTGTTGAATTTGTAGCTAGTTTATGGCCCGAAATGAGACATAAACAAGTTTTTGTTCTAATTCGGGGTCAAGTTTTTTTAGATTTTTAATAAATATACAACATTTTCTCTCTCAAAAAAAAAAAAAAAAAGTGGGCCAAAGGCCCAGCTAAAAAAAGTGAAAAAAAAGGAAAATATAAACAAACGGAGACAAAAGATAAGGGGGCAATAGAGTAAATCTAAAACTAGAAAATAAAAAAGAAAATCAATATAATGGCGAAAATAAACTCGTTGACGCTCTCAAAAACCCTATCTGCAAGATCCGAATCTGAACCCTTCCAATTCACTCCCTCTCTCTTCGCCGATCTCTCAATCTTGCCCCTCTCTTCTCGCCCTTGCTCATTCATTCCTGTCTTTCCGATTTCCTCCCCAGAATCCAGTCCCTTTAATTTACCCGCCAATTTTCTCTCGCACCCATTCCCCATTTTTGAATTCGCTGAACCCCTAACGAGTAACGACCCTTTCAGCCTTCATCTTTCTATTTGACTCTGGAATGAAAGCTCGATCTGCCGATCAATTGGACTTCTTTGCGACTGCGCTCACTCCTTGAAGCTCCCAATTTCGTGGAGGATGATTGGGTTTTTCCTCTCCAATTCCGGAGGTGTTTTAGTGTGAGGTATGAGCTTAATTTATATAGTGTTGGTTAGATTCTTCCCCACTACCCATCCCGGCCGTAAATTCTGAAAGTTTTGATCTTTGCTCCTTGCGTCCATGGGTGAGCGAAACTAGGTCGGATTTTGCGCTGTTTTTGGCTGAATTATTCAGGGTTGTGGTCTTCTACTTTGTTCCATGAGCTTTTTGGAGAACAATCATGCTGGGTAATATAATTGTTTTGCAAGTTCAATCTTCAGTGCTTCCTGACCTTTGTTATTCTTTTGATGCTAACTTCTTTGCGGACTTGGTTGGACACTTGGATGATAGGGAAACTTCCTTTCATGAGTGCTTTTCTTCGAGTGAATTTCGATCTTAGCTCTGTCCTTGCTACAAGCAATTATGCCCGTATGTTATGCTTCTCGGGTTCAGCTTACATTTACATAGCCGCTGGAATTTGTGTTGAATCGTTTCTAGAGTGCCAGCGTTATTGTAGTATTATTCCGTCGCTTTTGGTTAGGGGTAATTTGTTAAGAGTTTTGGTTCATATATATAATTGGATAATGGTGTGTTTAGAATATATTTTTTTTTTCTTTCATTACAAAGGGTCCCAGATTCCGCTGTGGTGGAACTACACTGGGTCAATGTTGTTTTGTTGTGTTTCATTACAAAGGGCCGAGGCTGATGGAGATTAATTAGTATGCAAAGAAGAAAACCTGATTTTTTGTATATCATTTTGTGTTGCTTTGGTTGAATGCATGCCATATCAAATTTATAAAATCAGAGTGAATAAGGACAAAGTTCAAGTTTTTGACGTGTTTCTTTGTTCCCCTTTTCTAGCCATTGTTCTTATTAGTTTTTAGTAGTGCTAGTGATGTGCTTGGTTTAAGATGATTGTATCTCTGACAGTTTTGATCATGATTTTTCAGCATAGTTCAATTGATCCTTAATACGTCTTTCGACTACAAGGCTTCATCTTCAACATTTTGCTCCATCAATGTCAGGGCTCTTGCAGAGTGAGATAGCATCACCTGCTACTTCTATGGCTAACCATGACCTGATGTTAGGAAAAAACCACAGTTTAGGTCTTAATCAGGACTCACAATTGATGCTTCCTCATAATCATCATAATCTTGGTGCTGGACATGAGCACGAGCATAATCTGAATTTGGGTGAGGGTCACAATCATCAACTGGATTTAGTCCATCATCATGACAATGAACTTCGCCTGGAACAGATCCATGATCCTGAAGCTGTTCAAGGACACCATTATGAGACACAAAGTGAATTAGTGGTGGATGAAAAAAATGACCTTGAATGTCAGCAGGCTGCTAAAGAAAATCTAGAACTTGATGAAAATCTAGAGCTTGACATGGTTCAGAGCCACGAAATGGGGATTGAACCCATACAAGACGACATGGCAATTGAGGAGCACGAGTATGAATTCAGTACTCCCGTAATTCAGGCCCGTACTCTTGCTCTCAGTCCTACTCAAGAGCTTCATGTTGGGCAAGAGTTTCCAGATGTCAAGAGCTGTAGGAGAGCGTTGAGGGAAACCGCAATTGCTCTACACTTTGAGGTTCAGACAATAAAATCTGACAAGACTCGTTTTACAGCTACATGTGCAACCGAGGGATGCCCTTGGCGCATTCATGCTGCAAAGCTTCCGGGTGTCCCCACTTTTACAATTAGAACACTCCATGAAACCCATACATGTGGCGGGATATCACACTTAGGCCACCAACAAGCATCAGTTGAATGGGTTGCAAGCTCGGTGGAGGAACGTCTCAAAGAAAATCCTAATTGTAAACCTAAAGAGATTCTTGAAGAAATCCACCGTATGCATGGCATTACCTTATCTTACAAGCAAGCTTGGCGTGGGAAGGAGAGAATTATGGCTTCAATGCGGGGGTCTTTTGAAGAAGGCTATAAACTACTACCGCGGTATTGTGAACAAGTCAAACGTACCAATCCAGGTAGCATTGCATCGGTCTATGGGAATCCTTTGGATAACTCCTTTCAGAGGCTCTTTATTTCATTTCAAGCATCGATTTTTGGGTTTTTAAATGGTTGTCGCCCGCTTTTGGGGCTTGATAGAATGTATTTGAAGAGCAAGTATCTTGGTACTTTGCTATTGGCTACGGGCTTTGATGGCGACGGCTCTCTCTTTCCGTTGGCATTTGGTGTGGTTGATGAGGAAACTGATGAAAATTGGATGTGGTTTCTCTCTGAGCTTCATAGCCTTCTGGAGCTTAATACAGAGAACATGCCAAGGCTGACTATTCTGTCAGATAGGCAGAAGGGCATTGTGGATGGAGTAGAAGCTAACTTTCCAACAGCTTTTCACGGGTTTTGTATGCGGCATTTGAGCGAAAGCTTCCGGAAGGAGTTCAACAACACTGTGCTTGTCAGCCTGTTATGGGAAGCTGCCCATGCTCTTACAATCATTGAATTTGAAGCAAAAGTCTTGGAAATTGAAGATGTCTCAAGAGACGCTGCGTTTTGGATCCGACGCATCCCTCCTCACCTGTGGGCCACCGCCTACTTTGATGGGACCCGTTTTGGTCACTTGACAGCAAACATTGTCGAATACTTAAACACTTGGCTTCTAGAAGCTTCCGGGCTTCCAATCATTCAAATGATGGAGTCCATTAGGAGGCAGCTGATGACTTGGTTCAACGAGCGTCGGGAAATGAGCACCCAGTGGACGTCGATCCTCGTCCCAAGCGCCGAGCGACGCGTTGCGGATGCGATTGAGCACGCTCGTACGTACCAAGTCCTCCGCGCCAACGAGGCAGAGTTTGAGGTCGTTTCGCACGACGGAACGAGTATCGTCGACATTCGAAACCGATGCTGTTTGTGTCGGGGTTGGCAGTTGTACGGACTTCCTTGTGCACATGCTGTGGCGGCTCTTCTTTCTTGTAGGCAGAATGTGCACAGGTTCACTGAAAGCTGTTTTACCGTTGCAACGTACAGAAAGACGTACTCGCAGACTATACATCCAATACCTGATAAGTCGATGTGGGAGGAAGTACGCGACGGTGATGTAAGCGGAAGAGTCGAGGTGGTTATAAACCCGCCCAAGTCGCTTAGGCCACCTGGGAGGCCGAGAAAGAAGAGGGTTCGAGCAGAGGATCGGGGTCGGGCCAAGCGGGTCGTGCATTGTAGCCGTTGCAATCAATCTGGGCATTTCAGAACTACATGCTCTGCACCCATATGATGAGTAGCCACAGTTCTGTGATTAGTGTTATATGTATCCCTTTGATGACTTAGCTTTAGCATTATTGGTGAAGATTTTTTTAGATCATTTTTGTTGATGTATTTAAGCGGAATAATTAGATGTTATGGAACATCTTTGTGATATACTTCATTTAAAACTTTTCTAAGTAGTTTTAGCTCCTCCAGTTTCGTCCATTTAAAACTCATCTAACCTAGTTATAAATGATATATATGCCTAGCCCCAGCAGGCCAGCACACATCTAACCTGGTAATCTGGCCTCCTGATTAATCCATGTCCACGTCAACCTGCCTCTTACATTTTCTAAGAAGGCCAATGCTAGCATACACACAAACTTCTGGATATATGTTACAAGTCGAAACGGCCAACATTTTTCTTTGCCTCCACCAAGTCCAAATGAAATAAATTATTGCCCAAGAACTGGCACTTCAGACATTGAAACGAAGACTTTAACTTGTTTTATTCTTTTGGAACCACAGTTGGTCCAGTGATTCTTCCTTCCATGTGCAAACCACCTTAAATTTTGTTAAGAGTTTAAAACGACACATGATACATGAATGGCTAGAACAAGATAACTAATTTAATAAAAATAAGACATAAATCTTGAACTTTTTAATTCTATGTAATCATAATAGTCATTTTGTACCGAATCGAATCGGAATTTTGATAACCTTGTTTTGGTGATATTGTTTGAATGCCATTCTATGATTCTGCCCAATATAATACCATTTGCATTTAGAGAATCCACGACAATTTATATTGCCCTTGTTTAAGACAATGTCCTAATTAATAGTATCTCTGAATATTTAGTTTTTCACCATAATAATCATATTTTTGCGAAGAGCCAATGATTGCATTACCACTGATCATATCATATTGCATTATTAAAGTTTGACGAAGGCATTTTTCAGATGCTATTATTAGTTAATTAGTGTGTTAGGATTTCCAGGCATATTGCATTATTTTGGAAATCTGAACACATCGTTGACCTTTTACTGTCCTACCAAGTTAACTTCGAGCTTGATGCTTAGCACAAATTAAATCTCAATTCTAGGAATGAATATACGATCAAGCAAGCAATATTTGGAGTACAATACAAAACAAAACAGTAGAATCAGGTCTGTGCAACTTCCTCCTAGATCCAAATTACCACTCTGCCAAACATACCCAGATGGGTAATTCAAGTTGAAACTCCCCTGGTGACAAAAGCAAGCAGAAATTCCAATGAACCTGCTTAAAATTCTTAGTACAAAGTTCATCAAAATGTTCAGAAGCTAAATTCAAGCTAATATGCTATTACATGCAAAAATCCTAATTAATAGCCATAGTTGCCGCCATACACAGAACCATAACCTCCCTGCTGGTTAGCATAACCAGTGCTTGTTGGTGGGGAACCGTACGTGGGTGCTGCTGAAGCATAAGAACTGTAAGCTTGGTTGGAACCCTGATCTGTAGGCGCTGAAGTTTGAGGTTGCGCAGGAGCTCCAGCTCCAGCCATGTAATTCTGAAAATATTGGAAATTGGGATGAGTACATGTGTAAACTAATGAAAATTAGCAAACATAAATAAAAGCTGTGTCTTAGCAAAAAACAGATAAAAGTCAATATCTAAGACTTGTTTACAGAACCTACTTGTTTAGTTATATAAGTATCACATTACCTGAATCAGCTGCTGAGCTGCTTGAACTTGAGAAGCAGAACCACTGATCTCAACTGTCATTTCATTAGGAACACCCCGTGTTTCCTGTATAGTAACAGTAGATCCACTAGCACGGCGGATGTAGCTGATATTTGACCCACTTGCTCCAATCACAGCATCAGCATATGATAATGGAATCTGCATGTGCTGTGTGACCTGTGGGTTTTTACCCAAATTAGAATTTATTACCCAACACACAAATCACCAACTGAATTGAGGAAAGCAGAGAAGGGCTAGAATCTGGCACAAAAGGCTAGAATGTCGAGTAGCTTTTACAATATCAAGAAAATGCAGCATCACTCGTGAGGCAGGGGATAAAACAAATCAGGAAATTGAGTATCAGATAAGAACAATGACCTGTGTGATCATAGAAGGTGCTGACTGGGGATTAGATGAAGTCTGGACACCCATTGTGGGTTCTCTTCCATATGCAGATATGCCATGATGAGGTTGCCGCTCCGCTAGTGGTGGTATATCAGGTTGTGGATAATAATTGTCATGTTGGCGTGGTGGCGGCGGCATGTAGTGAGGACCTGGCCCATAACCAGGAACACCCCCAGCATTTGGAGGAATGCCATGACCCCATGACGGCTGATGGGGAGGCATGTGTTGCTCCATATGGGCGTTTGCATTTTGCATCTAGAAGGAAATACATCAGTCTTGGGTATCAATATACCATACTATATTCAATTTAGTATGATTGGTTAGCAATTTCTATATTAAGATTATGGTCATCTAATTATGATCACAAAGTAGATATATACCTGCATCTCAAATAAAGGTATAACAGTACGATCAACCAAGAATTTTCTAAGCTGCGATGCAATCAGCTCAACAGCTTTGTGGACAGTAGCAGGTTCACCCACAACTTCCACCACTCTGTCATCTCGAAGAGCAAAAACAGGAAGATCTTCTGATAACATTTAAACCAAAAAACATCACCAAAGGTGTACTACGAGATCATTAGGGTACTACTTTGAAAGTACAATACCATATTATAAGGGCATGAATCAGATTTTTTAAACATCAAAAAATACAGCAGTTCATCAACTTGGCAAAATTTGATAAACAGGTTCAGCTCTAAACTGTTTTTCTTTCTTACATAGGGAATGAGAAATTTAGTGCTACACAGCAGCATCCATAACGAGATAAAGCTTCAACATACAAAAATGTTCTCTTGAGTTATACAAAGGTCACAACTTCCTGAAAACGAAAGAGTGAAGGACTTCACAACTAAGGTAAAACTCAAAGGAGTGGACACAGAAACTTCTAAATCAAGATATGCACAGCATTCAAAGATAAACAACCAGAATACAACAAATTTCCATGGTCCAACAACAGACATGGGTAAGCTCAAGAAAAAAAAAACAGAAAATCCATAGTTGTTCCAATACCTGCTTGGAGAACCCTAACAATGCAACCCGATGCTTCCTGGATAGATTTTACAGTTGCTCCCTGCTTGCCAATGAGACTTCCTGCTTGTGTTGCAGGAACAAGGAACTTTGTCGACACTTTGCCTCCAGTACCAGCCTGAGCAGAATCACCTTCCAATCCATCAACAATCCGTTTGTGAACCCTCAAAAGCCCATCGACAGCAGGTGGAAGTGAAGCATCAGGCTCCTCTTTGGCAGATACCATAACCTATAAAGATAACAAGGTGTAAGCAATAAGAGAATAGTAGCCATTAGTAGCAGCAACACGTCTTAGAGAATCAAATACTAGATGACAGTGGATTTAGAGGATAAATGACTCTAAAGTGAAAACAATAAGTTATCACATGATAAAAAGTCAGCCCAGTAAAAATAAACAGCCATCAATGCAGAAGGTGACCCACATCTGAAGGCCATTAGCTTTTACAAATCTGTCTATGCTGCACTATGAAAAACAACAATACAATATTCAAGCAGAAAGTTAGATCATAAGTAAACTCCACTACTTCTACCATTTGAGATTAATATTCACTAATTGTTGTATCAATTCCCACAATTTTTTTAAAATTCAGCTCGAGGTTCATCTATTATAACTCAATTTTATGTACTTCGATTGGTTATGGCTCATTTTTTTCATTTACAAGATTCAGTCTAGTAACTAAATTGCAAGGCAGAGGATCTATTTATGATTAATATCTTCTTTGCTGACTACTTTATACTTGGAAACTTTATCCTAAACAGATGCCCAACAGTAGTTTATTGCAAATTGACTAGACAAATTTATAGAGTTGGTTTTTGTTACTTGGTTGATGAATTGTAAGTTTTTTTTTTTTTTGCCTATGTTGTTTATTCTGTCAGAGAAGATGGGAATGAAAGCTTAAAAGCACCTCGTCATCAAAGCAAGAAGCATTAGCTTCTCAAATAACGCTGAATAGATCACATGAGGTTCTTTGAGAACACATGGAAGGACAGGGTACTGGTTAGGTGCCACAGTGCAGAGCTCCTTCGTACAAATACGCACAACATTTTGTGACTTAATGCAAATAACACTATTCAGAAGCTGTAATGCTGAAAGCTGCCTCTGAAAACTGCCCCGTTGACGCTTCCAATTTGTAGAGACAACGATGTTTGTTTTGTTGTTTAAAAAATGCGGACAGAACCTGCAAGTACTCATTTCTGTTATTTACAACTATACGAATCCGTCATGGATTAAATTCTTCTCGGCCATTAAGAAGTTCTGCTCTAAGTGGTAGGTGTGTTACTAGTATTCATATTTTATATTCACTCTCCAGCAACAAAGCACTAAACAAAGTGTGCCATCTTCTTTCATCTGATCTTTGGATTATCTTCAAACACAATTAAAAATTTACAGCAAGTTTTCTAATGTTGTTTATAGATTCATTTTCTTCAATTATATGAAAGGGGACGTGCAATCTTCGAATATCTTTGAGCTTGGACCATAATATTTGCATAGCCACTGCCAACGTTACAGTTATCAAATTTTTTTACTTCCTTTTTATGACTATATTTATATCTGACAAAATATTTTAGGCAACATTTAGTTGTTTACATCATGTAGATTTTTTTCTACATTTCTTGTGATTCAAACAGGTTTCTTTCTTAACCTTGAATTGTTGATACATAACATTGTTATACACCAAGTATAATACTTGAACGGGAGTTATTATCTCAAGGTCTTCAGTATCAACATTAGGTCCTTCAGATTTAAATGAAAATCTGGAATAAAATTCCCCAGATAATCAACATCAGTTTCCAATATGTATGGGAAATCCATATTAATAGTAAATAATTAGTTATAAACTATAATGAAGCCTTCACAGATATGTGGTAACATTTTAGAAAGGAGGTGGAGACTCACAGCTCTTTCTGCCGTTCCTGGAGGACCATCAAGAATCTTGATACGCGCCCTAGTCTCCTCCACAATTTTCTTAATATACTCACCTTTACGTCCGATGATATTCCCAACCTTCTGTGCAGGAACAAGCATCCTGAAAACACTCTCTCCAGGCCAGCCAGGCCACTTTTTATCTTCAGTACTCACGGTTGTGTTATTTGCTTGATCCTGTTGTCCTTCTAGATGCAGTGCATCAGCACCCTCTTCCTTTATCTCAATCTGAACATCATCAGCAAACTCTTGCTTAGAATCAGTCTCTAACAAACCTTGACCCGCCTCAATCTCGGCCAATTGATGATCAGACTCATGTTCAACAAAGTTTTGCTCCAGCACAAACTCATCGTCTTGCTTGGACTCGTGCGCATCAAAGTGCTCAGTTTCATGGACTATAAAGTCTTGGTCCCCATCTAAAGGAAAGGTTTGCTGGTCGAAGTCATTGCTGACCAAATTCTGCTGATCAGCATCATTTCCATTCAAGATTTGCTTATCAATTTCACCTTCTGAGAAACTTTGCGGTTCATACTCATCCACAATTAAGGGTTGCTCTGATTCGGTCATTATTAAGGGCTTTAACTATAATATAAACAAAAATTGGATTACTTAAATTGAATAACAGGAGAAAGGCAATCATATATATACTACAAAAAAAAAAACCAATCATATGATACAAACACAATTCGGATTAATTAGGCCACGGACAATTACAAGTTGAAATTTCTTCAATCGAGTGGCACACAGGTAAGAGTGTACACCATACCTAAAGAAAAAGAATAGAGGGCGACGAGAATTCAGAAAACACAAAACAAGTTGGAGGGATCAAATCAAAAGTCGCGTAATGCATATAAATCTCCTCAAAGATAACCAGACGATAAAAAAACTAAAAAGAAGCCAGAAAATCGAAATATCAAATAAACTCACAAGAATTGAAATTGTACGATGCACTTGATTACAGGTGAGAACTTCGAAAACCTTATCGAAAGTATTTAAAGTGTGTGTGCTTTTTTTCTCGCGACGGAGTCACAAAGGTTTACCTGATAAAAAGCTGGCGCTCGATTGAAGAGGAGGAGGGGATCGATGAATGACCTACTACAGATCTCTTCTCCGCCCCCTCAGTTCGATGTGGGCTTTGATCTTGCTGGGCTTCTTTTTGTGAGCCCTACGTGCTTGTGTATTGACGCGGCCCACTTTAGCTATTATCGTGTAGCCATAAGGATGTGTGTCATAGCGCTTGTTGCCTGCATCGTTAGTAGATCTAGGCAATGAAATATTATTAAGGTAAGTAGAAAATGTAGGGATATAGTCTTGCCTTATCCCAATGGATGACACATAAGGTGGAATGAAGTGTTAATGATAATTGTCAAAAGTGTGGATGGAGTTTGATGTGAGGTGAAGAATGCAATGATAAAAAATGAGAAAAGAGAGCTCATAAGAACAAGAAAGAAAAATCTTTAGATGAGCAAAGTGTTACAATGAGAAGGTTGTAAAGAAAAAAGAAAAGAAAAGGGAATGTGAGAAAACAAAGAAGAAAAGAAGAATATAATTAGGGATCATAATGCACAAACTATTAGCATAGGAACAAAGAAATATGGTCTCGTTTCAGTCTTACAAGTGGAAACGTTAGAATTTCGGGACGACATTAAAGAAGAAAGGGGAAGAGGAATAACTAATCTTGAAATTGAAGGGGACAACTTAACAGTAATCAATTCAATTAAAGAAACAAATAAATGTCCTTGGAAAATTGAGATGTTGATCTCGGATATCATGTTATCACTCAAACAATTTAACAATATTTCAATGCGTCATGTTTATAGGGATTACAATGTTGTGATTGATTAAATCGCTAAGCCGGGCGCCCGGGCCACAACATCCCTAACAACTTCTTGATGGATAATGCAAAACTTCGCTTTCTCATCCGCAAAGATGCTCTAGGAAGGCCTCCTTAGGGACTTCCTAATTCTTACCTATATCAAAAAAAGATGAAAAGAAGAATGAAGAAGTTTGGAGTGGGTGTGCATTAAGCTTGATTTTGGTGTTTTGATTAGGATTAATTCCGATTCCTGGATTAGCACCTTATGCCAAATATTTATCCTCGACAATTTTTCTCACCCTAGCCTCATTATAACTAGACCTGGGTCCAGTTCCAGATAAAATAACGAACCGGCGAAAAAACGGCAAAATCCGAAACCGCCGGGTCTGGTTTCCGGTACAGTTCCGGTTCCGGTTCGTCCATCTCTGAAACCGGTGAACCGGTAGTTCCGAAACCGGGAACCGGCAGTTACAAACCGGGTGGAACCGCCGGTTCCACTAATAGAAAAATTAAAATAGCATAACCGCGGTCGCGATTATCATTTAGAGGTGAAAAAATACTTTTTTTATTATTTTTTTAATATTTCCGTTTCCAAAACCGAAACCTAGAAGAACCGGCTTAGGAACCGGCCGGAACTAGAACCGAGACCGGAACCGGGGAATCGCCCCATGCCCGGTTCCGGTTCCATGGTTTCGAGGAACCGGACCCAGGTCTAATAATCCTATAAAAGTCCTCATGATTATTGTTGTGTGCAAAGTCCCATGCAGTGGAGTAGTAGCTAAGCTTTCAAAGGATGAGACTTGTGCGAAACACGCCCTATCTTAAACACTTGAGGGAGAGCGAAAATACAAATGGTCCTACGTGAGGTTTAGAATGAATACGTTGGCTTAGTCTCTTTCATGCTACAAATGCATGTTATGATTTCGGTTATCAATCTTTTCTTCTATAATTCTCATCTAGGCTATTGTCGAAATGGATGCATGACTTGTTTGTCTTATGGGGTGTCAGATTTAATTTCTTACTTGAGGACAAGTAAGGTTTAAGCTTGGGGGATTTAGGGCATGTTTGGATTACCATTGAAAATGCATTATTTTGCATTATAATGCAGAATTGTTACATTAAATCCTGCATTATAATACGAGATAATGCATTTTCAATGGTAATCCAAGCATGCCCTTATATTTTTAAATAAATAAAGAATTTGAGTGATATATGCTATGTTTAGAAATTTACCCTGGAATATTTAACAAGGCCCAAACTTGAAGCTAGAAACCGCGTCTAAGTAACACAAGTAGTCAAACACAAAATATTACGCTTCAAAATGTAGGGAAGCATAGTTTTTTGGACGGAGAATTTATAGATGCACCACATATATTACTAGTTTTTGTGGCTTTTGTTTATTTCATACTTTTACTGCCACTTATTTTAGTTTTCTTGGTTTGAATATGATGTAGACAGGATGTCAGCGCGCGTAGAAGAGGAGATAGATCGTCGAAAATCGCGTTCTCGACAACAGTGATTTCGATCGTCCGATGTCCGAGTGAGTCGTACCATACCTTTCCGGATAGGAAATTCACTCTCGAGTCAAACTGAACGATTTGCCCTAACCTAAGGGGATCTTTGGGTAGTTAACATTGTTTTAGGGCTTAAATTAGGGTTTAAGTATTTTTGGGATTTTATATCCTTTAGTCTTTCTATCTTTTATCTTTATATTTTTTTTGTCAAAGTTCAGCTGGCCAAATAAAGGCAGAGGGGGAGACCGTCTCAGTTCACATGTGCGACATGCCCATCACATAAACCTCATGGGGTTCCATCCTAGAACCAATTGACAATAGGAGGAGTAATCCAAAAGTGTATATTCTAGGTAATTCATTACTTAATTTTCCGATGTGAGATAGACTTCTTCACAATTTTATAGCTTTCTATATATAGGATCGTAGGTAAGCCCTGAAAACTTATCTTATCATTATCATTATTCAAGATATAAAGTTTTTCTCTTTTAATCTAGTGAATTTATAATATTTTTTGTTTTTAGAGTTTCGTGTTTGTGATTCTTTATTTTCCAAAATTCGTGTTTGATCATCTTTCGTGCTTCCTATGCTTAGAATGTGTGATACAAAGTATTCAAGATACTCTTAATATATGACAACTTTACTTTTTACATTCTACCAAAAAAAAAACTTTGTTTTGCATTGGTGGGATAAGGTGTCTTATATCAAAAGGAATTGTAATGGAATGCAGGTGCTCGGTGTTTGTGAAAGTGGACGTGGAACGTGAACGTCTATTTTTTAGTTGGTAAAGATTCGGGGTACTAGACAAACCTGGCAGCCCGAGAGGCTATCAAGAGATAGTAGCCAAGAGCTTGGCAAGCAACAAAAAAAACAAGTAACCACAAGTAAAGTAAAATATAACAACCGAAGAAAGGAAAACGAAACAAGATTGGAAGAAGGAGAGAAACGTGCGAGAAGTCAAAGCATCGTAGGACTGTAGGTCAATCCTGAATGATCCAGAGGGACGCATAAGGACCATTGACGAGTCTCATCTAAATAAAGAACCATTAGAAGCCGCTGAAGCATCACGACCATGCCTAGCAATCCATACCCAACCTCAGTTCCCTCAGTGAGGTACATACGCCAAACTGGAGGTTGACCTATCAACAAGTCAAAAAACAAAAATAACAGCGAAAAAGCCTAAACATGCCCAAGCCCACAAAACACAAAGACCCAAGCCCAAAGGGGGTAAAAGAAACACCCACGTCCAAAGAAGGAACATGGGCCAATGCCCAAAGAAATAGAAATTGGGCCCAAAACCACGCCAACACCATCTAAGAGTCAAACACTAGTATTGCTTTGACTCTCAAAATTATTCTTTTTCTAAATTTCCCCTCTTTCTTCTATCTTTCTTTATATTACGTTTCTAAGAAAAACTAATGGGTTGTCAAGCTAAGAGCCCACCAACAATACACGAAGAATAGTGATATACACAATTATATTGTGTATTTAGGAGGAGTTTTAGCATGAGTTTATGGAAATTTTTAGGTATTTTATATGTTATCTACAACTAGGAAGAAGAAGACCGAAAGATGTATATTATTGGAGTTTTAGAGCTGGATTGAAGAGAAGACGAAGATCAGTGTTCTGTTGCTGGCGGCACCCACCGCCCCTGCCAACGCGGAGATTCTTTGGTCGACACGTGTTTTATTTCTATTGGCTCTTCCTATGTCATCTTTAATCCGAGATATATGTATTTTAGGATAGACTTTTTAGACCTAGCTCTATTATATTAGGGTTTTGAGAGTTTTTAGCCTTTAATGGAGAACTAAGCCCTTTTGCTTAGTCAGACAATTGAAACATCGTTTTGATTAAAGTTGTGAGATTTCTGATTCCTTATCTATTGCTTGGATTTAATCTTCTCTCTTGCTTGAATGTTTATGATTTATTTCAACAGTTTCTAGCCTGATCAACTAGGGTTTGTTGTTATTTAATCTATTGCTAGATTTAGAGTGTTACTGGTTAAGCATCTCTGGATTGAAGTAGCAACTGCATCGTACTAGTATCTGGTTGTGCTAGTTTTATGCAGAAGAGATTTGATTTGCATTCTAGGGTAAAAGCTGGTTGTTTTATACTAGAATTGTATCTTATTATATTCCTATCCTTACTGCTGCTATTAAACTGAATCATTGATGGTTTCATGGTTGTTTAATTAGTTAGATCTAATAGTATCTGGTTGTGCTGTTAGTTAGAATTGAAAAGGAATTGGGAAATCCATTGCATGAGATATTGAGGTGAGGTCAATGATCAACTTGTCATACGATTGTGGATATTTGTTTGCCTAAGTTATCTTCCCAATTATTTTTATTCATAATCTTTTCTTGCTTTGTTAGTTTTGCATTCTTAGATTTAGTTACAAATATACAAACCTCTTTTGTTACTTGTTTGACATAAAACACATACAAAATATAAAACCTTCATCCCTGTGGATTCGACCCAGACTTCCTAAAGACTACGATTCTTAGTTAGTTTGGATTCTTTTGCATAGCCGTGATTTGCACGAAGAAATCACGCCTATCAAACAGATGAGGTACTTTTTCCTTTCTATTTTAATGAATAATTCACCGAAAACAAAATTCTGGATAAAGGGAAAAAGCCAAAAAGGCCCACTAAGTCCCATCAAACCTCTTCGTTGCAGGAACACCAAGCCACAAAAAGCACAAGGTGGATAAACATCCAAGTTGTCATATCGAATAGTCACAATCAGAACTCGATGGCGCATCCAAAAGACGGGCGTCATCAAACGCACACATGGCCATGAATAGTGATAGAAACCTCTCTTTATAGGTAACCGACAAGGAAAGGCGACGACACAGACAAAGTTGTACCACAACAACATCCAACGCCGCACCACGCCATTGTCCAACGCTGAAAAGAACCGAATTTGAAAATCAAGCACATATCAGATCTGTATATTTCTCAATGGTCTATAGATCAGAGATGAAGCACAAGAGCAGTTTCTCCAGAGAAATAAAACAACAACGCTAACAGTCTTCCAAAAAACCGATTCCACAAAAATATATGTAATCGAGAAGGTGAAAAAATCACCGCCGAATTTTCAAATCATTCTCCCAGCATTGTCAACATCAACCCTGCTAGTGTTGTAAAGAGAATCCCTTTTAGGTTCATGAATTATTGGACCAGTGAACCAGGCTTTGATGAGATTGTCAAAAAAGCTTGGGATAGCAATAGAGGAGGCACAACACAGTTTGTTTCGATGAACAAGCTTCAGGAAGTTAAGAAAGGACTTAAGATCTAGCAAAAAGTGAAAGAGAAAAATTGAGAACTAAAGGTAGAAAGTTGTATTCAAAATTTGAAAAACTGCCATGAAGAGTTGCAATAGGACTTTTATGATGTGAACAAGCAGAAGGTTGTGCAAGAGGCAAAAACTGAGTTGAATTTGAGGATACAACAGTTGAATAGTTTTATAGCACAAAAAGTCAAGATGGACTGGATTCAGATAGGTGAGGAGAAAATTCCTCTATTTTCTTCAATAGTTTTAAATCCATGAAAGCTAGAAACACAATCTTGTATTAAAAGATGCTAATGGGCAGATCATTGAAGAAAGAGCAGATGTTGATAAAGAGATTATAGACTTCTACATCTTCCTATTTGGTATTGAGATCTCTATTACAGAACAAGATGTGAGGCATTTGCATTGAAAGGTGATTGATTTAGAAGATCATCCAAGATTACTTGCCATCCCTACAATTGCTCAAATAAAACAAGCAGTCTTTGATGTTGGAAATAATAAGTCTCTAGGTCCTGATGGGTTTGGAAGTAAATTTTTCAAACACAATTGGGATCTTATTAAGAAAGACACGTGTGATGCAGTCAATGAGTTTTTTGTGATAGGCAGATTGTTGAAATAGTTTAATGCTACTTTTGTTACCATCATTCCCAAAGTAGAAAGGCCTTTCTCAGTTAAGGAATATAAGCCTATATCTTGCTGTAATATGATGTTGAAGGTGATCTCTAAAGTGCTAGTCCGTAAAGTAAGACCTTTATTGGAAGATCTGATTTCAGTTACTTAGGGAGCTTTTCTACCAGGTAAAGGAATAGCACATAATGTTGCAGTTGCACATGAGCTGGTGAAAGGTTATGAAAGGAAGAATATCTCTCCTAGATGCATGATTCAGATAGACCTGCAAAAAGCCTATGATTGTGTAAGCTGGAAATTCTTAGTGGAATCCATGAGATACTTCAAGTTCCCTGATCTCCTAATTCAATGGATCATGCAATGTGTCTCTTCTCCCTGGTACCCTATCTTAATCAATGGGGAGGCTAAAGGTTTTTCCCCAAGGAGGAGAGGACTTAGATAGGGGGACCCCTTATCCCCTTTCTTGTTTGTTTTACTAATGGAAATGCTCACACGAAAGTTGAAGTTAGCAAGCTCTAAAGGAGGTTTCTGTTACCATCCCAAATGCAAGCAAATAGGTCTTATCAGTACTTCTTTTGCGGATGATTTGATGATTTCTCGTAAACCACCAAGGAGTACTCTCCGAGCTCTCAAAATTGCCTTACTAGAATTTAGAGAGGAATCTGGACTGAAGGCTAATGCCTCAAAAAGTAAAGTGTTTTTTGGGGGGATAAATACAAGAGAGAAAGATGAGCTGGCCCAATTGTTAGGTGTGGAATTGGGAATCTTCCCTGTCAGATATCTAGGGGTTCCCTTACATACTAGAAGGCTCAAAATAGGAGAATATCAACCTCTACTAAATAAAATTATCAGTAGTGCAAAGGAAATTAGTGAGAGGTTTATCATACACAAGAAGGGTGCAAATTATAAAATCTGTTCTTGAAGGAATCTTGTCTTTCTGGGTCCAGGCTACTCCTTTGCCTATGAAGGTGATAAGAAAGATTGAATCTATTTACAGGAGTTTCCTATGGGCAGGTAGAGATGACATTAAAAGATCTTTGGTTGCTTGGAAAAAAGTTTGTAAATCGTTAGAGGAAGGTGGGTTGAACTTTAAAGAGATTTTCTCTTGGAGTAAAACTTTGTTGTTTAAATTAGCTCATGATGTATACACAAATAAGGAAAATTTGTGGACATTGTGGGTGAAGAAAAACTTAACTAAAAGACACAATTTATAGCAAGTGGGAATAAAAAGTGATGACTCTTGGATATGGAAAGCTGTTTTTAAAAACAGAAACCAAATTATCCAGATAATAAGGGATAATGATGTCCATTGTGGAAGAAGTGAGAGTGTGGTTGACACTCTTACAAATGCAAATGGAAAGTTGGATTGTAAAATTTTATATGATTTCTTGAGAGACCATCATCCTCCTAAGGACTGGGGTTTGCTAATTTGGCACGGTATTCACTCTAAGAAGTGGAGTTTTCACAGTTGGCTAGTCACACTTCAGAGACTACCTACAGTAGCAAAATTGATCAAATTTGGGAGTATTCAAACTAGCAACTGTGTACTATGCAATAAAGACGAGGAGATTGAACAACACTTATGGTTCCGTTGTGATTTTGTGAAAGATGTTGCAAACAAGGTCTGGAACTAGGTTGGTATTTCATTTAGACATAATTCAATCGAGGCATGGTGGAATTGGTTCAATGCTTGCCCTAGAAAGAAGAATAATATCTTCCAGACCAGATTACTTGCTTGTATGGGAATACTCTATCACACTTGGAGACGGAGGAATGACATTATCTTCAACAATGTGAAACCTGATGCTGAGCTTTGTGCAAAAAGGATAATTGAAGATTGTAAGCTGAGGATAATATCCAAACTGAAACTAGCTGGCAGGAGAGGCATGTCAATGAGAAGAAGATTAGCACTCTGAGTAAGTGTTTACTTTTTAGAAAAACTCTCTTGTTTAGGTGGTTTAGGATTAGGATGGGTTTTGTTTTTGGTTGTTTTGAGAGTTGCTTCCCTTGTTTTTTCTTTTCTAAATGTGTTTTGATGCTATCAAAAGCATGATGATGCAAGGGGAAACATGGCCTTCGTCTATGCATCGTGGACTGAGCTTTATCTATGTGTCATACATGAGGATGAGGAGGTTTTTGGGTCCTTGCATGGCTTTGGAACACTCTCTTGTTTGTTTTTTCTTCTTGCTAGCTCTCTGTATAAGCTTTCCCATATCACTTTCATTGTTGAGTGGTGCTTAATTAAGTAAGCCTATTATAACACATTAAAGGATATGACCCTTCGTTTTGGTTTAGTGCTCATACAAAATATTAGTGCTTTGACATTTGGAATATTTTGTTCAAATGAGCCTTATTGGGGTTTGGATTGCATAGGTGCCTTTGAGCTTGTTGTATTTTCTTCCATATCTCCTTCATTTTGATATATGGTTTTTGGTACTCCCCCGTCTTTCTTCAATATATGTTTACCATTGGCAAAAAAAAAACAATCACCGTCGACCAAATCCCTGCTAAATTTTCTTTGGTAGAAGCCATATAACCAGTAATCTAAGAACAACAACAATCAATAACTTTGAAAAATTTTATTTTCTACAATCTGATCTGATTTGTTCTGTAAACTTCTCTCAAGAAGTTATACATCAAAACTCAATCATGCTTTCTTGGTTAAGGATTGAGTAACTTGATAAACAATCTCAAGAAGTTATTTTACATAATTTAAAGGGATATTTTTGTTTTTTTAATAAAATAAAAAACAACATTCTTTTCCATTCTAGATATGAATATTTATATCTAGCTTTTACCCACTTTTTGATTGACGAATGGTTTGTGTGTTGTGGAAGTGTGAATTAGCACATATCAGTATAGTTAGAACGACTAGTGAATTCATTCTTGTAGTTTTGCATAAATTTCATCTTACTTTCAATTGCATAGCCCAAATGTGTTGCTGGATTATCTACCTAATACATTATAAAGCCGAAACCATTTCTGTTGAAAAAATTGTGCCATGTGGCATTGTTTGAATAAAATAATGTCAGATTTGTTTAATGATAAATATTATTATAACTTGTATTATTCTTTGTATACATCTAATATTTTAAATAAAATAAATAACATAGTTATATAATTTTCTATCTATAAAATTTTTTATCTATAGGTTGATATTTTCTATATTAATTTTATGCACACATCTTTTAACAAAACTTGATTTAAATGATAATATTTTCAATATTAGTTTTATACATAATAATTTTTGCTCTTTTAACAAACATTAGGCTCCAAGTATATAATTTTTTTATCTATATGTTAAAATTTTCGAATATAATGAATTTATTTAAGGAATATATGATATATTTTAGTACACACTATATTTTTTATAAGAAATTGTATTCTACATTTAATTGCATGAATAAATTAATTTCTATTTTTAAATAAATATTATAATAATATCAAACTATGCATAAAATATTCAACTTTTAGATCGAATTATATAGATAAAATTAATATAAATGGGGGCCTTATGACAAATTTGTCATTTTCATTTAATATATAGTTTTGTGTAGATTTCTTCCATTAAAATACATAAAGTATTAAAAATTATAGTGATGTTATCCGTACATGGTACGAGACTTCAACTAATTTATGGTTGTTATTAGATCCCAATAACAGTCCTTCAAATTTACCTACCCTCGATTTACACTAGAAGCATCAGCAACAATAACAACAATAACAACAACAACAACAACAACAACATGAGCTTGTTGGACTCGATTGGCAGGGCAAAGGTGCTATGGGCATCTTGGAACGTGAAGAGTTTCGCCCTCTTCAGCTTCGCCCTCCAGTGCATCCTGGTCTTAGGCGCGTCCTTTCGAAAGCGCACCTCAAACACTCTGGTGACCGACCTCATCTGGTCAGCCTACCTCCTCGTCGATTGGGCCGCGTACTACGTTGTGGGCCTGATCTGGGTCGGAGGCGAAGCCCGCCACAAACAAGGCCATCTCCTTGCACTATGGGCCCCTTCCTTCTCCTCTACCCGGGGGGTCCCGACACCATCACCGCCTTCACACTGGAGGACAACGATCTTTGGCACCGCATCGGGCTCCACCTGGCCGTACAAGCCGCGTACTACGCTGTAGGCATGATGATATCTTGCATATAGGTATAGCTTAGGATGCATATTTATGTTTATTTTGCATGGTTTTTTCTTAGTTTTAGTTAGTTTCTAGGATTTAGTGTTTTCGGGTAGTTGTGCTTGTTTTGTTCGGTTTTGCAGATCTTTAGGTAAATAAGCATGGACGGGATGGATATTAAATGATTATGGTGGAGTTTGATGAAGCTTAGAGTGATACAAGTGAAGATTATAAGATCCAAGGCCCAAGAGCATGTATGAAAAGAATGCTTAAATCCGGGATCTTGCAATGCTTGGTTTGGGAGCTATAGTGGTCTGATGGAGCTGAATTTGTTATCATTAGAAAGCTAATTCAAAGAGCTACAATTTATTTTTTACTCTGAGTCCAAATTCCAACTCTAAGTAGGTCAAAACAGCCTCTGAAGTGTCACATGAATGTTGAACCGAGGGTTAAAGCGCGGGTTGCATGCTAAATGCGCGACCGTGCAATTTTGGACCTAACTCGAGAAATTTTGACTGAGAGCAATTGCATGACTTGCCAATTGCGCGAACGCACAATTCGAGGTGTAAACTGCGCAATCTGGACTTTCACGCGGACATGGGCCGACGACTTTTGGGCTTGATTATATCTTATCCGAGTATATGCTTAATTGTGGGGTTTTGGAGGATTGTTTTTGGAGAAATATTTAAGCTTTTGTTAGTTTATTTTTATGAGAACATTGATCATACTTTTGGAGGTTAGGGTTTTTCTTTCTAGAGGCAAACTTTAAACCTTTGTAAGTTTTTCTTAATTTTAATTATGCATTGCTAAATTTCTTAGTGGTTGGCTAGTTATTGAAGTTATGATTTGTATATTGTTGCGAGGTTTGATTTGATTCTCAACAAACTTGAATAGAGTTTATTCCCTATGCTTAATTGAATCTAAACTAGGGTTTTATTAGATTAGCTACCTAATTGAATTTCTAGTTATAACTGAATCTTATTAATTACCGGTCAAAGTTAATTTGATCAAGAGTATACTTTGATCAAATTAGTACCGGTTGGACTAGTTGGTTGAAGAAGGGAATAAATTCACAAGTCACTTAGATGTCTAGTTGCTCTAAGTGTTTGTTCCTATTGATAACTTGAATCGTTATGCTATTGTCTAATTGAATCTAGAAGGTCTTCTAAGTTGCTAGATGATTATGGTTGTTAGACTGGTAGTTCTATCAACTAAATCTGAAGTTCGGGTCATAATCCTTACTAGGGTCATAATCCACAATAGATTATTCAAGTGAGAAGATCGAGAATCAAGAGAATCAATGATCAACAAAGCAATGTCATGATGGATTTAACTAATTGAACACGCTTGTCTCTCATATATTACAATCATATTTGCATTCATATTTACTTTTATTCTGCATATTAGATTAGACTTTCAATCATAAACCCCTTTTAGTTACTCGGCATCCAAGTAATAACACAAATACACGAGTCCTTGTAGGATCGACCCTTACTTGTCGCTCTACTGAGTTTGGTAAAGGTAAGGTTACTTTGATAGGTATAATGACCACCGAAAATACCTCATCACATGATGTACGTTTTGATACAACAACCCACCATTATATCAGAAGGGTCGATCATGGGCGAGATCATATTTAGTAAGGTGTGTGACCGTCTCAAGGAAACCTTCGAAAAAGAGCCGGACAACATATATCAGTGATGCTAAGGAGTATCTTATGGTGGCATACCAATGCCATGTACCCAAGAAGACGCTTAACTCAATGATGGCCTTCTCGCTCTACTTTGTCAAGTTCCTTAAAGACCGAAAGAGGGATGAGTGGGAGTTGATCTTGAGTGATATGTATTACAATCACATAACATATTCTGGGATAGTATCCCTTGCTTGACTCTCTTTGTACTCTTGTAAACGCCTATTCAAAGGCTCCTCTTCTATCAATAATATCATTAATCTTTTCACACAAATTATATTCTCTCTATATGGTATCGGAGCGTTTTGCCTAGCGGCATTTCGATCCTCAATTTTTTTTCCTCTCATGGCCGCCGATGTCAATAATTGGTCATCAACAATCAACACAAAATAACTTCCGCTGGTTAAAAAAAATTGTCTCCGACGAAACTGAGACAACCTTTGGGCGTCTCTGACAAACCGGGATCACCTTCGGGCGTCTCCAACGAAACTAGGATCGCCTTCGGGCGTTTCCGACGAAAGTAGATAGCCTTCGGGCGTCTTATACAAAACCGGGATCGCCTTCGGGCGTCTCAAACAAAACCAAGATCGGCCTTGTCTGATCCAACAACACGAGATTGGCCTTGTCCGGCTTCAAACAATCGTCTCCAAGAGTCTCTACTTAAGAACAAGTTGGTGATGTGCTTACAAAACCACTTCCCAAACAAAGATTCAACTACATTCTCTCCAAGCTTGACTTATCAAGAAGACCGTTAATCTTGCGGGGGATATTAATAATAATAAAGGTTTTATATTATCTTGTTTTAGATAGAACTAGTCAAATATATGCTTTAGTGAGAGTGTCAATCACATAACCTATTTTAAGATAATATCTCTTGATTGACTCTCTTTGTACTTTTTGTAATCGCCTATTTAAAGGCTCCTCTCCTATCAATAATATCACTAATCTTTTCACACAAATTATACTCTCTCTATAATATGTGGGTTGAGTTTCTCTGCCATGCTGCAGTTCACTGCAAGGCCAGGGCTCATGTTGCGCATTTGAGCAAAGGAGGTGAGTTGCTCACCGTCGTGTGGTTGATGATGGCCCATCTCGGACATTCTTTAAGACTGAATTAGCTTGCTTGATTTTGTGAAACTTTCTTCCCCTAAATATTTATTCATATCTTGAATCACGATGCGTCTTTATTCATGTACCCATCTTTCTTATACAAACAACCGGAAATCAAAGGCTTACATTACATACTAGCTGAACTATAATGTAATTGTTGGAATTGCAATGTAAATGTAACAATTAATACTTTTTTTTCTAAGGAAGGAGAGGCGGTACTCTCCGACCCCTCAAGGGGGCATTTTATTAATAAATAAGAAAAGAGCTAAGTAGTCATCAAGCGGGGGATAGCCCGATCCCTAACATCATCAAGCAACAATAAATTAATCCCCTCAGGCGGGGCAATCAATACATGGATACCTAAAGAAAACGAGAAAGCAAAAGACGCGAGGCGATCGGCAACCGTATTAGGCTCTCGATACACATGATGGAATCGGATAGTCCAATTCCTACTTAAAAAGCCTTGGCATCTAAGTAACCAGCCTCAGGCGGGGCAATTAATACTTGAGAATTATTTAGATTGATTAAAAGAGGGCCATTTCATAATCTAGGCCTCTGTACCTGCAGCACCGCGCCTACCAAGAAGAGCATTTCTTGTCAATTTTAGTTCTTGAATAGCATCTCTTATGCTCATCCTTTCTGCTGGCAACTCCAAAGAGCACTTCACTCCAATCTTTATAGCTGAAAGGAGACAATCCACGGTATCTTCATCCATGAATTTTTCTCCGGTTGAATGATCAGCCTCCAATAAGATGTGGTCAATAATCTCCACTAAGTTCTCCAAGTTTGCATTTTTTGCATGTTCATGGAGGCACAAACCATTATGGAACATCTGATTTGAAGGCGTCTTTCCCGTTATCATCTCTAGCAAGACGATCCCAAAACTATACACATCTCCACTTGTCGATACTTGGTTTCCTATTCCATATTCTGCAAAATGAAAAAGTTTAGATGATAAAAGGTTTAGGTAACACCATTGGTCCTTAGATTTTTTGCAACATTTTCCTTATTGCACTTAAACATTAAGTTGTTACATTAGATGTCTTTAGTCAACTAAAAGATGCTTAGTTTTTTAAAAATTGAGAATAAAAGAAGAAGATAGAGAGCAAGGTGAACTATGTGAAAAAATGAAAATGAATTCAAGTTTAATAGACGAGAGTTCAAAGAAAGTACTCGATTAAATTGTACGTACCTGGAGCTGCATACCCAATTGTTCCTTTGATCCCAAGTGAAGTATTGTTGAAGCTATGACTAGCAACCTCCGGAAGCAACCTTGCTAGCCCAAAATCTCCAACATGGGCAACCATATCGTCATCAAGTAGAATGTTGCTCGGCTTCAGATCACAATGTATCACTTGAACTTCAGATTCATTGTGAAGGTAATCAAGTGCAAATGCTACATCAATAGCAATGTTCAGCCTTTGTAGAAGGCTTAGATTCTGAGATATGTGCAGCCATTTGTCAAGGCCTCCATTCGGCATTAATTCATAAACCAAGGCCTTGAAATCATTTCCCTGAAAATCAATGCTGGAGCAAGCAGAAATGATCTTGACTAAATTTCTATGACGAATGTTTCTCAACGCATTACACTCTCTCATGAAACTTTTGTCACCTCTTTGATGTTGAAGGTTCAGTACTTTAGCAGCAACTGGTATTTTTTTTCCTTTTAAGTCCAAAATCCCTCTATAAACCGAACCAAAACCGCCCCTTCCAATCAGATTCCTTGGAGAAAACTCATCCGTGGCTTTTAGAAGCATGTTATAAGAAACTCTCTCAAATGAATTTCCCAACAAATCCTCTTGGAAAATGTTCTGTTTCTTTTTCTTGACATAAATCCAAATCAACATTATTGCTATAGCTGCAACGACCAGAAGACATGAAATTGAGGCTGCCAAAATGACTGCTAAATGCCGTCTTGATCCCCTTGAGTTCGATATTCCCTTGCATTTAGGCAAATATAACACTTTGATACCATCACAAAGTCCTTTATTTCCAACAAGTGACACTCCACTAGCATTTGCAAAAATTCCATGTACAGGAACCGCGCCTTCTAAGTTATTGAAGGACAAATTCAGACTCAGTAAAGTAAGAGCAGACAAGAATATAGGAATTTGTCCTGAGAAGTTGTTCTGAGAAAGATCAAGGTTCATAAGGCCTCCAAGAGAGCTCAAACCTGAGGGAATTGTCCCAAAAAAGAAATTACTTTCCATGTAAAGCTCAGTAAGGCTTTTGCATTGGCCGAGGCTCACTGGAATTTGACCTGATAATCTGTTTTTTGAAACATCTAGCAACGCTAAGCTCTTTAGCTCACCAATTTCTGTAGGAAGGTTGCCTTGTAGTTGGTTACTGCTCAAATCTAGTGCAGTTGAAAGACTAGATGCATCAAAAAGATGGGTTGGTATGTTTCCTGATAAATGATTTTTTGAGAGGTTTAAAAATTGCAAGCCTGAGCAATTTCCAAGAGAGGAAGGTATAAAGCCTTCTAAATTGTTGTCATCCAGTAGAAGGTTGGTGATTTTAGAAAGGTTTCCTATAGAAGTTGGAATATTTCCAGAGAATTTGTTCCTTGAAAAGAAAATGGTTCCTAGGTTAGTGAGCTTGCCAATACTACTAGGAATGTTGCCTTCAAACATGTTTGAGCTCAGATCAAGAACTTGTAAGTTGACTAAATTAACAAGGAAAAAACCCATTTCCCCTGATATTTGATTGGTGGAAAGTACCAAATGCTCAAGACTAGTAGAAAGATTGGCTAATGGAGGAAGAAATCCTGCAAGTTGATTATTATAAACATTTAGTCCTTGTAATTGGCTGTTGTTGGTAAAATAGAGTAGAAAATCCAGATCATTTGATTCTTCTGATCCTAGATGATTAAGAGCAAGCTCTAGCCATTGGAGATTTGGTAGGCTCTTACCACTAATTGGAATTTTCCCAGTCAGAGAATTATTCACCAAGGTTATTTGCTGAATATTAGAGAGATTAGATAGTGAAACCGGAATCGTGCCACTTAAAAGGCAATCTCTGATTATAAGAGTCTCAAGAAGAGGAAGAGTGAAGCCAATGTCTTTAGGAAGAGTTCCTTCAATAGGGCTTGCTCCTAAAGACAATGTAGTAAGAGAAGAAATGTTGAAAATAGACAACGGAATGGGACCCTCGAATCCGTTTGCTCCGAGTCCTAGTTCCAAGAGACCCTTAATTCTTCCTAAAGTGTCTGGAATCATTCCTTCAAAAGAATTGAAATCCAAGTAAATAACCTCAAGTGAAGTTAGATTTCCTAAGAACCGAAGATCTCCTCTTAAGCTATTATCATGCAGACTGAGTGTTTGGAGTTGGAACATAGAATGAAGATCAAGTGGAATGCTACCTACAAGCTTGTTTTTACCCAGAAAGAGTTGTTCTAGTTGAGTGCAATGAGACAGGTTTGAAGGGATCTCCCCTGAAAAGAAGTTACTAGAAAGATCCAGGGTTTGAATACGCCGTAGCTTACTGACCTCTTTAGGAATTAGGCCAGAAAAAGTGTTGTTGTAGAGGCTGATCTCAAGGAGAGAGCTGAGGTTTCCAATGGCGGGTGAGAGTGAACCAACTAGGCCCATGGAAGATAGGTCTAAAATGTTCACTCTAGCGTGCCGATTACAAGTGATTCCTAACCAAGTGCAATGGGGAGCTGAACTGTTCCATGAAGATAAGATTCCTTGGGGATCGTGGCGTATATGGGATTTCATATCTAACAAGGAAAGACGATCCGTGTGGCTTTCTTGAGGATTGAGTTTTGTGTTAGCAGTGCTTGTGATGGGGATGAGGCAGATCAGGAGGAAGAGATACATTGACGTGGATTTGTTCATGTTTCTTGGTGATGATAATGATAAATGCAGGGTTCTGGTTTTTGGGCAACTCAATTCAATCAGTGAATCTTATTGAATATATGAATTATCAGTGCACACTTGCAACTTGCAGCAGCCTTTTTTTTATTTATAAAAAATTAATTTGTTAGTCAATTTGGTCTCCAGATTTGAACTTCATGAAAAAGGAGCCACCGGGTTTGAACTTTTTGGCTCAGCAGCCACTTGCTCGATCACATTGGTTTAATCAAAGGCATTTTCCAATTGCTCACATTGGTAGAGTGGCCAAAACGTACAACTCGTGTTATATAGGGTGATGATAGGGATTATATATATTCATGTTCTTTTTTTTTGGTCGAAAGATTATATTCATGTTCTTGTCAATGAAAAGAAACCAAGATCACAAATCCCTAAATGTCGTATGAAGCATGCATTTATACTTGAACCCAATTGAGTAAGTGTTGCAACTTTTTCTTCCAATTGCTACAATAGCTGCCTCAAACAAACCACCAAGATTTGGGTCATTTGTAAAAGTGATCAACGGACGGTCCTTGCAATCTCTCAAGGGGGCACTTTCTAAAATCTGCATATATGTCAAGTAGCACAATTTAAATAAAGTGTAAAATATGTATCCATAGAAAATAAACTTGTAGCTGTTAATATGAGTATTAAACCCAAACATCTTATCTTATATACATATAAGAATGGATTTTGCTCCCATTTATTGCATTCATTAATCATGTTCACAAATATTTTTATATAATTATAATTGCATAAAGAAAATCAAAGAATAGAGTGTAGCATAGTGGTTAGGACTCATTTGTGAACCTATAGGTCATGGGTTCAAATCATGAGATTGTAATTTTGTAGAATCTTAATATTTTTTTTATTAAAATGATATTCAAAAAAAAATTATATCTTATCTTATCTATCTATCCTATAAAGAAGAAACATTGGACAATTAATAAACAAAGGATTTAATTAAAGTAAAAAAGTAAAAAGAAAATATAAATAAGTGATTTTACTTATGCAAAACGTTTTTTTATATATCACTAAAGTTTAAAATTTATGTGTTGTATCATTTGCTTTTTATAGAGATATTTGATCATTTCCAATTAATCACAAATGTGAACCAATAAATGTGGTTAGGATAGGTTATAATTTATCACTAATTTAATCCATTTAATGCAATTTAATCCAATTCAATACAATTTATCACTACTTTTTTGAAACGTTTGAGAGGAGAGGGGGAGAGGTGGGATCAAATAGAAATATATGAATCAATTTGAAAACAATAAATATGAATTAATTTATTTGCCACTTTATAATCTTTAATTACATCCAAATCGACTCTACCATTGAGTGGGAAGGTTACCGATTTTTTAATACCTAGAAGAAATATGGAAAGATTTACATACAGTAAAAGAAGGTTGTTGTTGAGCAAGGAGAAGATGAGAAAAAAATAGAAAAAAAAATGCATCAAGTTTGTGTGATCTGTAGAAATTATTGAGGTAAATTCTTATGATGTAATCTACAACAAAATTATTAATTTTCATTTAATTATTTCTATACAAATTAGAAAATATCTTATATTGATTCATATCTTTATGCAAATTGTAATTTTCAATATTTTTTGTTTAGTTTTTGTATTGGTGATATAGTTATATTTTTTCTCAATGGAAGGAGGGTAGAAGACCAAACAAAGAATGATATAGATTTCATGTAATCATATTTATGGATATATATTTCTAAATATATAGCACAAATGATTCACTTGAATTTTCTTCATTGTAGTTTATGATAAAAAAAAACCATCTTTTTCAAAAAAAATTATGCTAAGGTATTATAAAATTATGTCAAATAATATTATATTTATATGCTATCTATCCATTCAAAACACTATTGTTTATTAATTGGATTAAGAAATGAGTCTTTGTGCAAGGCTTGATTGGATTACTTTAACTTTTAAGCTTTAGATTTTGATAGACCTAATCTAGATCACCATATGGTGTGTAAATGTGTAATATTTGCTACTACATGTGTGTGTCCTTAAAGCATATTCAAACTATCATTAAATTAAATAAAAATATTAAATTTTTAATGTGTGTGTATATATAGCGTTTAATATTTGCTACCACATACATATGTCTTTGAAGCATATTCAAAGTATCATTAAATTGAGTAAAAAATATTAAATTTCTAATTGCGTGTATACATATTGTTTACATGAAGAGGGGGGAGATGACTAGGTAATGCATTGATCACCTATAAACATGATCCCTATTATATGTTAGAGAAGGTTAGTTATAATATATATCTAATCAAAAGACTCTTATACAATTTTTATATTGATTAATAATATTTGATTATTTAAAACTAACCAATATACACTATTACACATTTACACTCTCATTATAGAGAAAGAACAAGTGAATTCAAAGACGTTGGACAACTAACTAAGTATAAATCTCTTAAATAATTAAGAATAAAAATTTATAATATATATAAATAAGATAGAAGCAATAAATTCCACACAATTTTATTTAATTAATATTTAAAATTCCTTTTCAAAAAAAAAATAACATAAAATGACACAAAAAATAATAAATTATAGACCATAATGTATTAAATAATAGAAGATTATTGATAAAACTTAGACCCGTGCGTAGCACGGGCATAATTACTAGTAATCATTAATTATAAACAACCTTAATGATTGCATAAACCCCTTAACTAGAATATTACTTCAACTACTTAGTCCTAGAAAATTGGCTACTAGTCATGGTAATGTTACTTTTTTCATTCTATGAACAATGGTGGTTGTTCAATGATATAAAAAAAAAAACCTTGGAATAATCACCGAAAAAAGTTATCAATCTAGGGGTCTTCTATTTAACAAAAAAAGGCCACAAATTCGCAGTTTTTTCTATTGGATTGTCTACTAATAGTGAATCATTTGTTTGATGACCTTCCAAGCTAAGGTATGCAAAACTCTAATTGACCTACCTAGCACATTTGAACAAAGGTGGAACAAAACATCATTGCAATTCAAACACCAAAAATTATTAATTCCAGAACAATTGCATGAAATTAGATGAACAAAAGAGGAAAGAAAATAAAGTAAATAGTAATTGTAGAAGAAAGAGAAATACCTATGTTAGATCGTGATTTTGATGAAGATAGAAGTTGTCGATCCAAGCTATGGCCAAATAATCAAGACGGAGATGAAATAAAATGCAAAAAAGGAACTTGAAGTTTTTTGCTAGAGATGAATGAAGACCACGGGGAATCCGGCTGCTGGCTTATCATCTTGAATAGGATCCAATTCAAGTGAGAAGGGTTAAACATGAAAGAAAAAATGATTAAAAAAATCATCCTTATTCCTCGTTATTGACCCTAAGTACAATTGTCATATGATCAGTTCCACAAATACCTCCGAAGAAGAAAAAATTTAACCACATCTTACCCAAAGACCAATCAATGTACACAAAAATCAAACAAAAGGCCAACATGCGATTTTAGGGCCGCCTAGCTGGTTTTCTCTTTTCTTTCCTATTTTTCTTTAGAAAAATTACATTTCAGACCCCCAAAATTGGAGTAATGTTAAAATTACGCCAAAAAATAGAAACAACTCCTCCCGCTATGTGAATTTGCCGATGTTCTGAAGATGAAAAATCATGAAGATTGCATCAAAGAACAAGCTACAGCTTGAGCCCAATGCCTCAATTTCGTCTTCACCTGTTTAGGACTATCCCCTGCCATCATTACACCATATATACCAACCATTAAAATTAAAATTAAAAATGATGCAAATATTAGAATATTTTTAATGTTGAATAGTAAAAGCTTCTTCACCTGGACCGCAAATCCTCCAAGATTCTTCGCTTTTGGGGCTGCTCAACGAGGATTGGCCGCCGCCGCCGATCGAGCTCATCGACGACTGCCGACTCCGCGGCGTCGACACCGGGCTCAATTGTCGGTTGACGGCAAAATACAAATCCAACGCCGGCAACGTTTCGCACAACCTATGGCCATCCTCTTCGTTGAACCCGAACCCTAGCTCTATACTCCCCTTCAATTCGTTCAAATCCGCATCCGTCAAATTCTCCCCTTCGGCCGCCGCCGCCGTCCCTGGCATCGTCGCAATGCTATTCCGGCGCCTCTCCTGCCGGATCATCTGCTTCCGCCGCTTCTCCCACGCGATGTCCCTCGACGTCCTCTCGCACATCGACAATTGCTTCGATAGCTTCTTGTTGTTGTTCCAAAACGGCGGTGCGTGAACCAGCCTCTGTAGCTCCTCCGTCTCGGACATCTCCAACGCCTTCGGGGGCGGCGGACGAGGTGAGCGAGCGGTGTTTCGAGGCGATTTCAACATGTTGCGTTGCGGTGTTGGCGAACTGGTGCTTGGGGTGTAGTTGGATGGCGTGGTCGGCAACGATTGTGTGTTGCCGAATCCTTCAACTGCCTTCCACCTCGGATCTAACGGAATGGATAGTCCAAATTTGTTTCTGTTCTTAGGAGGCATCTTTTTTGTTTTGATAAAATTGGAATTGGTAGATCGGTAGGGAGGGAGTCGTTGTGGAGTTAGAAATTACGGCGGCGGAGGCGAGAGTCAAGGGCGGGCGAACCTGCTTCCTTGGCCAACGCCGCCGGGGGAAGTTATAGTCGGAAGAAAATTTCAAAGGAGAAGGAAAAAAAGAAAACCAGCAAATATAAAGAGGCGGGAAATGAAGAGGAAGCGACAGAGGGGGTTTTAAATGGAGGTATCGGATGGCGGTGGTGTATTTTGCTCTGTTGTTGGGCATTTCTCTTCGCCCTCCATTTTTTAGGCACTACGACGCTACAAGGGTGTGTTTTTCTTACATCTTGTTTATTTTTAGGAAATTCAAGAATTTAAAAAAAAAAAAGGTTTTACAGGGAGGATTTAATCGCACTCCAAATCTGATTGATTCAATAGCATCTCTGTTTTTGCTGCACCAGGGGAAGAAAATAGAGACGAGGTGTTTTAAAAGTACCAAGTTATACTACAATCGGTTGAGATGCAAGTATGTGAAGAAGCAAGCCCCGATTATTATATAATGTAAAAATAGGGGACCTTGAGATCTAGTTCTAATCGAATCCGCTTCTATTATTTAAAAAACAAGTTTAGAAATCACTTTTGAAAGTAAATGTGTTGGGACGGTGTTGGGAAGCCATATACCAAAATATCGGAACAATGATCGAATTCTCCAATTTTGATAATGACATCATTTGGAAACTAATGTGTTATGTTCAAATCAAGGACGGAATCAGCCCATCCCAAAATTAATACTAATACTATTATAGGGAATAAGTAATTGTATTTTAATTAGTTCAAGTGACAATATCCTGATACTCCCTCCATCCCATAATGTTTGTCCATCTTTCCATTTCGGTTGTCCCAATAAGTTTGTCCATCTTTTAAATTTTCCATTTATATCATACTTTTCTTACCATATTACCCTTATTCAATCTTATATATTACCCCCATTACCCACCTTTCCCATCAACTTTATTACTTTTTTCTATAAAATTACAAAATTACCCTCATCCAATCTTATATATTACCCCCAATTATCCACCTTTCACATTAACTTTATTACTTTTTTCTATAAAATTACAAAATTACCCTCATCCAATCTTATATATTACCCTCAATTATTCACCTTTTCCATTAACTTTATTACTTTTTAAACTTTTTATATCCTAATTATTCAACTTTTCAACTTTGTATTAATTAACGTGCCAATTGTACTTTATGTACAAATAATTTGGGACGGAGGGAGTATGTTGTATGGAGATCCTGGTTCAAATTCGCTCCTCAGCCAACGGACTCTTTTCCTTCCATTTCTTTATTTTTTTTTGGCTTTTTTACCCTACTTTTTTTACTATTATATTTTTTAACCCATTTTTTCTAATTTTATTATTTGCCCTATAAACTAGCCCACTGTGATTTTTATTGGTTCGGTCCCTGGTTCAAATATTTCAAGGGAACCTCAGGTTAATCAGATACTAATGCAAGGGAACTCAATAGCGCAACAATGACAAATTGCATGAAATAAACAATTCTCATCAAGGGAACTCACATATGAAGACAAACAACTCATCGTGAAGCACGAAAGCTTGTATAAACAAAACAGAGTTGCAGTCTGTTTCTCAGACTGAGCCGATTGATCCAATGGCCTGATGAGCTTGAAGAGTTGACAAAATTCAAATGGACTCACATGTAAAGAAAGTACACATACTTAGCTAACAAGATGAGGGTATTTCGGGCAAGTACACATACTTGGCTAACAAGACAAGCGTATTTCGGGCAAGTACACAAACTTGGCTAACAAGATAAAGGTATTTCGGGAAAGTGCACCAAGTGAAGATTGAGCCCCAAGCATCAAATGTCTATATAAGCCAATGAATAATGCACTTGCAAACTACTTAAAAAGCCTTAAGCAATCCCCAAAGAAGTTGAGTCAAAAATGGAGAAGAAAAATGGACTCACAATATGATTTTTTTCAACACGTAAAGACATTGATCGTTGCATAGAGGTACTAAATTCTCTATACTCCAAGGGAAATTTCCAAAGGAAAAATGATGGAATTGTTCGAACAAAAAATACTAATGCAAGCGATAGATGTCATTCGAGATGGAATTAGGTTGATTCATATAATAAAGGAGGAAAAGAAACTCGAGACTCCTACAATGTTGAAAGGGAACAAAAAAATATGTCAAATGACTCAAATATAATACTTTGTAAAATGAAGTTGAAAAATGCTTTAACCTAGATTTATGCTACTAATCTAATGAATTATATTTGATTCTATTTTTCAATTTTAATTAATCTAAAGTTCACTCATTTACTATTAGAGAATTCTAAAATTAGAGTGACTATTGGATCCAAACTCATCAGTTATACACCGTTGGATTGCTACTAAACCATGAATAAATTAATATATTAGGGAATCACCTTCCTATTGCATTCATTTGTAATATTTCAAAATAATTTCTTTACTAATTTTTATAAATATTGAATAATAAAAGTTATGAAGTAAAAAAATAATATGTTAAGATAAATTAAAAATTGACATATGCTACAAAAATTGTGTAGAAGAAGTAGTTTCTATCACAAATTGCATTTGTGAGATTCATCCAAAATAAGGAAGTGAATGAAAAATATTTTCTATAATTGCATTTCAAAACTTGATCATAAACCTTAAATTAAATGCCAATTTTTCATGAAATATATGTATCTAAATTTTGGTTATAATTATGTTTAAGAATTTTAATAGATAAAATGCCTTAATTTTAATAATATAAAGAACATAGCACGGGTAATCCCTCTAGTATTTTTTAAATTTATTTAACGGAATAGCCAAGGTTTAATTGCAGTGCACATACAAGGGAATCAGATCATAACCTTGAAAAACAAGAAGAATTCTGAATGATACAAGTCACAGAATTAAGATAGTAAAATAAATAAAAACTTACTTGGTGATTCCTATAACTGCCATTATGAGTTTACGACAATAGATATCAATAAACATCTTTTCTTTTAGATATGATGGTAACAGAATAGATGCCAACAAGCTGCACAACGATCTACCAGGGTATTTGGCACTTTGCAATGTGCAAATCCCTGGAAACAGACACTGGAGCGTATAAAATATACAAAAAAAATAAAATAAAATTAAATTCCTAATTATCAGAGAATTAAAACCAAAGAAAAGTAGCAATCCAACGGAAATAAGAAGAAATGTTTTCTTGGAGAGATTCTATGTAACTGCTGTTGCATTTGGGTGATTTACAGAAAGATCATCCGAAACTGGAGTTTGTGCAGGAGTTTTCCTGGAATATTTAAGCACCATCACATACTCCTTTGCTGTGTTGCCCACACGCGTCTTTATACGTTTAGTAGCCGGAGCAGCTTGCAGCCATTGATCCAACAAGTTGCGGAGTTTAAGGGCGGGGTCCACAGCGTGGCCTTGGGACATTATCTGTACCTGAAAGGACCAGATTAAGTCAGCCATTAGAGAGTTTCTGGTAACAAGATACAGATTGAAAATGCATGCCCAAATGAGCCATTGTATGAAAAACTACAGAATAGTAACATTTGCAGCAGAATAAGAGTGACTTCTTGTTATTCATCAAGCTCAAGTCAAATAGTATGCACTAAGATATTTGGTACTATGTGCAAGATTGGAAACTAATCTTCAGGGTGTATGGATACACATAATTTCCATATATACAATAACAAACTTTACCTCCTCTTCACTAGAGAGTTCTAGCTTCTTTACAATGTACTTTCGAATGGCTGAGACAGGTATTCCACCATCTCTGTGGGAGGAAAATAACAACAATAATGCAAAATCAGATGAGAATTTTGGGAATACAGTGCTTATAAAACAAACAAAATTTGGTTAGTTATCAACAACCAGCAGGCCAATTATGAGGAGTTGCAATTGTATAGGTTGAAAGTCAAATTAAACCATACAAGATTGTAATTACAGGGCTTTAGATGCAACTATATGCCATGTTTGGACCTCTACTGTGCAACTGTCACTGCAAGAAAAAATTTCTATGCAGTAGCAATTTTTGACTCTCATCCCCAAAACCATAAAAGTTCGCCATTTTCCAGGCTTATGCAATCTTGTGCTAAAAAAGGCAAGCAAGTTCAATTCTGTTATCCCAACTGAACATCATCAAACATCAAAAGATTTCAGCCATGATATCACAGAAAATGGGTCTGTAAAATTAATAGAAAAAGCTTCTCATATGAAATATTAAAGGTCCACAAACTCCTGGCTATCTAAAATTATCTTTGGAAGGGCAACACCTTCAGGAACACAACCTAGGAAGAAGAGGATTATCATGCAACATCATAATTCATAAGAGAACAGAAATTCAGCTCACTTCATTCTCAAAAAACCAGAAGATATTTGAGGCAGACGAGAAGCTCCTTCCCTGAATTATTGTGATGAAGGAAAATAAAAATTAATATCACGATTAATGATTTTAAACTGTCCATTTATACATGGTCATATTTGACAGTCACTTACTGGTCTTCAGAAGCAACCAAAGAGAACCAAATTGGTACATTCTGCCTCTCATGGTGATGTCTGACCACGACTTGCATTGAATTAGGAGACATTCCAGTTGAAGTTGGGGTGTTTTGTTTTGGCGGACGTTTTTTACGCTTAGTTGGAACACGAGCAGATTGGATATCATTTTTATCATACTGGATTTTTGTTTTGTGTCCATATTCCTCAACACTGCTTAAAACAGAATCTTTTGCAGTGGATGACTCAGCTTTGACATGAGCTGGCCCTTGTGAAGTAGACTTTGAAAAGTTGGTCCCGTTTGCAGCTTCAGCAAGACAGTTTAATAAATCTACATGCTCATCAGAAATCTGATCCTGCAAAATATTTCAGGGAAGATCAATCAGTGTACTCCACATTAAAGATCCATCATCTATGTACAGATCTATGATAGCTCACCGGGTTAATGTTTTGTGAAATCTTGTTTAGGTTCTCAGAGCAGCTAGGTTTCTCCAAATGATCTTCTACCAAATCTTCCTCGGCATGTTCTTCAATACAAGGGCTTGATCCTCTTGGAAAAGACGACTTTCTTGTGCCAGCTCTTGTCCTCTTTCCTGTAGCACTATTATGCACTGATACTTTAGGCATGCTAACAACTAAAGATGATAAAGACCTCTCCTTCCTTTTAGCAGGAGGTGAAACTGATGGCATAGCTTCAGGGGCTTCAGCAACATCAGCCTTTCCTTTATTTACAGGAAAAATCTTTGCTAACATATACTGCAAAGTGTGGTCAGGCCTGCCGTGTATCAAAATGTAAATATGTCAATATTCCCCTACAGAACCTAAAGCAAAGATGAAACATGCAACAAATGCCTCCAAGAATCTACTCAACAATTAATTAAACAAAATAGAGAAAGAGGCTCATTTGCATAATCAAGAAAGTAAGTGTGTTTGTTAACCATACTTTCATGCATATAGCAAAGGCAAAAGATGTTGCATAGAAGTTCTGAGTTACTTACATAAATCAAGAAATGGAAAGAGATGAGACATAGGGAAGCAAATTTCAACTCAGTTTGAAAAGCATATGAAGTAAAGGCTAGGACAGACCTGAGTTTATCCACCGGATTACAGCCAAGATTAATGTCACAGACAGGGCACGTATCAAATTCATCATCAGACAGCTTCTTGTATATACAAGTCCTGCAGACTGTATAGCAGTTCAGCATGATGCAGCACAGATTGCAAACAATTGCAATTATAATACATGAAGTACTAATAAATGGATTTTTTATATCTAAGCCTCACTCGTGCAAATTTTGCAGAAAATTTTGGGTGATAAAGCCAGAAGAAGTTGTCATTTTCTCAAGGTTAGACTCAATTTAAGACATATGAAAGGGAACAGGACAGGGAATGGACATTATAAGGACTAGTGTTTAGCATTTAGCATTAAACACTAACTAGATTAAACATGTTTCGAAGCTGTGAAATATTTAAAACCTCAATGCAAATTCTGACTCTACACTAGCTGCAACCTTTTCATCCCCAGGAGGGATGAAGTTGATCTTACATAGCAAGAGTAAAAATATATAATATCATAAGCTCCACCGTAGCTGTTTAATTAAATCATCTTCCCATGCCTTCTTTTCAACTGAATACATATCTAATACTACTCCTCATGTGTTGAATTGGCTGGAGTTGACATTATAAGGACTAAAAGAAGCCCCTATTTGTGGGGAAAAAAACGACAGATACCATAACTGAGAGTAATTTACTTCTGTTCAAATTCAAGTGTAGAAAGGGCTGTGTGTTAGTTTCTCGCTTTCAACAAGGCTAAATGTTAAGGAAAAACATAGAAAAGTGAGTACACTAGACCTGTCTTTTAAATATATTCAGCACATACGGATGTCTTACGTTTATTTGCAGCACCCAACAAAACTCTAATAAGTACAGTTCATTTTGTACCATGAGTCCATTACCAATGCAATTGAACATCATATCCCTGTCCATCATGATGAATCTTCCACCAAGCTATAATAAAAATATTTGACTAACAACTAGAGAAAGGATGAAAAGAATGAATCTTCTGGAACTTTAATTACCCCTTATACAGGTCAATTTGCACAAAACCCACTCTTATTTGTTATTTGGTCAACAAATAGCCACCCGTAACTCTAAATTGTTATAAATTGATAGTTTTTCCACAAAACTATGAAGATGTCCTATCAAGTTGGTAAAATAATCAACTAATTATTTCATATAAGGATATTTTTGTCATTTACTAAGAAAAGTGACAAATTTAAACCATTTGCATGGTTAGGTGGGTGACTACTGACTACTAACTAGTAGATCTAATATCAATTATGGGTGTTTAAACTAAACAAACTAAGAGAAAGCATACCAAGTTTTTGCATTCTGTCTGGTAACCAAAGTGATTTTCATTTATGTGCATGATAATCTTCAATACATGAAACAAGCTTTACCCCTTAAAAACCCAATTATTTATCAGCTATTCTTGATTGCAAAAGTCCAATCTTTTGATCTTACATCCGAACTGACACCAAATTGGAGAATTGCAGGGTTCGTTACTGAATACTAGCATTTTTCAGGTGAGCCCAACTACCGTGATATTGAATCCAAATTCTCAAGACGTGATATAGACAACAATTTAAAAAATAAATAAATTAAAGCCCAATCACAGTAACTAAAAACGATCAATTATATGTTCTTTGAACAACAAGTCTACGTCAAAATTACTGAACCAAAGATCACAGAAAAGTGACACACAAACCCAGATATCACAACGAATACAAAACCGAATCATATTCCAGACTTAAATGGTCGAAACGCCATTCAATCCAAATTCAACAATACCCCCAAACAACCAAACAAGAAAAGTCAAACCACAAGATCAATTCGTTTCTTAGAATGTAGAAGAACAAACATCAGCAACCAAATCAAAGGGGTGAGTGAGGGGGAAGATATCAAAAACCCAATTCACAGGGAGAGCAAAGATCGTGCAGTGAATGTAGAGCATAAAGAGAGAGAGTCTCATACACGAATGAAGACAAAGAGAAATGGTGGTGGCCTCCACAAGAAGCTTGGAACAAATTGGACACGTCATGCATGCTACTACGCTCTCCCGCCGCACCTTCAGCCGCTTATTCGCCATTGTTGATCTTCCGATAATGAGGAGTGTGTTGGATCTGCTAAATTGAAAGGTAAAAACCCCAATATCAGTAGCAGAAACTTATAAATTGTATATGGGGGTTCGATTTTCAATAAGAACTGGGAAAAAGAAGAGAAAGGGAGATTTACGTGGGTGGGGGCTGGAAATTTGGATAGGGGCGTTTAGAAGGGCAACAGAGGATGTGTTTCAGTTTCGAGTTTCGACTGGAAGGAAAGAGTGGTGTTATTAATTGTGTAATTGAGGATGCGTGCGAAACGGAAATTTCTCCGACTGTGAAATCCGGCACGTTATGGAGAAGAGAATTCTCAGATTTTAGATCTTGGCAAAACTAAACTAATTTACCCCTACTTTAGCTTATTTTACACAAAATTGCCCGTTAATTTTTTATAAGCTTTTTAATCACGTGTCGTCAGGGGGCCGGGGGGTCACTCGACCCGTCTCTCCCTATTGGATCTTTAGTACTTTTAAGCAGACAAAACTCCTTCAATATACGAAATGGAAAACTGCAAAGCAAGCATTCTACCAAAAAAAATAAAAAGATTTAACAAGCACATGATCATGAGTTATGGTCGAGAATTTTATTCACTCGTATACTTAGTCAAACAAGTCACTGTCTTCCATTCTTCCCATGTCCTCCGTAGCAGAGCTGGCGACTTTCTTCCTCAACTACCTGAAGCCTAAATCTGTCAAACAAATCAAGCAAATACATGCGCTCATCATCACCACTCACATTCAAACTCCAAATCTTCTGCGTAGACTCATCGAACACTATTGTTCGCTGTCACCCAAATCCGCCGCATATGCCCACCGCATTCTCAACCAGCAAGACAGCGGAAACCTATTTCTCCTCCATACTCTGATCAAATCATGCGAACCCAGAGATTCACTTCTTCTTTTCTCTAACTGGGTCTCGAAATCTTGTCTACCCTTCGATGATCACACCTACATCTTTGCTCTGGGAGCATGCGCTAGATCGGCGTCGAAGTCGACGTCGATCGAAGGGAAGCAGATACATGCTCGGGTTGGCAAAGAAGGGATGGCGCTGAATCTTCAGGTGGCGACGACCATTATTCATTTCTACGCTAGCAATGGGGACATGGGTTGTGCGAGGAAGGTGTTCGATGAAATGCCTGTGAGAAATAATGTTTCCTGGAGTGCCTTGTTAGCTGGGTATTCTTCACAAAGAGATGAACATGGCGTGGAGAATGCAAGGGAAGCCCTGATCCTCTTCAAGGCCATGTTGGCATATGGGGAAAGCACCATGAGACCCACAGGAACCACCATGGCCTCTGTACTTTCCGCCTCATCACGATTCGGTGTGCTCGAGAGTCGAGACAGGAATCTGCATTCATGGATTCGTTGAGAAAACTTTTTATTTCGCCGAAAACAATGTGTTTATAGGCACGGGTTTGATAGACATGTACTCGAAAAGTGGGAGCGTAAGCAGTGCGATGATTGTGTTCAACGGAATGAAGGAGAAGAATGTCATGACTTGGACTGCAATGGCTACTGGCCTAGCGCGCCATGGAAATGGAATTCAAGCTCTGAAACTCTTGGAGGAAATGAAGAGTGAAAATTTGATGCCAAATCACTTTCACAAGCTTACTTTCTGCCTTTTGTCATGCAGGCCTTGTTAATGAAGGCCTCCGGTTATTCCACAGTATGGAGAGCAAGTTCAGCATAAAGCCCAATATTCAGCACTATGGCTGTGTTGTTGACATTCTTGGTCGGGCGGGTCATTTGGATGAAGCTTATGAATTTGTTCTTGGTTTGCCCATTGATCCTGATTTTGTCTTGTGGAGGAGTTTGCTTAGTTCATGTAGGTTGCATGAAGATAGTATAATGGGGGAGAAGGTTGGGAAGGTGTTAGTTTGCATTCAGTCTGAAATGGATGTTGGTGATCGCCGAGGTGCTAGTGAGGATTATATAGCTTTGTCAAATGTGTATGCATTGTCTGGGAAATGGATGGATGCAGGGAAAGTGAGGGAGAAGATGAAGATTGAAAATGTAGAGACTAATCCTGGTCATAGTGTTGTTCAGTCCAGTTTTTAGATGTGTTTATGGTATGCATGGACAATGGATCACTGGTGATGGGAATCAATCCAATGCAGCTAACCAAACCCAAGAATTTTGGATGGAGAGCAATTCATTAGTGTCAGATTGACCACCTAAATGTTGTATAGAAGTACGCAGCGGTGGATCTAGGATCGAATAGATGGGGTGGACAATTTCATTTCTTATTATGAACAATTATCCCGTTTAATTAAAATATACTCTTAATATGAACAATTTCATTTCTAATATGAGAAAAATAAAAAAACTTAATTTATTCATCTTTAGAACATTTATATATAACATTGAAAAGATAATGTCACATACTCATACAATATCATTGTTATGTTAGTTATAATTATGATTTTATATATATATATATATATATATATATATATATATATATACACTATGGATATTTTGTTCATAAACCTCCTCTATTATTTAGTTAAAATTGAGCAATAAAAAAGCCAAGTTGTAAATATTATAAATAAGTTCAAGTTAAAAAAAATTCTAATTCTAATAGTGTCCAATTTCTATATCATAAATGCTATTTGCAAATTTATACAAACAATATTGTCTATAATATTTATTCATAAACTTCTACTATTTAGTTAAAATGAAGCAAGCAAAAAAGCCAAGTTATAGATATTATAAATAAGTTATAATGGTTCAAAAATGTCAAATTCAAATTGTCTAATTTCTATATCATAAATATTATTTGCAAATTTCTACAAACAATATTGTCTTTAAATATTTGGTCATAAAATTCTTCTATTTTTTTTTGTTAAAATTAGGGCTGGGCAACAGTCCAAGACCGGATCGGGACTGACTTCTTGAAAAAATTGGACCGAGGACCGGACTGGATATTCCCGGTCCGGTCTGGTCCAATTAATATGGTATTTAATTAGGATACATGTCTACATCATAGTCACTTTGTATTCCAAACTTAGTATCATCCTTACATTTTTGCAATTCAAAATCAAATCCAAATTAATAAAATACATTTAATATGGTATTTAATTGAGATATTACACCAGAGTGTGTTTGTCTTCCACACTTAATATTATTCTTGTATTTTTGCAATTCAAGGTCAAAATTCATTTTAATAAAATAGCATACGACTAATTGGCATCAATTGTGAATGCATGTGATAGTTATATAGCTTCAAGAATTTCACTGTTAAAATATAATATCTAAAAAACCAAATAAGTAAGCACACAAAAAAGTATTTAAACAAAATTATTGACCCGTTGAACTGCAGCATCAGCTGAGTCAGAAGATGGGCTTCCACTAAACCCTGAGTTTCTCATGGTGGATATCCCAGACATTGCTTGTAGCAAAGGGTTCATGCCTGTCACTCTTTTAACCGTCTCCTCAGCCATCTTCACCTGAAATTAAAGTGAAACGATCCACATGAAAGAGTGTAATGAAAACAGGAAAAAAAAACTCAGGGATCAGAAATATACCTTTGCTCTCAATGTTTCAACATCAGCTTTTAAGACTCTGTTGTCAACTGATGCTTCATTGTATTTCTGGCTTATGTTTGTTAGACGCTTTAAGAAAGTCGAGTTTTCAACCCTAAGCTGAGCTACCTGTGTGTCAAGCTCAGTGAGATGTGCCTGCTTTCTCCTCCTGGAACGCCTAGCTGACTCTCTGTTTGAAAGCATTCTGACAGAAAAGAATAATATAAAATCAGCCATCTAAATAAGAAACATTATTAATCCCCATAAAAGTGTTGCCACCAAACAGCAGAAGGTAAGATGTTTGCATGAGAAATATGGAAGAACAAAACAATACACATCTTACCTCCTTACTTTTTTTACATCAGTTGGATCCATATTTTCAGTTGTTTCATTTTCTCCTTCAGCTTCATCATCATCTGACTGCTCTCTTGATGAACCACTTGTAGTTTGCTTGGTCTGAGCAACAATTTTCTTTGGCAAGGCAGGTAAGGACGGAACGCCAACAGGTCCTCCAGCATCCTTGTTTTGTGACCCTATAGTAAATTGAAAGATCATACATTATAAAATTTTGAATAATGATGGCAGTGGAATGAAAGATCACTCACACCTTAAGAAAATAGTAAAAGCAGATTAATTGGTGAATGGAATGAATATAGTTTAAAACTGGGAAAAGAAAAGAAAAATGGCAAAGCCGTAATTTGGCTAGTATCATTTAACTCAATACATTGGGAGATACCTTTCCCAGGAACGTCTGTAATAGAAAGTGAATCAGCTGAACACTGTGATGTGCTCTCTAGCTCTACCATTCCAACTGAGCTCTGGCCTATAACGTAAGGTGCCTATTAAAATAAATCAAAGGGTAAAGATAGCAAGTATAATTCATTTTAATCAGAAAAGGTGTTAATCTTATCATGCAGGAGGCTGCCCAAGTAAGTGAAGTCAAAAGTATGTGATATCAAGCAAAACCAATCTTCTTACACCTCCATTACTGCCACTAACTTGCAAAGTTTACTTTTAAAGTCACACAGAATGATCAGAATGATACAATATAAATGGCAGACAACAGAATCATTATAGCCAAACATGACAGGAGTTTATCACGAATGCCACATCTATATTTGGAATTAAAAAACAGGCACAAAGAGGAATAGATATAAATCAGAAAAAATGATGCCTCATCTCAAGTTTTGTGGCGGGGGATAATAATGCTCCAAATAGGATAAAGCAAGAACAAAGATATACAGGAGAGAACAATAACACACAGAAAACGTTGGTCAAGAGAAGTAGCAAGCTGGTTGCTTGCCTGTCCTTCAACGAGAAGATAGTGACAGAAGGTGTATTGAGGCGAGAGAATGAGAAATTATTGTGTTTTCTCAAAATTTACATTAAAGTATGTTTTCCACAAAATGAAAGCAAAGAATAATACAAATCAAAATGGTGATACTAAAATTAATTGACTGGCAGAATTCATCGCAACAATGGTTGTCCATATCACATTTGACCAATTATATGCAAAAGTTCAATCAAAAGATATGCCAATTTCATTAATTATGTAATCAATAGAGAAGCAATTCTCAATATGTGTTGATTGTCATCTATTTCTCAAGAGTCAAGTATGGGAGAACTCTACTGATACACAGCAACTCATCAGTCACCACCCCACCATGTCATACAAATAACTCTGAACAACTAGCAACCAACAAAACCAGAAAATACCTATTGTTGTAGTACTATATCATAATTCTACACCCGGAGCAGCATACATGTTAACAACATTCTGAACCAAATTTCCTATATATAAGTTCCATGTCTTGTTCAACAAATACCCAGTAAGACAATAAGCCAAAGGGAACAACAGAAGAAAGCAATAAACTGCATTCAGAATCAACAAATAAACCAGAAACTTTAGTATTTGGGCAATTTTTCTTATAATAAAAGCCTAAAGAGCTGAATTCAACACTCACACAAGACCACAGGACTCTACTTTATCCAATCATCAAACATTACTCACATTATCAGACATTGCGCAGATTAACATTAAAGAACAATATTATTAGCTTCGTGTGTATAGAAAACGAACGCTAACAAGGCAAACAGATAAAGTCAAGTTCTACTGGAGCTAGGGGGCGCTAACCTACCAAAAGGGAGGAAGAAAAGGGAAGATAAATCCTCAAACTTCCAAAAACGCGGAATCAGATATCGAAGAAGAGAAGGAGAAGGGGCGAACCTTTGTCAAAGCAACGGCTGCGCAAGCCAAATCGAGACGGCTCTTGAGAAACTCCTGGTATTCGTCCGAATCGATCGGGACGCTCGATCCCGTATCAAACGGCTTCGTGGCGGCCGTGAGCTCCGGCTTTGAAAGAATGTCATGGGGCTGTGGATTCTTCTGGTAGGCGCGATCCTTGATCTCGATGACGTCGTTTTCGCCTACCAATTTTGAAGACGAAGTCGTCTCCGATACGGAATAAGCCGCTGCTTCCTGGAGGAACCTCTGAAACGCCCATTCCGACGCGCTACGGTTCATCTTCGGCTGATCCGCCACCGGCGCCGGGAACGGTGGATGAGATGGCGGCGGCAACCAGAACTGGTCGGAGTCTTCGTCCACTGAAAACACCCTATCCATTTCTCGCCTCCCTCTCCGCCTTCTCCTTCTTTTGTCTGTATTGAATTCAATTGCAATTTGCAACAGTTGAATAAACGTGATGATCTGAAAAGGAAAACATACAGCTGGCGAGGTGTTTGGAGAAGCAAACGTGTTTTTGTGAATGTTTTGTACTCCCCGTTTGCTCCGTAGTTTTATACTAGTAATATTTTGCTTGTCCGGTAGAGGTGTGTCCGATTCTAAAAAAATCAAGGAACCAGATCGGAATTGAACTGAACCGAAGCTAATTCTCGGTAAAATACTGAAAAAAGTCATTGGTATTGCGACCATGGTTTTTAAAACTACGATCGCTATTTACAAACATGTGGTTGCGACAGAATGTCTTAAAAATTAAAATATTATGTTTTAATCATAAGCAACCGCGATTTTCAAAACTGCGATTGCGGGAAATTAGCCGTTGTGGCTCCGGTCGCGATTGCTTTTTCAACGGTTATATTCTAACGATCAAATGGATTCCAACGACTATTTTTCTTCCATTTACCCATAAAAATAACATATCTCACCTTCAATTTCATTTACACCAATCACATACTCTCTTATCTCTCTACTACTCTCATAATCCTACAAGCTTCCAAGTTGCAAGTCTCTTCTTAAATTTCTTATCTAGTCTCTTACTAATCTCCTTCCTAATCTTTTTCAAAAATGGGAAACTAAGGCCAAGGATTTGTTGATTTGTGAGCAATGATGGTGTTGGTGGTTCACAAGAAAGTCAAATGAATTATAATCCTTATCAACCACAACCACCTTATCCTCCTATGCATATGCCGCCACAATTTCCCTCTTCCGCTCCTATTCATAATCAAGGTTCACAAGGCAATGAGGAGGGTGATGAGGAGGACAATGACTAGGACGATGAGGAGGAAGAGGGGGCATCTGCGGCCAACCAAAAGAGCAAATGAGTTGAAATCCGACATTTTTACAAAGCACTTCAACAAAGGCAATGTATTGGATGCACTTGACTGATATGTTGTCAAGTGCAACTATTGTAACTCGAAGTACAATTGGAGGTGCAATGGAAGTTATGGCACCTTGAACAACATTTGAAGGCAAAACATAAGGACAAGTTGCGCATGATGCAAGGACAAACACAAATTTTGACTTTGGGGTTAGCAAGTTCTTCCTCTCAATCTCATTTGTTTAGTTATAATCATGATCGCAGTGTTTATGCTTTGTCTGAAACTATTTGTGTTGATCATTTGCCATTTCAATTTGCAGAAAGATTGAATATAAATGATAGGGTTTCAAACCATTTGTAACCCCTTTATAAATGAATTACTAGAAAAACAATTAGGAAAAATGTGTTTAAAGCATATAAGATTCCTAAAAACGATTTGTCTCGGTTTTTTGCTTAAAATGATATTCATGTTTCTATTTGTAGTGATATTTGGAGTGATAGCTATCAAAATCATTCATACATGGGCAGTGCATGTCATTATGTTGATGATCATTTCACATGCAAAAACGAGTTTTGGCTTTTCGAGTATTTGATGGGGCAAATGCCGTTTCAAATACTTGTAACATTATACACACGATTTTAGATAGGTATAGACTACTTCATAGAGTTTTCACTACTTCATTTGATAATGCATCTAACAACACCGCTTCTATTAGTGAGTTGAATGAAGTTTGTCAAACCATTTTTGAAAATAAATATTTTCATATAAAATGTTCTTGTCATATTTTAAACTTATGTGTTCAAGATGATTTGAAATAATTATTGCCATATCTTGAACCTATTAAGTATGTTGTTAACTATATTTGGTTAAAAAAGAACCCCCACGACATGGAAGAAGTTTTGTGACAAGAATGTTGATGCCCCAAACACCGAGCCCGACGGACTGCCCTAGACATGATTGGAGCACCCTTGCTAGTAGGCACACCCATTATTTGCCTAAATGAGCCTCATCATGACTATGTACTTTTTTATTATATTTCTTGCATGACTTAATTATTTGTATTTCATTTATATTATGTCTTTTATGCATGGTGGGTGTGACATGATCGGCTTGCATGCCAATGTTAGTTCACTCTTGTTAGGGTTTTGAAGGCTCCTTATATAAAACAGTCTTCCCTCATTTGTATGTTTCACGTTATAATTAATTGGCTGAAATTGAGAGAACTCTTTTATCCTCTAGCGCCACCAAACCCTTCTCTATTTCTCTTCTCTGCCACAATCTACAAGCGGTTTCTCCCTTGTACCGTCATCACCACACTCGCCCACCAACGCCTTGTTGTAGGCATCGTTGTGCTCGCTAATCAGAGCTTGGTCTTCATGTGCCTTACTCCTTGGCACGCCGCTACCGTGCCAACAATCGAGTCCTCTCATGCCATTGCTTTGGCTGGCGATCTGTGGAGTTATCAATCACCCTTATTACCTTTTCAAACATCTTTTGCGGGATTTGAATGCTATGTCCAACCTAAGACCACTTGTAACGAAAGTCATTAAAAAATAGGAACTCTTTCACACAGTAAAAAAAAAAAAAAAACTAAATCCCACAATTTGGGCTTCAAGTTGAAGCCGATATTAATTTTCCACATGAAACCTATGGCGTCATTTCAACCATAGAAGGGTTTGTATCCAACAACCATCTTGTTTTTTTTTTTGTTTGGGGTAATATTAAATTGACTTTGAAACATGTTTTGACAATAAAACGATTTTATGCTTTCAAAAAAAAAATTAATATTTTTGTTTTATTTTTATCGATTCATAATCCATTTTATATATGTTTTGAATAAAAAACTAATTTATATAAGAAATGAAAGTAAAATAATCATTTAAAAATCAATATATTTTTTGGATAAATAATTTTATATATTATAAAAATTAATATAATTAATATATAAGATGACATAAAATATGAGTTTAGACATTATGATAGTCATGAAATAAATATATTATACGACGACATTATGCATGTAAATTAACACATTTTAAGAGTTTAGACCATAAAGTAAGATATATTACAAAAACATGAAGTTACATTGGGTTGAAAAC